>OZ038477.1:129256430-129293930 GCA_964036315.1 Acanthosepion esculentum | reverse complement strand
TTGGTAATCCCTCCTTAAATATTTGGACGCCTTGATCTTATGGGTTAAAGAGTTTCTACATCGTAGCTTAGTGGGGGTCAGTTAAACCAAAAAAGGCATGAAACATACTAATTATTAAATCCAAAGAGTGGCCCCAAACTTCTTGATAGATAGATAGATAGATTTGAACAAAGATAGATATATAGATAGATAGATTTGAACAGACTGAGATAGATAGTTTTGAACAGACTGATATATATATATATATATATATATATATATATATATATATATATATATATATATATATATAGAGAGAGAGAGAGAGAGAGAGAGAGATAGATAGATAGACTGTGGAAAAATTGCCAAGACCCTTCGACACTTCCACTTTTGGGGAAGCCTCAGGCACCGGGTAATAAAACCAGACCTCTCCCGAAGGAGAGACACTTCTTATGCGGGTCGGGAAGAACCTCTGGGGATTAGGCTTAATTTTTGTGAAACTTGCCCGACATGTACCAGGTAAATATATATATATATATATATATATATATATATATATATATATATATATATATATATATGAAAAGATTACTTAACTTTTCAATATCAATTTTATCCCGACATCGATGTTTCATGGCAAAATTTCCAGTCTTCAGGTGTTGGGGTTTAATGGTATTTTCATTTTTTTTCACTTTATTCAGCGTCTTTTTTAATCCGCTTTTTTTTCTTTCTTTTTTTTACTCCGTTTTGTACACGTGCGTATTCATGAATTTAACGTTCTTTTACACGCGCGCGTTCATGAAACTTTGCTTTTGTTTATGTCTTTCATGTTTTCAGCTGTAGATTTTTCTCCCAGCTTTAAATTATTTTCTTCGAAATTGAATTTAATTTTTTGTTTGTTTATATAGAAGTTGTTATGTTATATTATTAATCAAATTGTAATAACTGTTAATTCTTAATCAAATTATAATATTTTAAATTAATAATTTAATTGATTTATTATGTTTTTACACGCGTTTATATATATATATATATGTGTGTGTGTGTGTGTGTGTGTGTGTGTGTGTGTGTGGAGTCACAAGTCACCGTGATCGATGTTTGAGTATACAGGCCTCGTTCAAAAAATCGATTACGCCAGATTATGCAGTCTCTCCACAAAAACTATAACTAAGGTCCGTTCAACATAGTTGTAGTATAAACCAGCACCAGCCTGTAATTGAGTTCGGCTAATCAACCAGGAACGGGTAGTAGCCGGCCATATATATATATATATATATATATATATATATATATATATATATATATATATATATAAAGCTTTGAATCCCATGAAAAAGAAAACAGATTTAAATAAAGAAGACGTCATTATACCTTGAAGGAAACCTTTTCGGACAACACTTAATCAAAAGGTGGACCTTGGCGAATAGAATAAAATAATGTAGACACAATTGCAGGAATAGAGGATGAGGAGAGAAAACTGGAAAACGACAAATATATATATATATATATATATATATATATACAATGAAATGGACAAATCCGACAATTATTATAAGATATTTTTATGTTTATACGTTCTTTTTATACATACAAATAATTAAGTAAATGCTCTGCTTATAATAAACAGTATTAACAACATTTACCGACCTTATATATATATATATATATATATATATGTATATATTTTTTCTATGAAAATTTTTCGTACATTCAGGCCTGTAAATGTTGTTAATACTGTTTATTATAAACAGGGCATTTACTTAAATATTTGTATCTATAAAAAGAACGTATAAACATAAATCTCTCTCTCTCTCTCTCTCTGTCTCTTATATATATATATATATATATATATATATATATATATATATATATATATATATATATATGACATAATGATATATATTTTTATACGAGTACCTACTATATTATACTAAAATATTTTTATTAAAATATCTACTTACAAAAGTGATGTAAAGAAAAAGACCCTAAATGAATTCGGCTAGATAAAAAAAAATCTAAAATTCCAGTACTCCTCCGGTGTGTGCACGTGTAGTCCTACCAGCATAACAAATTTAACCCGATGAAGTCCTGAAAGACGAAAGCGTCACAAGTAAACTTATTCCATTTTGTACCCATATATATATATGTGTGTGTGTGCGTGTGTGTGTATATATATATATATATATATATATATATATATATGCGCACCGACGTATGCGATTATATAGATAAGAATGTATTTAATTGATACTTGTATATAATACAATCGTTTGCAGAGTTATATGAGAGAAAAATATTAATAGTTAATCCTTTATTAACTTGTACGCTTAAGTGCCATTGATAAGCGAAACAAGCGCATGCAATAATAATCTTCTTCTTCTTCTTCTTCTTCTTCTTCTTCTTCTTCTTCTTCTTCTTCTTCTTCTTCTTCTTCTTCTTCTTCTTCTTCTTCTTCTTCTTCTTCTTCTTCTTCTTCTTCTTCTTCTTCTTCTTCTTCTTCTTCTTCTTCTTCTTCTTCTTCTTCTTCTTCTTCTTCTTCTTCTTCTTCTTCTTCTTCTTCTTCTTCTTCTTCTTCTTCTTCTTCTTCTTCTTCTTCTTCTTCTTCTTCTTCTTCTTCTTCTTCTTCTTCTTCTTCTTCTTCTTCTTCTTCTTCTTCTTCTTCTTCTTCTTCTTCTTCTTCTTCTTCTTCTTCTTCTTCTTCTTCTTCTTCTTCTTCTTCTTCTTCTTCTTCTTCTTCTTCTTCTTCTTCTTCTTCTTCTTCTTCTTCTTCTTCTTCTTCTTCTTCTTCTTCTTCTTCTTCTTCTTCTTCTTCTTCTTCTTCTTCTTCTTCTTCTTCTTCTTCTTCTTCTTCTTCTTCTTCTTCTTCTTCTTCTTCTTCTTCTTCTTCTTCTTCTTCTTCTTCTTCTTCTTCTCATTTTTGTTTCTACTGACGTCACAATTACAACACGACATATAATCCATCTTATTTCATTAACTCTATACCCTCCCCGAATTAGAAGCCTATCAATGTCCCATTATCGAGAGGAGAAGTTAGCCGACCTCCTGTTTATTCGCTCATAAAACAAAATAAAACAATCAGCTGGAACAGTTCGCTGATTTTACAAGGGTATATTCAGCATTTGTAAAACCGGGACGACCCTTTAAGTAACTCGTGACAGAATTTAAATTTATCTTCCTTTATAAATACTAGCATTCCTTTTTTAGTATTAAGGAGGCATAGTCATTCACCACTGATGTACCAGCCCTGGGTATGACTGTAAACTACATCCGCGTCCCGGTTAAGACGATAAACTACATCCAACAGCAAGGCCTCAGATCAGGAGGTTTTGAGGAGCGTGGAACCACCTCTTAATTGCAGATGTTCCCAGGTACACCCTGACCCGCGGTGGTAGCACCTGTTAGGGTCCCAGCTATGGCCAAATAGCTGACACCCAAGCTGGGGTCAAAACACTATGAAAGTGTAAAAATAGGTTTTAATATATACCAGAAATATTTTGTAAAAAAAAAAAAAAAATTACCATCAATACATTTTTAGAAAAACTATTACCAACTATAGTTTATTTTGAAAAAAAATATTACCAGCAATAAAAAATTTGTCGGCATTAAATAACCCATTGAGGTTGATATGCCGTAAAACAAACCAAAACCACTGATGTACATTTATTTATTACTACATGTCAACACAATAAAAGGCTCAAGAACAACTCAAGGTAGTTGTATGGACGTTAGAGGGGAAGGACAACTACATGCAGATTATGAGGATACGTGCGATAGTTGATGACTGACCTTAGATATTTTTTAATTATTTCACCCCAAGCAAGGCAATAAAACCACTAGTACACAGAGGTTTACTGAGTGTGAAAGAATATACGTATAAAAAAAAGAAAAACATTATTGGGGAGAGAGAAGCGGGACTAAGAAAACAGTAGATAACGATTGACATTGCATTTAAATTTTTGAAGATCGAAATTGACTGAAAAGCAAGAAGCAGGAAGAGAGTTCCACAAGCAAGAAGTGCAAGAGAAGAAACTGTTAGCATAAAACTTACGGTTGTATCTTGCCATTTCAACTGTAAACAGGTGAGACCTTGTTGCCGATCTAGTACTGCATTTAAATTCATAAACTCTAGGTACCACAGATGAAACTTCATCAGAATAATTACCATGAAAGTATTTATAGAAAAGGTACAGGGAAGCTTTCATTATTGGAAAATGAACGAAGCCGACATGCCAGGTCAGGACCAATGGTATTGCATACGTTATGATTCTAGTAGTGGTGGAAGCATCCACTTGAGAGTCCGTTTTATGGAGTAATAGCTCTTGGGAAGCGGTTGTACGAATTGAACTTTCTTCTTAACGATGGAATATGCAGAGAATTAGATTGTTCGGAGATGTATATGGTACAGAGGGTCTTAGCTGAAAATATTGTAACTAATGGATCAGAGAAATTTCCATAAAAATAACGATAGAGTATAGGCTTATGACATTGTATCTGTGGGAGAGGGATTATAGATTGGAATATAATCAATCGCCTACAGGGCTGCGTAAGTGCTTTTGAACTCTGTTATGACCAGAAAGAACGGATTGGTCAGTTCCAGTCTAATTTTGGCAGTAACAGAACATTTTTGGTCTGATTTGGCTCTTGTAAAGATAGAGTGTATCTATAGCATTACACTTACGTCTCTTAGAAACTTCATTTCCATTCTTTTATTCTTCTTTATATGCCAGTTTCATTCAGGAAGTAGGTGATCATGACTCTCTACGGTTTCCATTTCTTTATTATCTGTGAAATACCATAAATTCTTAGGAAAGTAGTGCAGTGATTTCCCATTGTTTTCTCCACGATTTGGAATTAGATAAACTATCAAGACTAGAAAGCTCAGTCTACCCAACTATTTGAGAAGAGAAAAAAAAAATTTATTTTCGGCACCGATAGCCGTTACACAGATCGCACATTAAGCTTCTAATACTACAATAAATTTACTTATACCGCCAAAAACCGATGGTAATATTTAAGTTTTTGATATTTTATTATAACAACGCAATTAAAAAATTAATATCCATTTACATTGTCGCTGAAAATAATCCCTCACTTAAAATGTACGACTTCTTTAAATTACATTGCGTTGTTTGTTAAGATTAAAAGAACATGAAACTGTATTTACATTATTAGGAGATTAAATCGATTGCAAATGACAAAGTACGCAAAAACTGGACATTTTTTAAAAACTCTGGCCCCCGTGTAAATGTGAAACCACCATGTTAAAAAGATTCCGTGGTGAATTCGGAATGAGTCAGCGTTCTCTCTCTCTCTCTCTCTCTCTCTCTCTCTCTCTCTCCTTTCCCTCGGTATATATATATATACATATATATATATATATATATATATATATATATATATATATATATGTGTGTGTGTGTGTGTGTGTGTGTGTGTGTGTGTGTGTGCTGTATATTTAGGCAGCAAATGTTTTCTGAAACAAATATTACAATAACCCAGGGAATTTCTACCTTGTCTGAGAAAGATTATTCGTAAAAGAAAATTTTAAAAAGACAATCAGTAAAATTAGTCGACACAAAATGTTCATTGTCTTTAAATACATGCACACGCACTCACACACACACATATAGTCTTAAAGTGTGCTATATTTATGGGATAAAGTGCTCAATATCGGAGATAGAGCGTGTGTAAATATAAACGTGAACATAGAAGTCAACACTTAGAGGCGACTGTCTGTTTCATGCTAGATGCAATCGTCAGGCAATATATATATATATATATATATATATATATATATATATATATATATATATATATATATAACATGGAGAAAACAACTGAAAAGTTGCAAATTAAAAGAAAAAAATTGAATGTTTTTTTGTGAAAGTATTTATTTATATGTTTATATATATATATATTTGATATTTCAGATCGCCCCGATCTTTCGTCAGAAATTAATTAAATAACTGTATTCAGAAGTTTGTTTTCAAGTAGCGTCCGTCGCGAGACGCGGACGTCACGTGATGTGGAATGCAACTGTGTTTGAATATTTCTAACATAAATCTAACGATAATATTTTACATGTTGTTTAAAAAGTTTTTTTTTTTACTATATCTAAAGAATTTTTTTAACTATTGAAATATTTATATAAATTTAAAATACCCAAGTCTTAACCCTAGTTTAAATGTGTCTAATTTTAAAATCCAGTATTTCTCTTTTTTTCTGCGTGTGTATGTGGAACTAAATTCGGAATCTATCAATAAACATTTACAGTTGTCTAATGAGTGTCTTGATTGATTAAAGTGTTCAGCTATGGGGGAATAAGGATTGTTTTGACGTATGGATAGTTTATGATTGTTGAAACGAAATCTAAAATTAATTCCAGATTCGCCAATATATCCACTATTAGGACGTATTGTGCAGAATAAGTAGTAAATTATATTATGGCTATCACAGGTGAGGCGAGGTGGATGTATTTTGATATTGGTGTTGGGTACAGAAAATACACTATCGGTTATTAAGTGTTTGCAAACTAGACAACGAGTTTTATTACATTTGTAATTTCCTGATTGGTTTGTATTGTTTAGATATTTGGTAGAGGTGAGGATTGCTGATAGGTTAGGTGTTTGTTTCTTTGCATTAATGGGTGGTTTAGCGAAAATGTCTTTGATCTTTTTGTTTAATTGGAGGTTCTTGCAATCATTTTTTAAATTGTGAATAAGTGTGTGGGAATATTGATTGTGGTTAAAAACCATGGGAATCCGATTGTTGTTTTTACTTTTCTCGTATGTGAGAAGTGTATTACGATTTATATGGATAGTTTTATTTAAAATCTGTCGGAGAACGAAAATTCTATGAAAATTTCTCGGACATTCAAGCCGGTAAATGTTATTTAATACTGTTTATTATGAACAGAGCATTTACTTAAAATACTTGTATCTATAAAAAAGAACGTTAATCATATCAAAAATGTCTTTAATAAATTGTCGGACTATGTCCAATTCAAAAATATATATATATATCCATGTAAAATGAGAATAGAAACATGATTGCATTTATGTAGCGTATTTTACGTGTTTTTGATGTAATATCCTAAAATAAAAAAAGTAAATATATATATATATATATATATATATATATATATATATATATATATATATATATATATATATACATTGCACATAAAGTTCTGGTGTTAATAATGGTTTGATTCCAGTTAGATTCGCTGTATTCACTTAAGTACAAATACCATTGGGAAAGGCTTGAATCTACCTGTTTTCCCTCCAGGTAAAGCTTGCATCACTAAATCATTATCTCAAAAAAAAAAAAAAAAATTCTTACAATTCCAAAATATTTTCTGGCTTTAAATAACTTGCAAAGAGTAGATAAACCGTAAAAACGAATCAATCAATCAATCGTTTTCCATCTGTAACTTTCTTGTACCCTTCCACTCGACTTTTCTCGTTATTTTTCTATATTTCTCTTTTTGTCACTTTTTCTTTCCTTCTCTTCATTGTCACTCTCGCTTTTAATTCTTCTTTTTTTTCTCAATTTCTTTTATTCCCACCCGCCCGCCATTTCCTTGTTCCTCAAAACATAGAAACTAAAATTAAAAAAAAAAAAATAACTATTTCAGTTACTTTTAATTCTGCGGTGTTTGGGAGCAGATAATCAAGGTCAGAGTTCATATATTATATCATTTCCACCCCTTTACTAATCTCCAGTACTCGACCTCGCAACTTTATTTTGTCTCCGCTGCCATTTCCTCTATTTAATATACGGATGAATTGGTCTGGTACAAGGTCAAAAATGTGGAGCATATTTTGAGTATCATACTACATCAGTGAATTGTTCGACAAGGCTAGCTTGCTAACCATCGTTCTACAGCAGCCAACATATTTTCGCATCGATAACTATTCTCTCCCCGCCTCTGTCTCTATCTCTCTATATATCTCCCTCTCTTCCTCCTCCTCTCTTCCTCCCTGCCACTCTCTCTATATCTCTGTCCATCTCTTCTCCTCTCGCTCTCTTTCCCTTTCTGTTTCTCTCTTCCTCCCCGTCACTCTCTCCGTCTCTCTCGCCATCTCTCCTCCTCTCTCTCTATCCACATATATCTCCCACCCACCCCTTTCTCTCTTGCTCTTACGCCCTCTCTCTATCATCCTCACTCTTCCTCTATCACTCTCCATATCTCTCTCTCACCCTCTATCTCCACGACTCTCTCCATCTACCCCCCTCCCTCTCTTTACCACTCTCTCCATTTACCCCCTCACTCTCTACCACTCTCCATTTCTCCCCTTCTCTCTCTCTCTACCGCTCTCTTCATATCTCTGTCCCTCTCACTATCTCTATCCCTCTCTTACTTTTTCATCTCTCTCTCTATATATATATATATATTTCTCTCTCTCTTTTTATCCCTTTCTCTTTCTCCTCTCCCTCCTCCCCCTTTCTCTTAAGTACCATACACTCCAACTGTTGAGCATGCGGTCTCAACACGCTAGACATTGCTGCTGTCTCTGGTTTCCGTAGCAAGTACGTCCTTGAATGGATGGAGTAGCTAAACCCATGGCCAACCGGTTTCGAATTCAAAGTTGTGCTTCTTCAGCCAAGACCGAAGATCCCTGTCTACCCTGCTAATTAACCTGTAGCTGGGATCGACGACTGTTATCCAACTTTAACGTTCATGAAACATGCCTAGAAAGAGAAAGAGAGACCGGGGATAAGTGCTATATCCATTGGCTGTCTTGATTGATGGGGGCCAAATTTATCTCACATTAACCCGATGAGTGAAAATATAGCTTCCCTCTATGGTAGCCGTCCTAAATACGTACGCGCGGCGAGGGTAGAACACATTGCATGCATTAGCGAATTGGTCTGCAAGTCTAGTTTGCTAAGAATCACAATAGAGTAGGCGCCTCTAGAGATTTACTGTGATTAACTGTGTCTGTTCTAAGAGCATATATCAGTAAGACACCCGTATGGATCACACTTACTACGCTAAAGAACGATTGCAAGTCTTGCTTATTAAACTGTGGATGGCGTCTGAAAAAATACTTTCTCATCATCATCAACAACAACAACGATGTGCCGTATCCCTTAAGGATGTGAGTGATAATGGCTCTCCACTACTTTCTATCTTTTGTAGCTATTAATCAGTTTTGTCTTATGCCCATTTTCGCTCCCTGTTATGCAATCCATTTACACAAGCCCTTTAGGTAGGTTACCCGCCGTTTCTTTCTGTTCCTCTTGCCTTCAATATATCACGTGAGTGTCATATTCTCCAAGCCATCTTTCCTCATTATGTAGACTATAAATTTAAATTGTCTCTTTCTGATTATAAGTATAAATATCTTTTTTTTGTTTACATTTTCCTTAAAACTGGTTCGTTACTCACATATTTAGTCTATAGTATTCTCAACATCCTTCTGTAGAACCACATTTCTGTTGCCTCAAGTTTTTCTCCCTCTGTCAGGAGAGTGTCGAGCACTCAGTGCAATATCTTTTTTTTTTTTAGTCAATTCACCCCAAGTAAGGCGATAATGCCATTAAGACACAAAACGCTACCGGAAATGAAAGAGAATGAGAAGACTTTAGATGGAACCGGAAACTCAATTCCAAACAGGAAACAAGAGATAAATCTTTTCTCCTGTTCAAAATATTGAGTAGAAGTGTGAATATAGGAGGGCCTACATTACAAAACAGTTCAGCACGCTTTTCTTTGCTTCTAACGAAATTTTCCCGTTTTTTAATACTTTGCTTAGCTTCCTAACTGCTAACCATTACTGTATAGTAGGTACTCAATGTTTGAGTTTGTATGAAGCATTTACGTTTGCCTAAGCGTTATATAGGACATATATTGAGGTAAGATGGGCATTTACATTCTATTCCATCGTCGGATATGTTGACGAAAAGTTCTCGTCACTGAGATATCATAATGACTGAGAGTAAAAAAAAACAGGCGAGTAAGAAAAAAAATCTTATAGCCATATAAAAACGATTTTACACCACTTTTCAGATTTTACAGTGGTGAGTCAATATTGTTTGCTATTGGCTGATAGTTTATTATATAAATAGACAGTGTGTATTTATGCGCAAAGACGTTACTATTTCAAATCATTTTCACATTTCCAGGTACCCGAATCTGATATTTCCAGGTACGGATATTGAATTTAAAAGATTTGAGCGGTTGACCAATCCCAGTACTCAGAGATATCAGGGTTGAGTCCCTTCAGTAAAACCGACGTGATCCTAGAATAGTGAAAACTATATTGATAGTAGTAAAGTAGTAGACAGTAAAACTTTGAGATCCTGCTCGACCACACCGTCTAAGCGAGAAAAACTTTTGATAGTCATAAACAAAGAAACGAAGACATGCCAGATCGTCGACATGACTGTTCCAGTAGATAACAAAATGTAATTGAAAGAATATTAAGAATTTGGAAAATACCAGCATTTCGCCCAGGAACTGAGAACAGAGTGGAGCATGTAGTTATCAGTTTTGCCTATCAAAAATTATGTGCTTAAGTCAAAGACACAAGAGACCGATTTAAGTGCATTAGGAAAAGAACCGAGATTGTACATCGTTGCTGTGATCTCCATGTATACTGAGGAAGGTGCTGGAGACTTGAAGAGACTCGCTGTCACTTAATGTCCACTGATAACCACCAAGAATCTGCTGGGAATATGTAAGTGCGTGGAATATAAATATGTTTACAAGAACAAAGAATGTTGAAGTTAAGTTTACCAATTTGTAATGCTTTTTTTTTTTACTGTCAAAGAAAAACCACGCTTCACTTTAGTCGCTGAGAAATACTTTGGGCACGGACATTTTTAATTTTAGAAATCAAGAAAGTGAAAGATTTTCCTTTATTTATTTATTTAGCTGTCTATATTTCGAAGATGAGGTATTGTAACTATTTACACTATTTACATCGCTCGGACTGTTGTCCTCATCTTTATTGCCTTATTCACAACGTTTCGGTGTTTGTATGCTCCGGCCTTCTTCAGGATCTGCCTATATTTCGAAGATGAGGTATTGTAACTGTTTACACTATTTACATTCCTCGGACTGTTGTCCTCATCTTTATTGCCTTATTCACAACGTTTCGGTGTTTGTATGCGACCTTCTTCAGGATCTGCCTATATTTAGAAGATGAGGTATTGTAACTATTTACACTATTTCCATCGCTCGGACTGTTGTCCTCATCTTTATTGTCTTATTCCCAACTTTTCGGTGTTTGTACGCTCCGGCCTTCTTCAGGATCTGCCTACATTTCGAAGATGAGGTATTGTAACTATTTACACTATTTACATCGTTTGGAGTGTTGTCTTCATCTTTGTCATATTTACGACGTTTCAGCTGTTGTAGCCCCCGACCTTTTTTCAGTCAATATACCTTGGTATTTCAAACCGAACCCTTTTTTTAGGGGGTACATTGTTCTAAGTCTACATGAAATGCCTTTTTTGGATATCTCAGTTTCAGTTAATTCTCTTTAATAACTCAACTCTCCAAGTTTATGTTCCCTCTGCTGTGGCCAGTTATTGAACTCACAACTCTTTGGTTCAAGTCACTTGGGATTACTTCAAACAATGCTTTTATCCACTGGGCCAACGTATATCACCTGAAGAAGATCGGATCGTACAATCGACAAAACGTCGTGAATATGGCAATAAAAATGAGGACAACAGTCCGAACTATGTAAATATTTTATTTATTTATTTTTCCTTTCCATGATAAAATGCTTACCGAACAGTTAAGATAGCACAATAAGTTGGCGCTTTGAAATTCTTTAGAAAATGCCTACAATTCTCAAGAAAATTAGTTGAGTGGCAATTTTGGAACATTTTAATTGAAAAAGCGGTGAGCAATCGAAAAATAATAATTCTTCTTGCAGACAGAGTCTAGCTGTGCTAAAGTACCCTAGATAGCTATCCCGAGTACTTTTTAAGTGTTAGTCATTAATGACAATTAATTCTATCCACACTGAAATCTATCTCATATCAAGACAAGTACGTACACGCACATACACACACACACACACACACATATATATATATATATATATATATATATATATATATATATATATATATATATATATATATAAACAAACAAAAAAGTGTTTAAATGTGAACATACATAAAAAAAAACTTAAACTTTTTTATCCTGATATCTTTAACGTTTTAGGATGTTGCTGTATTTTATGGTATATAGGATCCAATGGCATTTTAGGTCCACCTCCATCGCGACATTTAATACTCAGTATGAGCCACATAACTGAGCTTATTATCCTTATTCTGAGGTATAGTGAGTGTAGCATAATTATACAGGAAAAGAATAATAATATGGTTTCGTTAAAACACTGGAACAAGAAATGCAATCTTTATGATCAGAATGCTATCAGTTTCATAGACCATACAAAAACATTTGCTAAGCTACGGCTCAAAGGCCTATTTAAACCGCTAGGAAAACTTGATTTATTTGGGAACGATATTAGAATAATTCAAAAATTTGGAGCAAACCACTTGCATGTCGATATAAAATGAAGTACGCAAAGATTGAATGGGGTATAAGACAAGGATGTATCTTCTCGCCGGATTTTTCCAACATGTACAGAGAGGCGATCCGAAGAGAACAAGAAGTCCTACCGGAATTTATTATTGGTGGGCACAATCTTAAGAACTTAAGATATGCAGATGAAACCGTGTTAGTGGCAGACATAGAGTGAGTACTGCATGAACTCGTAGAAAAATAGTAACGGAAAGCGGAAAGAAAGGACTAACTATCAATTGTAAGAAGAAAGATTGTGTGGCTGTCAGCAAAATGAACAGCCCAACATGCAAGCTACGAATTAGAGAAGTCGAAATTAAGTAAGTACGAAAATTTAAATAACTGGGAAATGTTTTAACAGTATACAGAATATGTGACACCGAAATCCGAAGGCGCATAAGGATAGCAAAATATGCCTCCCAAAGCCGAAACAAAGTATTAAGAAACAGGAAAATTTCATTTAAAATAAAGAATAGTGCTCAACTGCTATGTCATATCAATCCTCTTATATGGCAGTAAATGTTGGAAAATTTCCTCACTGATGAAAAAAAAGATTGATTACTTGATTTGTTTGTTTAAAAGCACATCAAATCTCTATGGGTCATTTAATGCCGAAATTTAATTTTCTTCGGAGTTTTAAAAATATGATATACATTATTCTGCTATAAAATGTATTGTTGGCCACTTTGCTATAAAATGTATTGTTGGTAATTCTACTATAAAATATATTGATGGTCATTTTGCTATAAAATGTATTGTTGGTAATTCTACTATAAAATGTATTGATGGTCATTTTGCTATAAAATGTATTGTTGGTAATTCTACTATAAAATGTATTGATGGTCATTTTGCTATAAAATGTATTGTTGGTAATTCTACTATAAAATGTATTGATGGTCATTTTACTTTTAAAATTTGTTGTTGGTAATTTTACTATAAATATGTATTGTTGGTAATTTTATTATTGTATTGTTGGTAATTTAAAAAATGTATTGCTGGTATTTTTACCATAAAAATGTATTTTTATACATTCAAAGTATTGTTTTTGTTTGGGTATTTACTATTTACCCATGGCTGGTACCCTAACAGGTGCTACCATCTGGATCAGGGTTGACCTGGGAACAATAGCAACTAAGAGGTGGCCGTAAGATACTATTACTGTTGAAAAACTAGTTAAAAAGATATAATAATGAAAACGTAACTTGTTTTTCTTGCCGTTAAACCGACAAATTGTAAAAGCAAATGTCTTGTACGATATTAAAAAATACCCTGTCATGTTTATAGCGACTTAATATCCTTAATTTTTGTTGTTTTTTAGAACCTTATTCTTAGTACTGAACATTAGACTCAAGTCTTTAAAACTGTTATGAATAGCGATCGCAGAATCTTGTCACTAGTATATTCTGGTTAATTTAGTGTAAAACATATATTCACTTAACCGGTTTCAGATTTCTTCTTTTACATACCATATTCTTACAGGAGGTGAATGTACTTAACCTTTTGCCCTTTTCCCTCCTTGTTTGCCTTCAGTATGCCATGTGAGTTTTAAATTCTCCAAGCCCACCTTCCTCATTTTGTTTCCCGAAACTTTCAACTGTCTTTATGATTGAATCAGTCAGTTATGTACCATGCGTGATACACGCGTAGGCGATCGTGTATCTTTCGATATATGACTGACGAGGTAGATTTTTCCCGCAGTAGGTTGCCATTTCATTCTGAGGTAGACTAGTTGCCATCCAAGGCTATAGAACCCGGTCTGTCCTGCTATTTACCCATAGCTGGGGGCGGAGAGAAGAAGAGGATTCATACCTTTGCCAAGAGTATTAGCCCGTAAGTGAATGTAATGGATTCGACTGGAATTCGAACTCGGCTCTCCGATTCCACCGTCCCTCCTAATTGAATCACTACTTATAACTTCAATTTTCCTTAAGACTTCCTCGTTGCTCACAGTTTCTATTATTATTATTGTGTCGTGTCCATTCAGGACGTGGGGGACATGGGTCTCCCCAACTTAGTAAGTTTCTTTGTTTTTCCTCCTTCTTAATCAAATATTTACACAAGCTCGTAAGATTATTCACTGCCTTCCTCTATCTTTCAATATGTCATGTGAATGTTAAATTCTCCAAGCCTCTTATTCTCTCTCCTTCTGGTTATACTTATTTGATAGTATGACAAAAATCTGTTGGTTAAAGGCACCCAGTGAGAAGTGATCTTGGTACAATAATAATTTTCAAGAAGCTTACTTGCAAATCACTCTTCCATAGCAAAGCATTCAGATTATTATTATTATTATTATTATTATTATTGAAAATTTTTTCCCAAGATGTTGGTACCAGTGTGATAATGAGTAGAGATATGAACTGACATACGCAACGATTATCAAAGAAAATCTTTAGCCCGAACAAAGCCGATATAGTCATGCCTGCTAGCATCTCATCTGATCTCTGACCGTAAGCGATGTAATCTCTCCGCGCTTAATTCAAAAGATAAACGTCTAGGAAGTTAGATAATTGATAAGGACTGTGGCAACGGGGATAGCGCAGTCTGTCTGCCATAAAAAAAGGCCCCATCTCACTGCCGCCGGCCAAGTGACTCCATGGTTGGCGGCGTCTCTTCTTACATCGTCTCATGGTCCCACCTCGTGAGCGGAAGGATATTTCATTTACATGCAGAACCGGCCTAAAGAGCAGGTGTCATACTGCATCCGTCGAAGACTATTATCGCCGAGTGGAGGTGCGAGATAGCATGATAGAAAATGTAATCGGCCATCTAGGTTCGAGTTCTAGCTGCGGTTATTTGTGTTCTACTAGGATTTTGACCTTGGAAGAAAATAGAAATTCACATCCATCTGTTCTTTTCTATCGCCAGATTTGTTTTCATCATTTCACCCCTAGTAAGGCGACAATGCCACTACGACGTAGCGGGCTCCAGGAAGTGAAAATGAATGAGGAGATAGCGAGGAAAAGCGAGGAGAAAGAACAATAAAAGGACAGGTTTCCGGAAGTCGGAAGATGACGATTGGTATTGCATTTAATTTTATGAAGGTTGTAGGTGACAGGGAAGGAGAAAATCGGGAGGAAGTTCCACAGGCGAAAAGTGAGAGAAAAGAAACTATCAGAATAGAACAGATGATTGCATCTAGCTACTTCTGCAGTAAAACGGTGAGACCGAATTGCCAATCTAGTAGTACGTTTAAATTCATGCAGTCGAGGTACCAAGGATGAAAGCTCATTAGAATAATTGTCATGAAAATATTTATAGAAAAGACAGAGGGAAGCCACGTCATTTCTGTGGGAAAGTCACTGAAGTCGAAATGCTAGGTCACGATCAACTACATTGCAGTCCATTCTTTAAATTTTTTCACTAATTTCGAGATATACAGTAGGGGCTTCAGACCAGATATGACAGCAGTATTCAGTGCACGAAGGAATGGTAGATTTATAAATGTGCAAAATGGATTCTGTTGAGAAAAATTGTCTGGCACGACACAATAAACCAACTTTCCTAGCAGTAGACGTAGCATTTGATTCAGTATAATCACTCTACGTTATGTCAGCAGAAAACGTAACCCCCAAGAAGACGCAATGAGTTGCTCTCCTGGAGGTTAGCATCAGCTATATCGATAGCAGGCAGAAAAGTTTCTATAGGCGTGGGGATTAAATGAATGCAGTTTTGTTTTGGAGGTGTTAAAATTTACAAGCAATTCCTTGCCCCAGTTAACCACAGATTGGAGGTCGTTTTCGAGAGTAATTGCCAGTTTTACTTTGTAGAATGTCTAAAGGATCCGACAAAGATAGGAGAAAATAGTTGTGCTATCTGCATAAATACCTAGCTGGGGACAATGACATCGGGAATGTCGATATATTGAGGTGAATTACCGAAGTTTTTCAATTGCTCTCTTTAATTATTTTTGGCAATTGAAAGACTCCGGCAATTCAGCTTCTATTAAATGGAATATAATATAAGACGATTAATGACAAGGGGGATAAATGCAGCCCGTGTTTAATTGAAAAAATAATTATCTTACAACATTTTTATTAACCCGGGTTTACTAAATAAGAGAAAAGAACTGATGGTCACATGTAGATCTAAAAATAATTATCTACTTAAGCACGTAGACCCAGATTAATTTTTCTATATCATCGCGGTTTAGTTTTCAGTGTAGGGTATTCTTATTTATCGGTTTGCTTATTTACTTATTTACTTACTTAATATTTATTACTTATGGGTTATTAATTATCATTTTTTAATAAAAATGTGTTACTATATATTTTTACTTATTTTTTTTTTATTTAAGTTATATTTATTAAATTTATTCATATACATTTACATATTTATATACAGGGGTTGGACAAAATAATTGAAACACTTATTAAATTCAAAGAAAATTTATTTAATATGGAGTTGGTCCTCCTTTAGCCTCACATACAGCTTTAATACGTCTAGGAATGGAATCATACAGCTTCCTGACTTCAGCGAGAGGAATTTTCAACCATTCTTCCATTAATATCTGCTCCAGTTCTTTAAGACACGACGATGGAGGATAGCGGCTCGTAACTTGTCACTCCAAAATGCACCACAAATGTTCAATAATATTGATATCTGGAGATTGGGGAGGCCACTTCATGTGTTCTAGCTCACTTTCATTCTCTTCATACCAATTCTTAACCACTCGAGCGGTATGTATTGGAGCATTATCGTCTTGGAAGATGCAGTTACCATCAGGGAATAAAGTCTGGGCCATTGGATGAACATGATCTCCCAAAATGTTCAGGTAATCTTTGCTGTTGATTCTACAATGTAGGGCAACTATTGGACCAAGACATTTCCATGATATGGTGGCCCAAACTATCATTGATCCACCTCCATGCTTCACTGTTAGAAGAAGGCAGTCAGGGTTGTAAGCTTCTTTGGGCTACCTCCACACATAAACTCGCCCTGAAGTTAAGAAAAGAGAAAAACTGGACTTGTCAGAGAATATGACTTGCTTCCATTGGTCTGCAGACCAGGCATTGTGATCTCTGCAGCACTTCAACCTCTTCTGAATGTTGCGAGTGGAGAGAAGAGGATTCCTTACGGCGGCTCTTCAATGATATCCAGCCTTATGGAGCTCACAACGAAAAGTTTTAGTAGAAACTGGACTATTCAGATGATTATTCAACTCAGCAGTCACTTTGGCCGCAGTAGTCCGATGATTTTTTGCCACATTGCGTTTAAATGCACGTCGGTCCCTGTCAGTAAGTTTGCAAGTCTGTCCCAAATTGCTACGGTTGCTAGAGGTTTTGCCCTTTTTCTCGAATTGCGTCATAGTTCTTGATGTGGTAGCTCTTGAAAAACCAAACAGTTCAGCAACCTTAGTGATCGAGGCTCCTGCCATGCGAGCTCCAACAATTTGCCATTTCTCGAACTCAGAGAAGTCAAGCATTTAGCTTAAATTTTACTAAATTCTAAAAACAAATAAGACAAAGACATTAAATTAGATAATTAAACGTATTTACAATAGATATAACCTGCAATTACGAAGTTTTAGTTAAATGTCTTAATATAATAGGTCTTTGAAATATAGGAGTGGAATTTGCACCTGTTCCAATTATTTTGTCCAACCCCTGTATATATATATTATTTTTTTATTATATATTTTTTCTCTTATATTTTATATTAAATTAAGTTAGCTCCCTTTCATTATTAACAATTAATAATTTGTAGTAGAAAACTCACCGCTCTAAAATGATATTAATAATTACTTATCTTTTACGTTCATATGGTAATACAGGTTGGTTTAGTCGCTTGATTTAATGCCATGAAAAATATAATTAATTTGTTTTTAAATAATTTATTTTCCTTTTGAAAAAAAGATTATAACGCTATATAAATAGTGTTTAACTACGCTGGCATTACGATAAACTGATATATTTTCAACAGTCAGTATACACTCAGCACCTGAAGATTGCCTTTGGCATGAAACTCCATAGAGCAAACGGTGTGGGATATGTATTCATTAATATATATATATATATATATATATATATGTGTGTGTGTGTTTGCGCACTTGTCACATCTGCATAAAATACTTGCTTGTACATTAATTTAGTGTTAATTTCCAGTATTACATTTTAATGGGTGTTTATAATGAGTGGTAAACTGGGTGCGAAATTGTTTGGTTTGGTGTTTTTCTAACAAAGTGGATAAGTGCCGCAAATATTTAAAAATGTAGAAATGTAAAACCAGTTAAAAAAAAATGTAGGCCCGAATTTGGAGATCCTATCACGCCCCTATCCCAAGAACAGTACAGCTTCAGTTAAATTTTCTCCACTCCTATTTGAAATATTGGTGTCGCCAAATATTTCTTCATCTGATTTTCATCCAAGAGCCCACCGATACTGGTTGACACCATCAATCTTAACTACATATTGGTATCGTTGAAATGAACATTTTGATTAATATTTAATATAATTTTCTTCAATTCAACTTGACTTTTGCTGTTTGTTCTTCTCTTTTTTGTCCTTTTCACCTTTCCATACCATCTTATTTTCGAATGTTTTTTCTTCTTTTATTGTTTTAATTTTCTCTTAATACTTGCCTCAGCACGTATATAATCCAAGTGAATCCTAATAATATAAAATATTACAACTGATCCACCAAGAGAACTCAATGTATTTATTACAGAGCATATATAGATAAATTACATAAAAATGTAAATCCAATACTCCATTTGTATGGCCATTTCGCTCCCAAGGAAAAAATGAAGAAAGAATGACAAGCTCCAGAAATGATTTTTTTTTCTTGGGAGTGAAATGGCCATAAAAATGGGGTATGGAATTTACATTTTTATGTAATATATATATATATATATATATATATATATATATATATATATATATATATATATAATGTTTATATTTTAATACCTATATTCGATTGGTATAAAAAATTCTGATAATACAATTTGCAAATAAAAATATATTTAAACAAACTGGTATGTGAGTAAAACCCCCAATTGAGTAAAATAAGAAAAAAACGTAAAGTGCTCAATACACTAAATGAAGCAGAGTATAAAATCGAAAATACCTGGTGAAACCGCAATTCTCTCCATGCTTCTCACCCAATCGCTCGGCTGCCATAGCACACAGGAACCACTATTTCCGGCTATACCAGCGTGACAGCTCTCGTCATAACAGGAGCCTATTTACTAAATATAAGCGAGTCCTGTTCTAACTTGTATGATAAATGTCTCACTGTCTCCTGCTTGCTGAAATTCATCGTCTGTTGTTCCAGTTTTTAAGAACTAAGGTTAACCATCTGACCCATTCAACTATTGGCCAATTAGCCTTCTACCCCTTTTTGGGAAACTGCTAGGGGCCCTAATCAATGCTACATGGATTCATCATTTCTCATCATAGGGCCTTTTTTCAGACAAGCAATACGGCTTTGGTTTCTTCAGACCTACTGCTGATGTCATTCTCTAGATAAAATCGGCGAAACCTGGGCTTCAGAATTGGACATTTCGAAAGCCATTGACAGGGTCTGGCATTCAGGTCTTCTCCTCAAGCCGAAAAGCTACGGTATCTCTGAGCACGTATTTGAGCTGATCCAGTCTTTCATATCAAATCGTGAAATGAAAGTTGTCCTGAACGACCACTCATCTACATTTTTCGTACTAACGCGGCTACCCCCCCAGGGCTCCATCCATGGTCATACATTGTTTTTAATCTTCATTAACGACCTTCACGATGACATCAGCTCTCGAATTGGCATTTAAGCTGACGCCACTACCATTTAGTCCTGCCTCGATAAGAAGGTCAAGATGGCAGCCGATGTACAAAACTGCCTGAAGACCCTCGTTAACAGGGGCGAAAGATAGCTTGTCAATTTTAACGCCCCCCCCCCCCAAACTAAACTTCTCTCCATAAATCAACTGAGAGACCTCTCTCTGCCTTCCATCAGTGTGGCTCCAAGAAAGTGATGCATTGCACCTTCTCGAGCTAACGTTCTCAGCTGACATGAGGTGGAAAGACTAGATTGAATTTTCTATCCTGAATCTATCTTGAATATCTATAAGTCTACCATTCGTCCATGTTTAGGATATTGCTGCTATATATGGTCCGGTCGCTCTGCTATTTATTCTATCCAAAGAAAGAATCAGTAATATTACTGGTCCTGTTCTGGCGACTCCGCTTCAGTAACTTGAACACCGCTTTAAGGTTGCCTCTCTGTGCATTTTTTTACAAATACTTTCATGGCCGGATGAGCCATTCGTTATGGTACCTAGATTGTATGAATATTTAAAAGCAATGCTAGACTGGCGGCGAGATCTCATCAATTTACAGTTGAGCTAGCAAGATGCAGCTGTAACTTCTATGCTAACAATTTCTTATCTCGCACTTCTCACTTGTGGAACTCCCTTCCGGTTTCATGCTTTCCAACCAAATTTAATCTGCAAAAATTTAAATGCAATGACAATCGCTATCTACTGTCCTCCTGATTGTTTCTGTTCGTAATTCAGCCACACCCTGTAACATCTCGCGTGTTAGTGGTTGTACTGCCTTGATTGGGTTGATACCGATTTAAAAATTACGTAAATAAAAATAATAATAATAATATTTCTCTAATATTCAGGCCGGTAAATATACCGTTTAATAAATAAATGGAGCGTCTATTCAAATATGAGTATCCACTAAAATAACGTTTAAGGGATAAAATCTGTCGGATTAAAAAGTCCATTACTTCTTTAGAATTTGCTTTATTTACTTTAGGATACCAAACTGAGCAAATATGAAATCTATGACAAGGGGGTTTCGCTTAAAAGTATTATTCAGCTTTGCTTGATCGGCTAATGTTCTTCCTAGCTGAGTCGGTACAAGCACGTCAGATCTAACGACGGCTTCCCCTGCCAAAGGATCCGTAGTTTCGAATCCTGCCGAAGTGCGTTTTTACTTTTCTTTAATAAGATTTCTCGAATATTCAGGTCGGTGAACGAAAATAAATAAACATACCGTTTAAAATAAATAAATGGAGCGTCCACTCAAATATGATTATCCACTAAAATAACATTTAAGTGATATTATATATATATATATATATATATATATATATATATATATATATATATATATATATATATATATATATATATCAGCAACAACTATTGCTATTCCAATGCAAGACCGTCTTGCTTATGACCATAAACTACATCCGGCAACAGGGCCTCTGATCGGAAGGGGTTGAGGAGCGTGGAACCACCCCTTAAGTGTTATTGTTCTCAGGTCCACCATAACCCGGAGAGGTAGCTCCTGTTAGGCTCCCAGCTTTGGTCAAATCGTGAACCCCCAAATTGGTGTCAAATCACTATGAAGGTATAAAAATTCATTTTTATCGTGAAGGTGCCAGCAATGAAAATTGATAGTAAAAATATTACCAGCAATACATTTTCGCAAGGAAAAAAAAATATTACCAGCAGTACATGTTTGTGAAAGAAATTACTAATGTTAACAAGAAAATTAAATTTCAGCATTAAATGACTCTTAAGGAGTTGATATGCCACTAAACAAACAATCAATGAATGAATCCAGTGCGAGACAGGCTTTTCCCAAATCCATCCATGAATGAAGTAACTGTGTTATTTTCAGTCGTGTATTACCAGCAACCCCCTCAATATCATCTTTGACTGTTCTTTTCCAATCACGTTTGCTGTCCGTTGGGGACCACTCAATCAACCTTTTACGCGAACCGTTATCTTTTCTTCTTGCTATGTGTCCCGCCCAACTTCCTTTTTGTCGTGGAATTACTTTTTTCAAGACCTCTTATCTTGGTCTCTTCTCTGATCCATGTTGACCTCTTTCTATCTCTTAGGTTTGGCCTTTCCATTGCTCTTTCCATTGGTCTTTGTGCCTTTCTGCATATTTTCAAGCAATTATCCCCAT
Source organism: Acanthosepion esculentum (assembly GCA_964036315.1). Classification (NCBI taxonomy): domain Eukaryota; kingdom Metazoa; phylum Mollusca; class Cephalopoda; order Sepiida; family Sepiidae; genus Acanthosepion; species Acanthosepion esculentum. Next base: position 129,271,481 of record OZ038477.1, on the reverse strand, counting down.
CCAGTCTTAGCGACCTTCATTTTGGCTCAAAATTCACGAGCGGACTGGATAAATTGACTACGCGTGACCGAAAAAGGCGGAGAAATATGCAGATGAGATAAGATAGGGTTACGACGTCGCTGGCTGTTAACTGATTCGTCAAAGTTGGCTGAGAAAAATATATATGGCTGCGTGAAGAGTCCATTAAATATCCTTCAATTTTACTTTTAAGGTCATTGTAAGTTAATGTATCTAAAAGTAAAAAAATGTTTTATTTGAAAATGTGCTTGATTAAAGAAAATTTTAATTAATCGCGGAAATTCAACAGGCTTGGTTCAATGGTAGACAAGTGGGTAAATAACTTAAAGGGTTTATCTTAAGCAGGTTGCTACTTTGTCTGCTAAGTATAAAATAACATAAAAACTATCACTCAGCGGTTAATCTTACTCTAGTGAAATTGTCAACATTTGAAAATAAAACCGACATAATTAATTGGTTTGCGGAAATCCCACAGGTGTTGACAACTAAGATGTCATCATTACTCCCGCGTATATATTTCTGCAATTACCAACAAAGCGCACCTGCACACAAAGGAATTGACTACCATGCAGACACTACATGGGTTCTTGACAACAATTGCGAAAGTTGAAAGTATTTGAATGCATGTATATGTATATATATATATATATATATATATATATATATATATATATATGTTTTGAACAATAAAAAATATTTTTAAAAATAAAATCTTCAGACACACTGCGTTGTATATTAATATTCTTTCATTTTTATTATTTCAGTTAGATTCCTCGACTAGTATCAGCCAACATGGCCATCATCAGGAGAAAAAAAACTACAGAATGACTACAGTGAACTACAGAATGACTATGGAGAAAATGAACTTTTGTCCGTAGTTTTCATTTGTTTTTTTATTTATTTTAACATGGATTTTGGTCAATCCTTGTATTGGTCAAACAGTCTCTTTTACGATATATATATATATATATATATATATATATATATATATATATATATATGTAAACATACATATATATATATATATATCGTAAAATATCTTATATATATATATATATCTCGTAAAATATCTTATATATATATATATATATCGTAAAATATCTTATATATATATATATCGTAAAATATCATATATATATATCGTAAAATATCTTATATATATATATATATATATAGTAAAATATCATATATATATATCGTAAAATATCTTATATATATATATATATAGTAAAATATATATATATATCGTAAAATATCTTATATATATATATATATATATATATATCGTATAATATATATATATATCGTAAAATATCATATATATATATATCGTATAATATATATATATATATCGTAAAATATCTTATATATATATATATATATATATATATATATCGTATAATATATATATATATCGTAAAATATCTTATATATATATATATATATATATATCGTATAATATATATATATATCGTAAAATATCTTATATATATATATATATCGGATAATATATATATATATCGTAAAATATCTTATATATATATATATATATATCGTATAATATATATATATATATATATCGTAAAATATCTTATATATATATATATCGTATAATATATATATATATATCGTATAATATATATATATATATATATCGTAAAATATCTAATATATATATATATATATATATCGTAAAATATATATATATATATCGTAAATATATATATATATCGTAAAATATATATATATCGTAAAATATATATATATATATCGTAAAATATCTGATATATATATATATATATCGTAAAATATACATATATATATATCGTAAAATATCATATATATATATATATATCGTAAAATATCAAATATATATATATATCGTAAAATATCATATATATATATATATATATATATATATATATCGTAAAATATCTTATATATATATATATATCATAAAATATCTTATATATATATATATATCATAAAATATCTTATATATATATATATATATATAGATAGATAGATAGATAGATAGATAGATAGATAGATAGATATTCTGTTTATACGTTATTTTTATAGATAAAATTTATTTAAGTAAATGCAGTTTTCTTTTTAATTAAACAGTATTAATTGCATTTACCGGCCTGAATGTTCGAGAAATTTCTTAGAAAATATGCATTCTCCGACAGGAATCGAACATGTATTCTTATACGGAAACTGTCATTTGATCTGACGTGATATATCATTTAGCTGCAGAGAGGCGCCTTTTAGCAAAGTACAAATCACTGTTTATAAACACACAATCTTCAAATATTTTTCTCGATAATAATCCATTTCATTATATGTTGTCATTGTTTCCGTTAAGATACGTTTCGTGAGCAGATATTATCAATCGATAAAAATATGAATGAAAAGACAAGAGGAAGACTATACAAACTAAGTATAGTCTTCCTCTCGTCTGTTCATATACATATAGATAGATAGATAGATAGATAGATAGATAGATAGATAGATAGATAGATAGATTTTTTTTTCTCGATCGATAATATCTGCTCATTCGACGGACTTTATCAAGGTCAATGTGATAGTTTTATTTTTCAAAAGATATATATTTGACTGTTACTCAACATTTCCAGATTTAAGAAAGCTTATGAATATATAACAACTTAAGTGAAAAGATTTAGGTGTTAGATCCTAGATTACGTCATATAGCATTGTGAATGGAAATTTTATTTAAAGACGGTAAATAAAAGATTAACTGAAATGTCTCCTCATTTAGACCTTAGAATACGCAATTTAGTATACGCGAAAAAAAAAAAAGAATATTTACCACACACACACACATATAAATATTTAAAGATATGTTTAGTGATACAAAACTTTATCACTGCCATAAGCAGACAAAAATTAATTTTATTATTACCACTCATGATAGTAATAAAAAGTAAAAATGAAAAACGGGCTAGGCTAACCGGTTTCGAACCTCGATCAACAGAGCTAAATCGAGGTTAATAAAGTAAATTATTTAAAAATAAAGATTTTTTTCCCCCCAATAACTTTGCCTATTTTTATTTTTATTTTTTTTAATAAAGTAATTTCATTTAAAAAAATAAATAGACAAAGTTATTGGGGGAAAATTTTTTTTCTTTATTTTAAAATAATTTACTTTATTAACCTCGATTTAGCTCTGTCGGCGAGGTTCGAAACCAGTTAGCCTAGCCCGTTTTTCATTTTTACTTTTTATTATCATCATGAGTGGTAATAATAATAAAATTAATTTTTGTCTGCTTATGGCAGTTATATATATATATATATATATATATATATATATATATATATATATATATATATATGGTTGTTTTATTTTCTATTCAACATCATCACTTGATAAGTCACCAGTAGTGTCGAAACAACATTTGTAGTGCTCTTATAAGATGTATATGTTATAAAGTTGAAGTATTATATATATATATATATATATATATATATATATATATACTGAAGAATCTTCCCCCGAAAATATAGTAAATTCTCAAGAACACACACTCACAGCCACCCCCAAATTAAGTTTTTAGCTCCAGTTTTTGAAACTTGGTTATTACTGTGTAGCGAAGAAACCATATTTTAAATCAGTTAATTTATAATATTTATGCTCTGTAAATTTACATTGAGCACTGTTTTGTAAAAATAAAAAATATCAATAAGAACACCGGATTATATATCTTACTGTTCTTTCTTTTTATATATATATATATATATATATATATATATATATATATATATATATATATATATATATATATATATATATATCAGTGTTTTCTTTTATGGACATAAAGTGTGTAAAATTGTCCAAATGTCCTAGCTATCATAACACGTTCGGCTATTCTCTTAGCCATTATCAAGGATTTTTTTTTTTAATGAATATGTGGATTTTTTTATTATATGTTTCTCGAGTGATGGGAATTATTTTCCAAACACGGTCAGTGGATTGTGGCCATGTTCATACTGAATGTTCGATTTTCCTTTTTTATTATTAGTGCTTCCATTATTTTAATTTGTTTTTTACATGTGGATGAGGTTATTATTCTTGTATTTTCTACAAGTCTGTTGCGGATGGGCTTTGGTAGGTTTCGGTGCGTATTTAAATTAGCCCTTTTTGAGCTGTGGAAAGCTACCAAAAATCCATCCGCATCCATGGAATTAGCGAGACAAAAATAGGCTTTCGACGTTTGGTCTGTAGGAAAGGGTTGTAGGTTGGAAAATAACTCATCACTCACAATTCCGCTTTTGAAGGCCGGAAAGTGAAGATTGGGCTCTTTGGATCAAGTCATTGGGCACATAGGCCAGTGGATAAAAGCAGTAACTTGACCCAAACAGTCGTAAGTTCAATACCTGGCTACAGCTGAGGTGAACAAAAACTTAGAGAGTTGAATTAAAGTGAGCTCACTGATACTGAGAGGCATGTCACATGGAACTAGAACAATCTACCCCGGTGGACGAAATAAAGGGTTCAGTTCGAAATTCCAACCAGCTGAAGTAGACCGGAGTGTACAACGGCCGAAACATCGCGAATATGGCAACTAAGATGAAAATGTAAACAAGCCAATGTAAATAGTGTAAATAATAAAATCTTCGATCCCCAAATGATTTTACACATTTTCTTTGCTCGAATAATATCGAATTTGATTTTGTCAAATTTATCTACTCGATTAGCATGAATAAAATATTTCAATAATAAAGCTGATAATAAATTAGATATTCTATTATTATTCTAATGTCTTCTGCATTAGTATTAGATCCCCTTGAACTATTACTTTGTTGAGGTTCTTTTGGTATTGATATAGGAAAAGAGAAGGAGGATTAGCCGAGAATAACTTTGGGGATGAAGAAGTCCAAGCCTATAATATATGAATCACAAATTTATAAAGAAGGAAAAAAATTTACTCGCAGATAAGTTTGGACAACAGAGAGAAAAATAATAGTTCTTGGAGCCCCAATAAAACTGGGGGCTTGACATGATTCAAACATTCTACTAAAAACACCTGTCGATCTCATCTTTCTCTTTTATATCAGATGATTGCGGAAAATTTAAACCATTTACTTAATCTTTTGACGACTTTTGTTAGTTGAGGATTAACATGGTTACTTCTTTTTGCTTACACTGCATATTCTCCCCTCCATCTCTCTCTCTCTATTCTCACACCTTTCATTCCCTTTTTTCTCTTTCACTAATCTCTTCCTCTTTGGATTAAGCAAATATATGAGATGGACTGAGTGTGTCTAACACTATGATGATATATTATTATTGTATTGAAAACGGTTGAAATTTATAGAATCTTTCTACAATATGGAATGTAATTTTTAATACGTCTTTTCAAACCGTAGCCGATAATAGCTCTTTACAAATTCTTTTTTTTTCTTATCTGTGAATTTCCATTCTCTCTTGGAAAATATATTATTTTCCGTTGCTTTCTTCGTTTTGAATTCAAAGTTGTCTTTCGCCTAACCTGTTTCCTACGCAAGTCTATATAACCCATATTGATCCACGTAATCCCCAAACCCCTCATCTATATGGGTTCCATATATAGATATAGAAGCCATAGAGATGAGCTAAATAGTAAGGTAAACCCCTTGCTATTTAGCTCATAACGGGTAGGAGAACAAATGGAACCAAGAAAGTCCTTTGTACGAAAGTAAAAGCAGAAGTCTTGGCCGAAATCTGAACTCGGCTCGCCGAACCAATTTTCGGCGCCGATAAGCGTTCGTTACCTACACATCCTGTGGCACAATATGTATTGCATTTAGAGTGTTCGTACGAAGGTAGGTAATCATTAACTGTGTACTTATTAATGTATCTATACATGCGTAAAGAAAATAGCTGTAATATGGAACCTGCTAATATCACATAACCTATATACTCATATCTTTAGAGAACCATTAGAAGCAAGATTTCAGCGAAGTCTTGCAAAAACAATAACAGCAATAATAGTCACAATAATAAGCGAAACTTTCTCCATCAACATATACAAAACTATGCATCAATAAAAAGACATCCTGATCAAAGCACTCGTTTCGCAAATTGCTCTGGTTTCGCCATATGCTGATCATGTCATCCAAAAAGTCAAAAAACTTAAAGACAGTTTTTTTTTGTAGGCGATTAGATTTATTTATTTTTTTACGAGTGAATCATATGGTTTCCTTTTTTTTTTTTAAATGTAAATATATACAAATGTTATTCTATTTTTCTGAACACACCCAGGATGTTTAAGGGCCTTCATTACATATTTAACTTACTCAGAAAAAATTAAGTAAAGAAAATTGGACAGTATATTTGTGAAATAGTGAATAGATGACAAAAGTAATAACATTAAAACCAATGCAAATTAAGTGTAATTATTTAAAGGCAGTAAACTTTGAAGATGTTAAGGTAGTGAGAGGCGCGAAACGAGAAATTGACAAACAGAGTTAACTCCCTTTCGCACAAATTGACATATATGAATTTAGAGTTTTACTTCTCATGAAGTGACTTCCACTCACCAAGATAAGAAAGCCAGTCTTCAATGTTATTTTACTCATAACTTGAGGAAGATGACTTCATATATTTTCCAAAGCGAAGTGAATGAAACTGAATTGGCGAGAATTTTAACTAAACTGGGCGATTTCACTTCCGTTTCGATAACCGTTAAACTACCGGGCACATATAAAGCTTATGAGTTATATTTCTAGATATAAGGCAAAATTCTTTCTTTTTTTTTTAATCATTAAAAGTAAAAATTATACATCCAAATAAATCTATTATAAGACAAAAAATATAAAAATCAATATATTTTTAGCTTGGTCTCTGCTACTTGTTAATGAGATATTCCGTTATCATGTGATTAACACGTGGCATGTTCGCTTATTCTGGTTAAGCAATATATCCAGTTTCCATATCACATCTGAATGTCACTTTATCTCAAATAGAGGAAATAAGGATGCATAACCGATAATATAATGTCCCACTGTTTTTCATATTATAGAATGGAAATAACAAGCTATGAACAAGAATTAAAAGTTAAAGGATATAGATCATACACTGGTTGGTTAGTAGTTAATGACGTAACGACACTGAAATCATGAGTTTGAAAAAGACTGACTCAAAGACAAGTTAGAATAATAATTATTTCAATGAAGGGGCAGAAAATAGTGCAACGAGATTGTCGGATGTAGGTTTTCACTACAGTTTGTGCCATGCTGTTAGTTTTAAGCAATAATAAATTAATTTTCAAATAGATAATAAGATTAAAATGCCTGCCAGAGTTAAGAAGCCAGACTTTGACAGCTGCTTATTTCTTGCCAGTACTAGCGGTCGGTGTTTAAGTTAAAAACAGGGATTTCGAAGACGGATTTTCCAGGTATGCAGGTCATTCTTAATTTAGAAAATTGGCGGAAAGCAATCTGCCTGCCCACATTTTCCAAACAGCATTTGTTATGTTGGAACACTGAGCAAAGGATAAGGCAATTGGAAAACAGATAGATATGAGCAAAGATAGATAGATAGATAGATAGATAGATAGATAGATAGATAGATAGATAGATAGATAGATAGATACTCTCTGTCATAGTGTTGGATCACTACATTAGAGACAGTGTGTTGGTAGAAAAAGGAGTGGAACATTCTCGTCAACAACACATCATTTTTGCTTGCCTTTTTATAGATAGAATTCTGGCGAAATGCTGCCTGATATGAAAGTGCACATGGAGCAGAGGTGTGGCATTTAATTCCTCCATGTGGTTTACGAATGTATGCCTTTTTTGCCAAAGAATTATCTCGAATTGAACGCAAGAAGACTGAGTCAATAATCAATTCGGCTTAGCAGACTCCATTATCCTTGCTGACAACCCGGCCGCTCCCTTATTTTCATACTGAATACATACAAGAATATGTTTAACATCTATAAAATACGACTCAATAAAGGCCATGAATTAAAAAGTTTTAAGGAAGTGTAATCTTGCATTTATGTTCATTTGTAGAGTATAAATATAAAGACTGATTCATTTAGAGAGTATCTCATTAATATATCGAAAAACGGATCATTCTCCCGACAATCTGGAGGTTGGGGATTACGTGTATCAATGTACACATTGTCGGTGGAGTGAAATCTTAGACGGAAGCAGATATTCAATAATTATAGTATCAGCTCTAAGACAACTGGCATCGCCACCTGAGAAAAGACATTCCAACTACTGCACTGTATCGATATGGAAATCACAATAATATTTTTATGCTTTTTGTAATTATTAAAATGTTTGGAGGTAATTCTATGAAAAATCTAGTCATTTTCTTTAGCCAGAAAGATCTGCTTATGCCAAAAAATGACAGAAAACTATTTTTCACATTTCTGAAGGGAAACAAAGATTCAGCCGAATTTGTTCGCGCAGTCCGAAATACAATAATTTTTCAAAAGGTAACTTCAGATGATGGGTATTAAAAATAGGTACTCTAAGGTTTCGCTGTCTACAGTAAATAATGATAAATTTACAGATAAAATTGAAGTACACTCTTATTTCGAATTTCTCAAGGAAATCGGTACTCTATTTTTAAAAAGCATGAAATATATTTGCCTTATCAGGAAATCGGTATACTATTTTTAAAAAAGCATCAAAGATATTTGACTTGTAAGACAAACCAAGTGTAAAAATTAATAGAATTACACAAAAATATTTCAGCAGAAAATAAACGAAAGTTTTGTTATAATTAATTTGAAATTTTCTTAAAATTTTCTGATTTCGAATTTGACAGCTTTGAGAACAATTATGATGATTTATTTTATGTTTTCAGAATACTATTATTATTAAAGTCTTCTGTTATGCCAATGTTTTATATGTATATATATATATATATATATATATATATATATATATATATATAAATGAATGTGAAATATATTCTGAAAAGTGTTTATAATTTGATAAAAGTTAGGAGAAAACTTTGCTGATTGCTTCATCCTCGTATAAGTGAAACCGGGGTTGGTGATTCCGCGGATAGGGAAGTCTTACTTGATTTTCTTTATTTTTACACGGAGACTGTTACATCAGTGACGTCCGATCGGGTAAATAGACAAATTTTTAAATCTTCCAATCCTAAAGCATTTGCTGATTCCGGAAGTATCGTGTGAATCAGTATGCGTGCGTTGTGAGAAAGGCAGAAATGGGCCATTGTAAACAAGGTTCTTGACTCTATTTTCAAACTGCGATTCATGTTTTGGATATTAACAGGAAGAGGTACGTACGATGTACAACTTTAACCATTCTGTACTTTAACCATTCTGTACTCAGTTTTGCAGAACTTTAGATTCAACAGTTACATTAAAGATGCCTAAAATGATGCAAACAAATTTCCACGTCATTCAGTGCCCTTTTTTTTTTTGTAAAGTTTTTTTTCCGCTAATTTTCTAAATTAAGAATGACCTGCATACCTGGAAAATCCGTCTTCGAAATCCCTGTTTTTAACTTAAACACCGACCGCTAGTACTGGCAAGAAATACGCAGCTATCTGGATTCTTAACTCTGGCAGGCATTTTAATCTTATTATCTATTTGAAAATTAATTTATTATTGCTTAAAACTAACAGTATGGCACAAACTGTAGTGAAAACCTACATAGGACAATCTCGTTGCACTATTTTCTGTCCCTTCATTGAAATAATTATTATTCTAACTTGTCTTTGAGTCAGTCTTTTTCAAACTCATGATTTCAGTGTCGTTACGTCATTAACTACTAACCAATCAGTGTATGATCTATATCCTTTAACGTTTCATTCTTGTTCATAGCTTGTTATTTCCATTCTATAATATGAAAAACAGTGGAACATTATATTATCGGTTATGCATCCTTATTTCCTCTATTTGAGATAAAGTGACATTCAGATGTTATGGAAAGGAAGTAAAGCCACTAAGACGCAAGTGATTAATGGCCGTAGAAAGATTGGAAAACAGGAGCATTACTAAGGATCGAGAACAAAAGAAAAGTAATCAGGAAGACAGTAGATAGCAATAGACATTGAATTTAAATTTTTGAAAATCTAAGTTGACGGGGAAGTATTGAGCCGAGAGGGTGTTCCACAAGCGAGATGTGCGAGAAAAGAAACTATTAGCATAGAACTTACAGTTACATCTAGCCATTTCAACTGTAAAATGATGAGAGCTCGTCGCTAAAATTCGAAAAGTCTAGGTATGATAGCGAAGAGCTCATCCGAACAATTACCACGAAAGTATTTATAGGAAAAGGCACAGGGAGGTAACTTTACGGCAGCCGAAATATTTGAAGACCAAAGTTGACTGGAAAGCAAGATTTCCACAAGCAAGAAGTGCGACAGAAGAAACTGTTAGCATAAAACTTTCGCTTACATCTAGCAATCTCAACTATAAAATCTTTGATTACAATCCTAATTCTAAATTTACCGTGCGAGACTCAGAAATTAGTTCACTTTCTATACATTTCGCCTTAATAAATTATTATCTTTCAGGCAAATCTTCTAGGAATTTTCATCAAAGAAATATATAAACACAAAGGTGATCTTTATGAAATAGCATATTTAATGCATTCGTTGTTTATCATAATGATTTTAACTATAAAGACAAGATGCCAGATTAGGACTAATAATATTGCTGATTCTTTGGATTTTATCAAGGATTTGTAAATACTCTATTCCAGTGGGACAAACATTTAGTCATTAGAAATGAAAAAGGACAAAATCGAAAAGGCGGGTGAAAATGGCACATTTTATTAAAAAGAGACCAACAAACGGATGAGTTCAGCACGTTAGGAAGGAAATTGGTTCGGTGTGTCATGGCTGCTTGAATTCTCTTGGTTTATTTTCTTTTTCTTTTTCAAGATGCTAGGTTCTGCTACAAAACTTTCGGAAATTTGATAGCGATTGTGATGGTTGTGGATAAAATGGAATGTTAGAAGTAAGATATTTAAACCATTCCCAGTCAAGGAATTACGCATCATCTGCAATCTACAACATAGACATCATGAATTTTGCTACTAGTAGAATGACCACACACTAGATCTGATTTTTCTTTCTTCACTAGTTGTTTTACACTAATTTTTCCCCAATAAAAGACCCAAGAGCCACTCAAGTTAGAAGGTTACTGTGTCTAGTTATATTAGCATAGGAAACGAAAAGCGTTAGGAATATAGAGATGAAACAGACTTTAGAAGGAACCGGAAACCCAATCCTAAACAGGAAACAATAGATAAACCCTTAATTTCTGTTCAATAGACCGGTGGGGAGTGTGAACCAGACGATAGCAGAACTTATTTATTCCTCTTTCTCCATTGTATCGGATGAGTTTGTAAAAATGTTATGGTGAAAGACACCTAGTCTATAGATAATAGACTCTCCCACCTATTATAAGTAGGAGTCAGTAGGAGTCGATTACGGAAAGTAGTCAGCGACCACAACTCGATTACTCTGCGTAATACTGATTATTACAAGTTCCTAACGTTTTTGTACGTTGAACCTATTTAGGACGAATTTAGTCCAAATACAGTTTCCACTGAGGAAATAACTCTACAACAATTTGGCGATGAGGATGAGATTCGAACTCACGCGGGGAAACCCCAATGGATTAGCACCAAAGTTGTTGTAGAGTTATTTCCTCAGTGGAAACTGTATTTGGACTAAATTCGTCCTAAATAGGTTCAACGTACAAAAACGTTAGGAACTTGTTATAATAAGTATTACGCAGAGTAATCGAGTTGTGGTAGCTGACTACTTTCCGTAATCGACTCCTACTGACTCCTACTTATAATAGATGGGAGAGTCTATTATCTATAGACTAGGTGTCTTTCATCATAACAAAAAACATCTCTGAATCTTAAGTAGAGTTTTTATTAAGTCTTTACTATTTCATTTTGTTCGTTTTCATCTTATTTTTGTTGTTTTTTTTTATTGTAACTCTCAGATCGTTCTTATATACTACGACCGTTAAGACAGTAGCATACCTCGAAAGCGAACTAAGCTCTAAGATTTGAATTCGCATCACTTTTCTTGAGTGTCTATCTGATTGGAATACTTATTAAGCTAAAGAATCAAACATCATGAAAAAAATGTTTCCACATACGTCGTGTGAAAGCACATGCGATACTCTGCCCTCGTTAGAAACCAACTAGGGGAGGCAACACAGTTTTGGTGGCTAAGGTAGTACTGCCACCCCTGGTGCCACCGGCAGCTTTTGTCACCGGACTGGGTATTTATTTTATTTTATTTATTTATTTATTGTGTAGACGTGTCAGTTTCTTGCGATTTATTTTTTAGGACTCCAAAATCAGATTTTCAACGTTGTGTTAAAAGCGTTTGCTTTTGATCGTTAACTAATATAAAACGCGTTCGTAGCGACCATTATCAATGACGAAGAATGGAAGCTAAACATTCTATGTCAATGATATTTATCATATTACCATATTCTTTGGTTGTTTAGTAGTAGGAGCAGTAATAGTTTTCAGTTGCTCGACTTTTCTCGGATGTAAAAACGACCCGGTTGTTGCGTTCAAAAATCAATAGGACTAACATGAAAGAAAAGCTAGTCAAAAGTTAATAATACCAAACTTCTTTTTTTAGTAGATTTCCCTCAGATTTGTATGCCTATCGCTATTTCCATGGCAAATGTTCAAATGAGCGCTCCATTCTTTAGATCCATTAATTCGGGACTTTACACCTAGGACACGACATGCTACTTCCACGGAGTCAAATCATCCTTATTTGCCCCGTGTTCACATATAAGTTCCGCTCAGATGCCTCTTCTCAATAACTGTTACTTTGTGGAACATATTCCCGTGTGGATACTTTCCTAAACTCTACACTCATAAATCTTCAAGTTAAAGTTCAATCATTATCTATATTCCTCGAGCTCATAATCTACACTTCCTACCAACACCTATTTCATTCATATCACATTCATATCATCATTAACATTCTAACAGTAACCCTCTGTCTTAAGGGTCTCTCGAGTGAATATTAGAATAAAAAGTATTTAATAAAATTGGTGTTATTTATAAATAATGCAAACCCTAAGTATTGTACAAGAATGAGAATCAGTCTTCGCGATATGTCTCGATAAATCATGCTGATTCTCAATGAAAATAAGAGAATTTCATTTGTTTGATTTGAATTTTTCTTAACCATTTCAAACCAAGCAAGACAAGCTACTAAGACTCAAGGGTGTTAATTACTGTAAAAGAATATGAGAAAAAGAAAAAACATTATTAACGAGAGAGAACAATAAAAGAACAGAAATTAAGATCGCAGAAGATAACGACCGAAATATTTGAAGACCAAAGTTGACAGGAAAGCAAGAGTTCCACAAGCTGTTAGCATAAAACTTTCGCTTACATCTAGCAACCTCAACTATAAAATCTTTGATTACAATCCTAATTCTAAATTTACTGTGCGAGACTCAGAAATTAGTTCACTTTCTATACATTTCGCCTTAATAAATTATTATCTTTCAGGCAAATCTTCTAGGAATTTTCATCGAAGAAATATATAAACACAAAGGGGATCTTTATGAAATAGTATATCTAATGCATTCATTGTCTATCATAATGATTTTAACTATAAAGAATGAAGTTTTAATTAAATTAAACGAGAAAATAATTCATTAAGACGAAAATGTATAGAAAGTGCACTAATTTCCGAGTCTTCGGTAAATTTACGTCCAGATTCATACATCATTTCATCTTTCGTAAAAATCATAGCTGTACATATTTTCAGCGTTCTACTGCAATGAGTTTCTTTTAATCACAATCTGTCACCTCACTTCATTTCCTTAGCAATGTCAAGGTGATGTGAATGTAACATTAAGTATTTGAAGTGAAATTTCAAATTCTCTCCACTTGACGATAACCTCTGATAACTCTATGACGTACATCCCCAGACATTCAATTATTTATTACAATTCATAACAAAATTACACATATTTAATATTTCATCGATTGAAAATAAATTCTTTCTTAATCTATTATGGGTTTTTAACGTTTTCCCATTATAAATTTTGTTATTAACGGACTAATCAAAAATTGTAAGAAGAAAGAATGTATAGTTGTCAGCAAGAGGAACAACCTAAGATACAAACTAAGAATCAAGAAAGTACGAAAAACGAAATATCTGGAAAGTGTTTTAAACAGAGGACAGATAATGTGACACCGAAATCTGAAGGCGCATTGGAATAGCAAAAGGTGCCTTTCAAAAGCTAAGTAAAGTATTAATAAACAGAGAGTGCTCAACTGCCACGTAATATCAGTCTTCTTATATGGCAATGAATACGGGACAATTTTCTCACAGATGAAGAAACGGCTTGAGGCATCAGAAATGTGGCTCTACAGAAGGATGCTAAGACTATAATGGATGGAGCACGTGAGTAACAGGGATTTTTTTTTTTTAGTAAAATGGAAACAAAATATGCACTTCCGAAAGAGACAACTGAAATTTCTAGGACACATAATGAGGAAAGAGAGCTTAGAGAATTCGACACACACAGGAGTTATAGAGGGCAAGCGGGACAGAAGGAAACAGGGGGTGACCTACCTAACGAGCTTGAGTAATTGGATGGCAGAACAGGGACTGGTATGAATAGTAAAAAGAGAAACATTGCTAAGAGATACAATGAATAGGAAGTAGAGGAGAGTCATTATCAACATACCAAATTAACTTGTGTAAATGGATGGCAGAATAGAACTGGGATTGATGTTGAAAAAACAAATGTTACTAAGAACTACGAAGAATAGGAAGTTGTGGAGAGCTATGATTACCCATGTCCTGAAGAAAGACATCACCTATCAGAAAATTAAGTTATCATAGAAGTAAAAACAGATCGTTCATTTGTGCCTAACACAATATGGCCGCTAGTAAATAATGTATTCGCTTTTGTGTATTCATTTGTTAGAGTAACATAATCACATTATTTTATGTAAATAATAATTATTATTTAAAGCTATTCAAAACAAATGCACTCAGTGGCTCTAAAATCGGAATGTTAT
>OZ038477.1:129236430-129246430 GCA_964036315.1 Acanthosepion esculentum | reverse complement strand
AGATATTGAACAGACTGAGATAGATAGATAGATAGATAGATAGATAGATAGATATTGAACAGACTGAGATAGATAGATAGATAGATAGATAGATAGATAGATAGATAGATAGATAGATATTGAACAGACTGAGATAGATAGATAGATAGATAGATAGATAGATAGATAGATAGATAGATAGATATTGAACAGACTGAGATAGATAGATAGATAGATAGATAGATAGATATTGAACAGACTGAGATAGATAGATAGATAGATAGATAGATAGATAGATATTGAACAGACTGAGATAGATAGATAGATAGATAGATAGATAGATAGATATTGAACAGACTGAGATAGATAGATAGATAGATAGATAGATAGATAGATAGATAGATATTGAACAGACTGAGATAGCTAGCTAGATAGATAGATAGATAGATAGATAGATAGATAGATAGATAGATAGATAGATAGATATTGAACAGACTGAGATAGATAGATTGATAGATAGATAGATAGATAGATAGATAGATAGATAGATAGATAGATAGATATTGAACAGACTGAGATAGATAGATAGATAGATAGATAGATAGATAGATAGATAGATAGATAGATAGATAGATATTGAACAGACTGAGATAGATAGATAGATAGATAGATAGATAGATAGATATTGAACAGACTGAGATAGATAGATAGATAGATAGATAGATAGATATTGAACAGACTGAGATAGATAGATAGATAGATAGATAGATAGATAGATAGATAGATATTGAACAGACTGAGATAGATAGATAGATAGATAGATAGATAGATAGATAGATAGATAGATAGATATTGAACAGACTGAGATAGATAGATAGATAGATAGATATTGAACAGACTGAGATAGATAGATAGATAGATAGATAGATAGATAGATATTGAACAGACTGAGATAGATAGATAGATAGATATTGAACAGACTGAGATAGATAGATAGATAGATAGATAGATAGATATTGAACAGACTGAGATAGATAGATAGATAGATATTGAACAGACTGAGATAGATAGATAGATAGATAGATATTGAACAGACTGAGATAGATAGATAGATAGATAGATAGATAGATAGATAGATAGATAGATAGATATTGAACAGACTGAGATAGATAGATAGATAGATAGATAGATAGATAGATAGATAGATAGATAGATATTGAACAGACTGAGATAGATAGATAGATAGATATTGAACAGACTGAGATAGATAGATAGATAGATAGATATTGAACAGACTGAGATAGATAGATAGATAGATAGATAGATAGATAGATAGATATTGAACAGACTGAGATAGATAGATAGATAGATAGATAGATAGATATTGAACAGACTGAGATAGATAGATAGATAGATAGATAGATAGATAGATAGATAGATAGATATTGAACAGACTGAGATAGATAGATAGATAGATAGATATTGAACAGACTGAGATAGATAGATAGATAGATAGATAGATAGATAGATAGATAGATAGATAGATAGATATTGAACAGACTGAGATAGATAGATAGATAGATAGATAGATAGATAGATAGATAGATAGATAGATAGATATTGAACAGACTGAGATAGATAGATAGATAGATAGATAGATAGATATTGAACAGACTGAGATAGATAGATAGATAGATAGATAGATAGATAGATAGATAGATAGATAGATAGATATTGAACAGACTGAGATAGATAGATAGATAGATAGATAGATAGATAGATAGATAGATAGATATTGAACAGACTGAGATAGATAGATAGATAGATAGATAGATAGATAGATATTGAACAGACTGAGATAGATAGATAGATAGATAGATAGATAGATAGATAGATAGATATTGAACAGACTGAGATAGCTAGCTAGATAGATAGATAGATAGATAGATAGATAGATAGATAGATAGATAGATAGATAGATATTGAACAGACTGAGATAGATAGATTGATAGATAGATAGATAGATAGATAGATAGATAGATAGATAGATAGATAGATATTGAACAGACTGAGATAGATAGATAGATAGATAGATAGATAGATAGATAGATAGATAGATAGATAGATAGATAGATATTGAACAGACTGAGATAGATAGATAGATAGATAGATAGATAGATAGATAGATATTGAACAGACTGAGATAGATAGATAGATAGATAGATAGATAGATAGATATTGAACAGACTGAGATAGATAGATAGATAGATAGATAGATAGATAGATATTGAACAGACTGAGATAGATAGATAGATAGATAGATAGATAGATAGATAGATAGATAGATAGATAGATAGATATTGAACAGACTGAGATAGATAGATAGATAGATAGATATTGAACAGACTGAGATAGATAGATAGATAGATAGATAGATAGATAGATAGATAGATAGATATTGAACAGACTGAGATAGATAGATAGATAGATATTGAACAGACTGAGATAGATAGATAGATAGATAGATAGATAGATATTGAACAGACTGAGATAGATAGATAGATAGATATTGAACAGACTGAGATAGATAGATAGATAGATAGATATTGAACAGACTGAGATAGATAGATAGATAGATAGATAGATAGATAGATAGATAGATAGATATTGAACAGACTGAGATAGATAGATAGATAGATAGATAGATAGATAGATATTGAACAGACTGAGATAGATAGATAGATAGATATTGAACAGACTGAGATAGATAGATAGATAGATAGATATTGAACAGACTGAGATAGATAGATAGATAGATAGATAGATAGATAGATAGATAGATATTGAACAGACTGAGATAGATAGATAGATAGATAGATAGATAGATATTGAACAGACTGAGATAGATAGATAGATAGATAGATAGATAGATAGATAGATAGATATTGAACAGACTGAGATAGATAGATAGATAGATAGATATTGAACAGACTGAGATAGATAGATAGATAGATAGATAGATAGATAGATAGATAGATAGATAGATAGATAGATAGATATTGAACAGACTGAGATAGATAGATAGATAGATAGATAGATAGATAGATAGATAGATAGATAGATAGATAGATAGATATTGAACAGACTGAGATAGATAGATAGATAGATAGATAGATAGATATTGAACAGACTGAGATAGATAGATAGATAGATAGATAGATAGATAGATAGATAGATAGATATTGAACAGACTGAGATAGATAGATAGATAGATAGATAGATAGATAGATAGATAGATAGATAGATAGATATTGAACAGACTGAGATAGATAGATAGATAGATAGATAGATAGATATTGAACAGACTGAGATAGATAGATAGATAGATAGATAGATAGATAGATAGATAGATAGATATTGAACAGACTGAGATAGATAGATAGATAGATAGATAGATAGATAGATAGATAGATAGATAGATAGATATTGAACAGACTGAGATAGATAGATAGATAGATAGATAGATAGATAGATAGATAGATAGATAGATATTGAACAGACTGAGATAGATAGATAGATAGATATTGAACAGACTGAGATAGATAGATAGATAGATAGATATTGAACAGACTGAGATAGATAGATAGATAGATATTGAACAGACTGAGATAGATAGATAGATAGATAGATATTGAACAGACTGAGATAGATAGATAGATAGATAGATAGATAGATAGATAGATAGATAGATAGATAGATATTGAACAGACTGAGATAGATAGATAGATAGATAGATAGATAGATAGATAGATAGATAGATAGATAGATATTGAACAGACTGAGATAGATAGATAGATAGATAGATAGATAGATATTGAACAGACTGAGATAGATAGATAGATAGATAGATAGATATTGAACAGACTGAGATAGATAGATAGATAGATAGATAGATAGATATTGAACAGACTGAGATAGATAGATAGATAGATAGATAGATAGATAGATATTGAACAGACTGAGATAGATAGATAGATAGATAGATAGATAGATAGATAGATAGATATTGAACAGACTGAGATAGATAGATAGATAGATATTGAACAGACTGAGATAGATAGATAGATAGATAGATAGATATTGAACAGACTGAGATAGATAGATAGATAGATAGATAGATAGATAGATATTGAACAGACTGAGATAGATAGATAGATAGATAGATAGATAGATAGATAGATAGATAGATAGATATTGAACAGACTGAGATAGATAGATAGATAGATAGATAGATAGATAGATAGATAGATATTGAACAGACTGAGATAGATAGATAGATAGATATTGAACAGACTGAGATAGATAGATAGATAGATAGATAGATAGATAGATAGATAGATAGATAGATATTGAACAGACTGAGATAGATAGATAGATAGATAGATAGATATTGAACAGACTGAGATAGATAGATAGATAGATAGATAGATAGATAGATAGATAGATAGATAGATATTGAACAGACTGAAATAGATAGATAGATAGATAGATAGATAGATAGATAGATAGATATTGAACAGACTGAAATAGATAGATAGATAGATAGATAGATAGATAGATAGATAGATAGATAGATATTGAACAGACTGAGATAGATAGATCGATAGATAGATATTGAACAGACAGAGATAGATAGATAGATATTGAACAGACGGAGATAGATAGATAGATAGATAGATATTGAACAGACTGAGATAGATAGATAGATAGATAGATAGATAGATAGATAGATAGATAGATAGATAGATATTTGTTGAGATCAATAAAACATCCTTCGTCGCCACTGTTGAGATGTTGAGTGTTTCCACGTGAGTATATGGTAATAACGAACAAACACAGTCGTAGGGAAAAATACTGGTATATTCAGAGAGGTATTTACATCAGAGGGATTAGTAGTAGAACGAACGTAGGTTAGTAGTAACAATAAGTAATAGTAATAAAGTCCAACGGTATCTTCCGGTCGAGAAACGGAAGTGTAACTGATCACTACAGAAGTCTCACTCTGCACTGCACTACACTGCTACACTCCTCCCAGTCTCTAGAACTACTGTTCTATTTATAATAATAGGATCAGTCTATTCTGGTTGTGAAGGTGGGTGCGCCCCAACAATATTGAACAGACTGAGATAGATAGATAGATAGATAGATAGATAGATAGATAGATAGATAGATAGATAGATACAGTAGGCTGTGAATTAATACTATTTCATTAAATCTTATATCGTTGTAACGTTAATGAGAAAGAATGAAAGAAAACTGTTAACAATTCAAAAAATTAAAAGAACACTGATTTACATCTATTATAAAAAGCAAGATTTATCCCAAGCTTTGGAAAACAAGTAAATTTTCTAAGGTAAATTCTATTAAATTTTATTAGAACATATATTGGAACCACATGATAAATGCTAATTTAAGCAGACCAGAAAATTAAAGTTTCTACCCAACATGAGTCCTTTTTTATTCCAAATACTCAAAAGTCTATTACAACGATAACTTATAGAAGCGCTTTTAATTTTTCATATCTTTGCAATGTCTTTGTTTTTTAACTTGATACATACATATTCTTATTCTTATATTTTCTTTCAAGTAGAAATATATTGATTTCACAATAGTTATTTCTATTCAAGTTGTTTATTTTACCAAATATATGTCAGCGGCTTTAGTCATACACGCCTAAACATTTATCTAAAAAAATAAAGAAACCTAGGAAGAAATCAGAAAAACGGAAATGAAAGCTTTATATTGTAGAAGGAGTGCATGCTAACAAAGTAAGTTACATGATTTCTCCCCGACCCAGAAAAGGAAATCTAGTTGTTTTTGCAAAAGCAGTTTTTACTTAAGTCCAACACGTCATATTGCAAGCGGCTGTATTTTACACACATGTCTGGAAAGCATATTTTCTTCACGCTATCTAACCCCAAACTGTCATCTGATCAGGCTGAATTTCACTGACTGGTCGCTCAGGGTCACATGACCGACCAAGCGCAATGCTTACTGATTAGAGATGAAGAAAATTTAACCCAACAAATATATAACCAGATACATGTTAAAATTAAAAATTGTCCCAAAAGGAAGAACACATACACTCAAAAGAATATTCTTTCTCTTAACACTTCAGCTAATGTGCAAAAGAGGATACATCTTAACGTGACTTAGATTGCCTGCTGTTGACATAGTTATACGTTTTCAAGACACCGTAAAATGCCTGTCCCTAGCGTTTGTATTATAAACTAATTAGCTTCTAGTGCTATTTCCAAACCGGCGTAAACATATAGAAAGCGAACAATACAACCTGATTTGAGACGTATTTGTTATTATATTTTGTGTTGGATGTTATTTATTTTAGTCTATACTGCAGAGTATCTTATTGTAACCAAAATGGCGGCATCCATAAGAAATCGCTGTTTGCATCTTTATATAGTTACTTATTTCCAGTAAATGGCAATTTGTTATTTTTCCCAAAAACGAACCAGCACAACCAGGCAATGATGTTATAACCATGCAGTATTGAAAGAGTTAAACCTGCGTCCATCAATGTTTCATGAAAATCCGGCTTTTATCTAAGACCCATATCATCTCAACCATTTGATTTTCATATATGTAAAAGAATATTTATGGACACAGGTAGCTTTACCTGTTCAACGTAATATATAAATAATTGTATGTGTAAAGTAATTGGCCATGGTTAAAAATAACTAACAGAAATACCCAACAATCAGAATTGACAAAGTTGGCAATAAAAAATAACAAGAGAAACAAAAGAAAAAGGCAGCAATAATATTAAGCAAGCAAACAATATCTGCAAGGCAAGGCAACAGTAATAAGGCAAAGCAACCGTAATAAGGCAAAAAGTTCACAAATTAAGAATAATGTTAACACAAAAGGGGGGATACAGCATACTAGCTTCAAGATAAAAAGGAACAGAACTGAGTCGGATGAGACAGAGAAGTGACCTATTTTATTCGTTAGGAAAAACTCCCAGCATTCATCTGTGCGTTTGTCTATAAATTTGGAGAGGGGATGTGATTCATTCATTCCTAACAAGATTTGCAGAATACAGCGACATCTCTTAAATCTTTTGAGGGTTGACGGGTCTGTTGCGGTTGAGTTGAAGATGTTAAGAGATATCAGAAGGTTTGAATGATCAGAAGGCTTAAAATTGTGCGTGTTCATAATCTTCCATCCACAACAATTAATAAAAGAAAAAAATAATGATTCAAAACATAACAATTGAATTTATTAAGTATTTGATGTGTACATGCATGTGAACTGAAAAGGAGTTGTGTCTCTTAGACTAGGTAATATTTGTACCTAAGCTCATAACGAATAAGTTGATTAATAAACTGAAGAAGAATGAATTGTTGTATGTTTGGAATTGTGTATTGTGTACAATGTTGGTAAGAGTTCAGAATTATACTTGCATGAAATGTTATAAAGTTCTTTTACGTCTGACTGCATTAGTCAAGACGGGAGTTCTTTTAGAGTCACATTTTAGAAGCGGTGATGAGACGCACGAGTGAGTAAAGAAGAACGCAACGAAAGAGAGAACGAGAATCACACCTGTTTGGTTTTTATAAATTCGTTGTATCACGTGGGAGGCTCGAAACCGAGTTGGCGCCTAAATAAATTTGTCACGTGGGGTTGATCTGATTGGTCGAAACTGACCAACCAGTAAGCTGGATTGAAGGTGATTAACCAACGAATGCTTGTTGATTACTTTGTAAGTATGATATTGGTAAAATTGTAACAGGAAAAGTGCATTTCCCGGCGGAGGGTAAATTGGCTGTCGTGGAAGATTCCACAGGTCCAACTAACATCAGTTATTATTTTGTTTTTGTCATTTTAGTTTGTTTTGGGGTTCATCCCCTCCCCGTTCATTATATATCATTTATAGATTTTTATGTATAGGATTTTATGATCATGAAATGTTTATGTTATGGAGTGTTTTTAGTAGGCTCCCTGAGAGTATACGGTATTATGGTATATGGAGGATTGTGTGGCGATGGATGTGTTCTTGTGGTGCATGTTCAAATTGTAACGAGTGAATGGGTCATGAATCAGATTAGCTAGGTATAAGATAGCAAGTGGCAACCAGCCTCAACTCATTCCACATTTAAGCCTTGTGCCAAAATCGGATTTTTTTATAGACAATAAATCAACATTCCTAATGAGATTGAGACCAACATTATGAGAGAGACAATTCTATTTTCTACATGCATATACCGACGTAACTGTGCCCCAATACAAACATTTATATGAGGTTAATATTTGTACCTATCATCATCTGAGTACCTGAAGTGTAGAAGAAGAGAGGATTTGTTACTTCTCTAAAGAAAGATATCAAACACTTCTGCTACAAAAACTTAGTAAGTACATTATTTATTTTGACTTGAAATTTGCTTTTGGAATGGATAAAATGCCTATAATATGGTTAATAGTTCCCGCCACCACGTTACCCGCCATCGTCAGGAGCTAATGAAGTATTTCAAAGGACGGGATTTTGCAAGCAAATTTATCAAAGGTTGACTGAACATTTGAGATCAAAACCAAGAATCGTAAAATCTCGGAAATCAAACATGGAATTAAAAATTGATTTAAGAGAAATAAAAGGAATCTAAATTATTAACGCTCTTTTCAAAGATTGTCGCCTACTGGAGATATAAAAAGTTTACCAAAAGAAAGAAATCAGTAATACGAAAAGCTGTTGAGATAATAATTCCTTCACGATGACAGAAGCACGTACAATGGGTCATCGAAATGTAACCAAAAATTACTAAAAGAACAATTCACTTAATAGTTCGAACAATTCTTGGAATAACAATGGCAAAATACCAAAAGGAAACTAATTATTTTATTTTCATCAAAAAAATCTGGAATATTTTTTAATCGTTTTATAATTTTTTGTTATTTTAATTTTGTTATCAAATATATATATATATATATATATTTATATATTTTATATTTATATATATATATTTATATATATATTTATATATTTTTATATTTATATATATATATATATCTTTATATATATATATATATATATCTTTATATATATATATATATATATATCTTTATATATATCTTTATATATATATATATATCTTTATATATATATTTATATATATATATCTTTATTTTAGAATTGGACATAGTCCGACAATTTATTTAAAGACATTTATATTATGTTTAACGTTCTTTTTATAGATACAAGTATTTAAGCAAATGCTCTGTTTCATAACGTTCTTTTTATAGATACAAGTATTTAAACAAATGCTCTGTTTTATAAAACAGAGCATTTGCTTAAATACTTGTATCTATAAAAAGAACGTTAAACATAATATAAATGTCTTTAAATAAATATATATCTTTATATATATATATATATTTATATATATATATATATCTTTATATATATATATATTTATTCTTACCTTATTCTGTGAACACGTAAAAGATAAAATTTTCCACCGCTCAGTTATTGTTTACCTCTTTGCCACTGAGACTATACATTCCGACTTATGTCATCAAATCCACGAACTAATGCTTTACTCCAGGGGTCGGCAACCTTTTGCTGACTATATGCCGATTTAGGGTTTTAAAATCATTCAGTGTGCCAACAGCATACGTATTTTTATACAAATCAAGGTCAATATACCTGTTTTACAATATATTTTAAATAGTAATATATAGCATATATACTTTAGTATACATTAAAATTGAAACACGTAAATATCTTCTTTGCGTTGTAGTAGTTATTGGTTCGGACTTCGTGATGTCATTTGCGGCTGCGTGCCGTTGGAAAATGCTTGGCGTGCCACGCATGCCGTAGGTCGCCAACCCTTGATTTAATCCATTACGCTATTATATCGTGTCATTGGAAACGGGACGTGCAATGCTAATATAAGAACTAGACGAGATATCCTTGTAACGGGAACAATCTACACCCGTGCATTAAATA
>OZ038477.1:129188930-129231430 GCA_964036315.1 Acanthosepion esculentum | reverse complement strand
TTACAAAAATTTTACGTATCCCCCCCTATAATGTATTGCTGGTAATTTTTATTTTTATTGTTTATTACTATGAAAATTTAGTGCTGTTAATTATTCTGATGCATTTTTCTATTTTCATGCTTTGACACCAGTTTGGGGGTTCACTATTTGCCCATAGCTCGCACCCTAACAAGTGCTACCACCATGGATCAGAGTGGCCCTGGGAACAACAGCAATTAAAAGGTGATTTCACAATCCTCAAAATCTCCCGATCAGAGGCCTTGCTACCGTGTGCAGTTTATTGTCAAACTCAGGACGAGTGACGTGAGGAAATATATGTCGAGGCGAACCGACAAAATCTCCTGCTAATTAACTAGGCGTCTCCCTTTCTTTGTTTACGGACAAATAGTTTATTTAAACTTCTTTTCTCTCATTATTTTTATTTTGTTTATTTCCCTGAATTTAAATTGATTTATTCTTATTTGTTGATTATATCTAGTCATTAAATTTTAACTTTAATCCTCGTTTAAAGTGACCTAAAGATTAAAATCATAATTTTCTGTTTAGTCAATAACGGAATATCTTCTCACTAAACCAGACTGTTTTGCCAAAACACTGCTTTTTATTTCATTTTTGCGTTAGTTTCTTTGTACGTTTTTCCTTTGAATGATTTAAACAGTAGAATTCTTATAAACTGCGTAATGTTAAATAAAACCTCGTATTGTAAAATAACGACAAAGGCACGAATAGTTATACTGTAATCCACACACACACATATATATAGGTATTTAAGATATAGGTGCTTTTTGTAGACATGTCTTTTTAAAAAAGATGCCATATATATATATATATATATATATATATATATATATATATATATATATATATATATATGCCCAGATGAGAGAAAGAACAAATGGAGTAAAAATCCAGTTCGTAGCATTTACTTTTTTTAAAAGTGCTCAATACAAAATAGAGCAAAATATTATTTTTTTTTTTAAGCGTATCACCCCAAGCAAGGCTGGAAGCCACTATCACGCAAGGGGTTAAAGAAGGGTTGGAGGAAGAGCAGATAGGAGTGGTAAAGGAGAGGATGTGGAGAAAGAGAAAGACAGTGGGTCGATCAAGGCAAGGGGTTGCAGAAGATTTGGAGCGAGAGCAGATAGGAATGAAAGATGAAAGGATGTGGAGAAGGGAAGTGGATAGATCAAGGCCACTGGAGATGACGATTGACGCTACACTTAAACCGTTGGAGATTGTATTTGTCAGGGAAACAGTAATAGGGAAGGGAGTTCCATAGGCGAGATGTGCGAGACATGAAGCTATTGGAGTAGAAGAGACGTCTACATCTAACAGTTTCAACGGTGAAGGGGTGGGAACGGGATGCCAGCCTCGTAGGACGTTTAAATTCATGAGGCCTAGGGACAAGCGAAAGCAACTCCTCGGAGCAATTACCGTGAAAGTACTTGTAAAAAAGGCAGAGCGAGGCAACATCGCGTCTGTGAGAGAGCGACTGCAGACGAGATGACAGATCAGGGCCAATCACATTGCCTATCCGTCTTTGGATCTTATCAAGAACGTTGAGGCAAACAGCAGGGGCCCCAGACCATATATGGCAGCAATACTCCATGCAAGGGCGAATTAGGGTCGATTTATAGACTTGGAGGATTTACTTTTTAAAAAAGTGCTCAATATAAAATAGAGCAATATATATATATATATATATATATATATATATATATATATATATATATCTTATGTCTTATATATATATATAAATAAGTACTTTTTGTAGAGATACCTTATTAAAAAGAATATACCTTTTATGTCTATTACATTTCCTGATCTTTTTTACCTTGTGTGGGAATAGCATTTTGCTAATGTAGCTGTTTATGTATAAAAATTACTAAAATTCATATTATGTTGCTTTCGACTCACTTGTCATCATCATGGGTGCTAGTGAGAAAAGCAAAGAAAATTAAGTGTATTTTAAACTGCACATTGTCTTTAATTTTGTAGCTTTTTGTTTTATTTATTTATTTTTATGACTAAATCAAGTACAACGGAACGCAGTAAGACACGTGATGGCAATATGTAAAGATCACGTGTAGTATTTTTTATGAGTTCTTTTCTCTCACTCCTTATCATGACTCATGCAAATCGAAAGCTTGGATTTGAAATTTGGTTATTTTATAAATAAGCAACAACCAAATTTACGAAAGTTGTTTGCACATTAGAACAGTTTGATCGATTTGTTTATTACGGATTAAAAACACTTAAACACGCTATTTAAAGCCGAGGCATATTTTTGGGATTATAAGTATTTTTTGTGTGCAACTGAATATTGCATTAATGATTTTTTCTGATACAAATCCTACTATTTAACCCATAGCTGGGGAAGAAAAGATTGATTAATACTTTTACCAGGAGTATTTGCGTGTTTGTTGAGAAAATTCTGAATATATTTAATGGCTATTCTTTTTAATAAGACATGTTTACACAAACACTTACTCTCCAAATACACCACACATATGTGGTTGGTTGTTTTTGTTTAGCGACATATCAACACCTCTATAGGTCATTTAATGCCGAAATCTAAATAGTTTGTACGCAATTTTATGGCTTCAACTACAGATATTTTGTACATAATATTATACTTTTCGGGTAATCGTATTTTTATTGATATATAATTTGTATATTGATCTATTGCAGTTCTTTTGGTATAGACCTATTTCTTTAAAGTACGAGTCCTGGGTATGATGATTAACTACATCCGGCAGCAATGACTTTGATCGGGTGATATAATAGAATTACCAACAATACTTTTTATGGTAAAATGACCAAAAATACAATTTTCTGTAGCTGAAGGCTTACAACTGTGATATATATATATATATATATATATATATATATATATATATATATATATATATATATATATATATATATATATATATATATATAAACAATAGGAATTAGTATTACTCCATAATATTGATGATCATCATTTCACCTGGTAAATTTAATATTAAATTACACGGATTTTGAAAGTAACCAAAATAATCAAAACAAAACTGTCTAAGACTGATTTTAAAAGCTAGGAAATTTATCCAGTTTTATTTTGATTTTCTTGTTAACTTGATGGATTTGAATATCCTTGTAATTTAATTTTAATTTTACAATGTGAAATGATCATCATCGATATTATAGAGTAATCCTAATTCCTATTGTTCATAATATATGTGCTTTATTTGAATAAAACATTGAGTTCTCTCTGTGAATCAGTTTTAATATTTTATATTATATCAATAGGCTTCACTTGAATTATATATCAACTGGATTTCCTATATATATATATATATATATATATATATATATATATATATATATATATATATATATATATATTAGTTTAAGCCATTAAATTTGCGTTCAAAATATTTAGATTTCGGCATTAGAGGTGTTATGCCGCTAAACAAAATCAACCAACCAACTTTATAGTAGGACATTATGTTGACGGTTTCAGTATTTTCAAAGGTCAGTTTCTTAACGAAGCTAAGTAACTATTTGCTGTTCGGATGAAGGAACGTATTGCATCTCGCAAATTCGGCTCCAATGATTATTGGCGTCTTTGCAAGAGCGTTCTGAACAATAGCAAACCTTTATACCTCCCCCGTTCAACCAGTTTGAGGTCATGACCACCTCTGCCAACAAGGCTGAATGCTTTGTTCGGAAATTTTCTTCCAATTCAACGCTTGACTCTTCTGGTGTAACCATACCCGATTTCCCTCTCAGAACTGAGGCCCTTTTGAGCCGGTTACACATATCCCCGTCACTGGTATTGGGCATTATCTCTAATTTAGACCCCCACAAGGCTAGTGGTGGAGATGGGACACCAGCCATTGTCCTGAAGAAATGCGCGCCTGAATTGGCGCCCGCCCTCTATAAATTATACAACTACTGCCTCAAGGAGTCTTGTTTTCCTGACTGCTAGAAGTCCTCATCCATTGTTCCTGTCTTTAAGAACTCCGCCGACCCCTCCAACTCTTCTAATTACCGTCCTATCAGTCTCCTACCCCTCTTCGGCAAAGTCTTCGAAGCTCTTATCAACACAGAAGTAGTTAACCACCTTACATCCCATGATCTGCTCTCAGACAAGCAATATGGTTTCCGCTTTGCCCGATCTACAGCTGATATCCTTACGGCCATCACTGAATTTGTCTACCAAGCTCTTCATAATAACGGTGAAGCTCGTGCCGTGGCCCTAGACATCTCCAAAGCGTTTGATAGGGTTTGGCATGCTGGTCTTCTTCGTAAGCTTCAAGGTTATGGTATTACAGGTCGATTGTTTGACCTAATACAATCATTCCTGTCAAACCATGAATTGAAGGTCGTTCTCAACGGATTCTCCTCCAGCTCCTATTCCACGAACGCAGGTGTTCCTCAAGGCTCCATCCTAGGCTCTACTCTGTTCCTTATATTCATAAACGATCTTTCTGACGCCATAGATTCCCAAGTTGGCATCTACGCGGATGACACCACAATTTACTCCTGCCTCAAAAACAAATCTAATGTCGCTGACAAATTTAACCTGGCAGTTCATCTCGAAAAGAACCTCCAATGGGTTGTGAACTGGGGCAGGAATTGGCTGGTTAACTTTAACGCCTCAAAAACAAAACTGCTCTCTATTAATCATCACAGGGATCCCTCCCTGCTTCCCATTAGAATGTCTGAAGATCAACTTCTCGAGAGCTCCTCTCTGCTGCTGCTCGGTCTCACGCTGTCCGCTGACCTGAGATGGAGCAAATACATTGAGTCAATTGCTTCATCCACCGCAAGGAAAGTTGGCTCCCTCTGCCGAACCGGGAAATTTTTCTCCCCGGAATCGATCCTTCAAATCTACAAATCAACCATTCGCCCTTGCGTGGAGTATTGCTGCCATATATGGTCTGGATCCCCTTCTGTTTGCCTCGGGGTTCTTGATAAGATCCAGAAACGGTTATGCAATGTAATTGGCCCTGATCTGTCATCCCGTCTGCAGTCGCTCTCTCACAGACGCGCCGTCGCCTCGCTTTGTCTTTTTTTACAAATACTTTCACGGTAATTGCTCCGATAGGCTGCTTTCGCTGGTTCCCAGGCTTCATGAATTCAAGCGTCCTACGAGGCTGGCATCCCGCTCCCACCCTTTCACTGTTGAAACTGTTAAATGTAGACGTGTCTTCTACTCCAATAGCTTCATATCTCGCACCTCTCGCCTGTGGAACTCCCTTCCTTATTCCCGTTTCCCTGACAACTATAATCTCCAACTATTCAAATGTAACGTCAATCGACATCTCCATTTGCCTTGATCTATCCACTATCCTTCTCCAAATCCTTACCTCTAACATTCCTATCTGCTCTCGCTCCAAATCTTCTGTAACCCCTTGCATGCTAGTGGCTTCCAGCCTTGCTTGGGGTGAAATGCTTAAAATATATATATATATATATATATATATATATATATATATATATATATATATATATGTGAGTGCGGATTGACATGTTGCTTGATCATTCTTTAGCAAGTATAAATGAGTGAGGAATGTGTCGCCTATGTGTAGTTGAGCCAGCGATACCCCCGTCTTTTCTTCCTTTTCTGAACGTTTTGTTTCCATTCACTTGGGATTGGTTTGATTGTGAGAAGCTTATTCTTTCCGTTGTCGATACACTTCTTCTGCCATTTCTGTTGAATCTAATTGTTTATTTTACTTTTCAGGTTCGTGTGAGGGATCTTGAAATTATTATCAGAGGTTTCAAAGTTCCATTTTGGGCAGACTTTGCTGCTATACCTGCTTGGTCATTTCTTCTAATTCCTATGTGGCTTGGAATCTGGCATAGCAGTATTTCTTGGATGTTGGACAATGAATTCTGAATATATACTTTTGTGTATCCGTTACAAATTATCACCATTATTCTTCTGGTGACATAGAAATCAGAAATGATTCAATGGTAAATGAAATGTTTTTCTTTTTAGTATAATATCCATCAAGTGCCGAGAATAAACATGAAAATGCAAGAAAGGAATTTGATATTTTATAAGCGCGTTGCAACGGTAAAATTACTTTACAGGCTTAATGTTTGACAGTATTCGTAAACTATTAGTAATAATAAAGCATTCTCAAACTCATGCCTTAAATCTGAAACATGTGGATATTAACATGCCGTGCGGGTTATTAAAAAGACAAAGAAAAAAATGAATCCATAAAGTTAAAAAAAATCCTTGGCACAAATACTTGACATAAGCAGTTTAAAATTTCGTTAAATTCAACAAAATCTCGCTGATTATCGAAATATCACGTTCTCTAGACATTAGCACCCTTAGGCAATATGGCGTCACTTAGAAATTGTTGAGACTGATTTTTTTATATTCTGGTTTATATTACATTGAAACGAGACTTTGGACCCGTGGGCTCAAATTAATAAGGAAGCTTTATACACATTGCTTTTCCATTATAAAAATAAAAACTGGTCAAAAACCTTTTATTCAAATTTCACTACTCTTCGTCTAGACATCTGAATATATCCCACAGAATATCAAAATATATTGGGTGAAGTGAATTATTGAAAATCTATCTCATCATTATATTTGCTTCCTTCTTTAAATGTGTCAGTGATATATTTCAAGTAGTAGATGAATGACTTTGGATAAAAGTGGATTTTGTACTATTTTAAAATCAGACTTCTTCTGCGAGTATTTTTTGTTTATTCTTACAGATCTCTTGTTAAATCATTGATAGTGATTTTTTACGTTTTGCAAGTATTGGAAGATACTAAAATCCAAGTTGCAATCAAGAATACTACATTACAAGGTTTTGTAACCAAGAAAGTTAAATAAATTAAAACTGAGACGAACAATCCTTTTTTGTAACTAAAGCAACACGTTATAGGAAAACCATTTTAAAAAAAAAACGTTATTTTGTGTTACCGCAATCAAATGTTATGAGGGTTCGGTTTACAATGTCATCAAAGGTCTGGGATACTCTTGAGATTTATATAGAGAAAATTATATACGGCTCTTATGAGAAAACTTTTTATAGGTTAAATTCAGCCAAGCAGTAATTTAGGATTAATTTATATGTATTCCTTATAAAGAGATTATAGGTTCTACCAATTGAGCTTAACCACAAAAGACACAAGAGTGCCAGAAGCGTGCTTCTCTGTATCTCATGTAGATGCGGATTACTTTGTTACAAAGCCACCGTTATGAGGCCCTCACTAAGGATCTACATGGCTACATGAACGAAGGATCCATTAAACAGTTTTGCTTATCATGGCTTTACGGTAAGTGACTTCATATTTCCGGTTTGATGACCATTAAATCATCAAACTACATACTACACAACGACACACTTTCTTATGCCCCCCCCATATATATATATATATATATATATATAAATGGTAGTACACACTTGCAAAAACCTTGGATAGTTCGACTTGTAGTAGAATAAATCGGTATCCAAGGAAAAAAGTGGAATAAAAAATGAACCAAGAACACGAAACAAAGGCGAAAATAGTCGTCCAGAGTTCAAGTCCAAAGTCCAAAGAAAAAACCTCCAACGCGAGTAAAAGGCAGCTACGTAAGGAGCTCAATACACGAAGTAGAGCAAAACCTAAGATAATCCTAAGGAGCCAGGCAAACCTACCTAGGTTTCACCTAAACGGATCGTCAGGGCCCTAGGTAGGTAAGTTTTCCTTTTGTCTTTATTTATATTGTCTTTTTACAGATATTCTCTATCTAGAATTTTTAACACACACACAGACATATGCGTGTGTGTGTGTGTGTGTGTGTGTGTGTGTGTGTGTGTGTGTGTGTGTTTATTACTTAAAAAACAATACATAAAAACGCATTACATCCTCATATAGACTTTATCAGGTTTTATTTGCCTTGATAAAGTTAGTAAAGTTCTCCTTTTGTCTTTATTCATATATACTGCACGCAAAAAGTTTTGGGACAACCTGATTTCTTTCAAAAACACCTTCATATATATATATATATATATATATATATATATATATATATATATAATGAACAGATCAGAGATTTCAAAAAACCATGGTAATATTTTATTTCACAAAATCGAGAATTCGATTTCGCTTCGTCAGACTTGGCGGTTTCAAAACAATGAATGGATTAAAAATTTCTTCTAGGAATCAAACGAAAAACTGTTATTACATTGAGCTCTCGGGATTTTTATCCATACGGATTACCAATTAACTTAACACAAAATATTTACCCAAAAGTTCGAGGAATTCGAAATGATTGATAAGCCCGCTTATTAATCAAGGAGCTCAATATTTCTTGTAATCTCTCGAATATTTCACACATCTCTCGAAATTGCTCCATAAAGAACCATATTTGTTTTTAATTTCTTCAAGCAAGCTATTTTGAGTTCCCTGAACTTTTGAATAACATCTCAAATTTTTCTAACGCTTACTTCTTTATTCTGAGAGAGAGAGAGAAAAACAGAGAAACAGAAAAAGAGCACAAAAGAATGGTACTGTGTAAATGGATATGTATTTTCCGGTGTTATGTGAACACACATGAATTAGCCTATGATTGTGCAAGAATGCACTTGCGAATGTGCGCATGCGCAGACTGATTACGCGCGCAAACATCCCGTGATTTTTCATACCATTCTTTATGAAATATTTATCATTCCCATATTTTTTTTTATATTAATATAAGGCAGAGAACAGATAATTACGAAATTAGCACAATTATGCTTCCAATCACGACCAGGAAAATTGGTTCACTGAGTCGTGCTAGACAATTTTCCTGGCCAAAATCTATCTTATATCTTTATAAGTCTACCATTCGTCCGTGCATTGATTATTCCTGCCACATCTGTTCTGCTGATTCTGTTAGGCATCTAGAGATTCTTGACAAAATCCAAAGTAGAACTTTTAATATTATAGGTCCTGACCATGTAACTAAACTTCGATCACTTTGCCACAACCGTAACGTCGCTTCCTTTATCCTCTCGATAAACGGTTTCATGACAAGTTTTCGGATGAGCTTTCTCTTTTGGTACATCAACTTCTCGAATTTAAGCAGAGTACTAGATTGGCAGTTAGGTCTTATTATTGTTGTGATGGTAGAAGATCCGCTAATGTGGGATAATTAATAACAAATGTAATAAAAAAGAAATTGGCAAGACTATATACTCAAATACATATTAAAAACCAAATTTAAATATTTAAAATTTCAGCGCCCTCTCTCTTTCGTGCGCATGCGTAGTTCCATCAAAGTAAACCTCACTTTAGTCCGATGAAGTCTTAAAGGACGAAACGCGTCATACATTTTCTTTGTCATTAATTTTCCTAACATTGTTCTTGCAGGTACGACTTCTATATATTTTCTCCCATTATATATATATATATATATATATATATATATATATATATATATATATAATGTGTGTGTGTTCACTTTTATATTTACTCACGCTCTATCCCTGATATTGAGCACTTTAATCCATAATATAGCATACCTTAAAACTATATTTTTATCATTTTATATATATATATATATATATATATATATATATATATATATATATATATATATGTGTGTGTGTGTGTGTGTGTGTGTGTGTGTGTGTATTTAAGCAGCATTCCTTCATTTATACATATTTCATTAAAGACGAAAGATAAGTTACTACGATTAATCTTTTTATTTAATTTATCCTTGTGTTCGAATAAGTGTTTTCTTTTCTGGACACAGAGTGTGTAGAAACTGTCGAAATGTTCTGTAATTCCCAGCGCTTTCGGCTATACTTTCAGCCATTATCAAGGATGATCTTTTTTTTTCTTTTTCTTTTTAATTGAGTGTATGGGTTGTGTGTATGTTTTTAGAGTTATAGGGAAGTTTTATTTTCCAAACACAGTCAGCACATTGTGACCGTGTTCGTAGTTAATATTATTGAGTGTTGGCTTTTTCTTTTTTATTATTAAGTCTTCCATTAGTTTAAATCATTTTTTACATGTGGATGAGTTTATTGTGTTTGTATTTTCTACTGGTATGTTTCGGATCGGGTCTGGTAAGTTTGTGTGCGTGCGTGCGTGCGCGACTGTGTACTTAAATGGATTCTAATAAAGCTTTGGTCGGATAGGTGTAACGTAAGACATCTGGATAGGTACGTAGTCGTGTGACCGATGTAATTATTTATCAGTTCAGTTTGATCAGGAACACAGTTACTTAAGATGCATTTGAACTCATAGATAATGTTCGTTCGGTGTAATTTTGATTTTGCTGGTGTGTTGTTATTTATGAGGACAAGGTTAGCTGCTTTAAATTTCTTGTAGTAGATAATTAATTTGATTTTTTTGTTCATTACCAACAAAGTTACCTTAAACCGTTCTTTAAATACTAGCTGAAGTACCCGTTTTCACCCAGAAAGAGGTCAAAACTTTGACCGCATCTGGTTATTATGATAGTAGAAAGTTTCTATAGAAATGTAAGCTGACAATGTTCTGTCAGTGTCAAATTATACGAAACTGTTAGGTGAAAGTATTGATTCTTTCCAAACCTTATTTCTGATCTGAAATGAAGTGCATATATTGGTGCCATCGCAAAAAATGCTGCAAGAATGGTCGGTTCTTTGTCTCGATCCAGAAAATACCAAAAACTGCTGCCATGATCTATCTTTACAAAAGTCAGACCAAGAATGGAATATTGTTACATCTGGGCTGGTGCTATCCAATCTTCGCTGTTCAGCCTCGATATAGTTTAAAAGTGCTTACGCGGCCTTGTGAGTGATGAATTATCTTTCACTCTGCAATCCTTATTTCACGGACGCAACGTCGCCAGCTTTTCACTACTATATCGCTATTCCTATGACAGATGTTCGGATGAGTTGAACACCTTAGTGCTACCAGCTCGGACCTATACACGCTGGGATTCTTATTGTCCCAAAAACGTAAGATTAATTTTATTAAGACCTTTACCCATAGGGCTCTTGTGATTTGTTCGGAAGTTTTTCTTCGCGAGGAGATTGATTTTATTCAGATGACACTTTCCAAAAATGAATATCCCTTAGATATTTTCGATGGTGTTATTCTTGTTGTTATCAACAATTTTTATAAGAATAAGCCGCATATAGTCAGAGTTTAAAATTGCTTACGAGGAATTGTGAGTGATGAATTATTTTCAACCTTAAAACCCTTATCCTCTTTTATGAGGTTGTGTCGTTCTTACCACTTCCGGTAATCTTTATACAAGGGTGGTCGGAAAACTTCATAGGCTGACTATGAAGGAGCGATGCTCGCGCTGTGAAATCTTGCATACATTAATTTCAGTTCTTTTTATGAATAACTGTAGTTTCTTTCCAGGTAAACTGACATCTGACTGTTCAAAGAACACTTCAAAAGTATCTTCTAGTGACTTCTCTTGAAAATGGACAAAAATTTGGCATCGTGGTGTTATAAAGTATCTGCAGAAAAAGGTTTTAGCCCTGAAGGACATTCATGCTGACATGGTTGCTACATTAGAGGATGACTCCCCAACTTCATCAACTGTGCAAAAGTGGGTGGCTGAATTTAGGAATGTAAGTGGGAGTCTTCAAAATTACCCAAGGGGTGGACGTTCTGCAACTGTCACCATCGAGGAAAACATTGATCGTGTTCGCTAAATGGTGATGGATGACAGCCTTTGACTGTAAATCAAATAGACATATTCCGTGTTTGGGTTGAACATACTCTGCACAAGGAACTCAGCATGACAAAGGTTTCTGCTCGGTGGGTTTCACGTCTTCTGACACCTGATCAAAAGCGCACCAGGCTGATCAAATCACGGGAAAATCCGACATTGTTGGAGGCAGATCCAACAGGTTTCCTTGAACATTTACTAAAATAGGATGAGTGTTGGCGTCAACACATTGAGCCAGAGACTAAGAGACAGTCTATACAATGGAAATACCCCTCCTTACATGAGCGAAACAAGCCCACAGTCGTTTCATTTACAGGAAATATTATAGCCTCAATCGTTGGGAATTCAATAGGTATTGTGTTTATTAACTATCCCCAAAAGGGCCACACCATCAATGGAGGGCACTATGCCAACGTGCTGAGGTAGTTACGAAAGACTATCAGAACCAAACATTCAGAAAAACAGATTAAAGGGGTCTTGTTTCATCAAGACAACGCTCCAGTGCTACTCTCTTGATTTGACTATCATCTGTTCCCCAACATGAAAAAAAATTTAGCTGGGAACCAGTATCGCAGTGATGATAGCGTCATATCTGCTGTCGATGACTTTCTTGACCAACACGAAGAACCGTCTTCTTTGAACCGTCAGATGTCAGTTTACCTGGAAAGTAACATGCAGTTTTCAATAGAAAGTGTTGGAATTAATGCATGCAAGATTTCACAGTTCTTACATTACTTCTTCATAGTCAGCCTATGAACTTTCAAACCCACCCTCGTTTATTTGGATCAATTGCTAGGAAACATGGTCCAAATTTTTATCGCCAAAATATATCTTACAAATTTATAAGTCTACTATTCGTCCATGCTTTGAATATTGTTGGTTTAGTTTTTTCTACGCTGTATTTAGAGATTCTTGATAAAATACAAATAATCTGCAATGTTATTGGTCCTGACCTGACATATCGTCTTCCGTTTGTCGTAACGTAGTTTCCCTGTGTCTTTTCTATAAATACTTTCATGGTAATGGTTCTGAGGAACTTTCCCCTATGGTACCTACTTAAACGCAATACTAGATTAGTATTAAGTCCCATCATTTTACAGTTGAAATGGCTGCTACATGTAACCATATGTTCTATGCTGACGGTTTCGTCTATCACACTTCTCGCTTGCGGAACTCTCTTCTGGCTTCTTGCTTCTCAGTTACCTTTGATTTTCCAAAATTTAAATGCAATGTCTATCGTTATCTTCTGTCTTATTAACCAATGTTCTTTTATTAATCTCTCTTCTTAATAATGTTTTTCTTTTGTTCATATTCTGTCACACTCAGTAATCCCTTACGTCTTATTGGCATTTTGTCCTTGCTTGGGGTGAAATGATTAAAAATAATTCCAGGGTTAAAGTTTTTTTTTTTTAATATGAGAATATACCAGGACATCGCCCGAGAGTTAAAGCAGTTGTGAGGATTGTGTCCAACAGAAATGAGACACTTTAGAGGAGAGATTCAAGTAATTGTTGAGACCGTCCAGACAGCAACAGTGCTGTGACTGGTGAAGCTTTTGAGGATTTTACTATAGATTTGACGAGATTTTTAAAAAAAATTTTAACTTTCAAAATTTTAAATGCAATGCCAATCGTTATCTTCTGTCTTCTTAATTCCTATTCTTTTATTGTTCTCTCTCCTTAACAGTGGTTTTCTCATTTCCTCCCACTCAGTAACACCTTGCGTCTCAGTGGCTTTATTGCCTTGCTCAAGATGATTAAAAAAAGAATAAATATCAGTAATAATACCATAATATATATTTCTTTACAATATGACGAATAAACCTCAATTTGCATAATAAAATCTCACATCAACAAGTTGTAAATAATTGTAAAACAAAAAATAACAGTAACTGAAATTCTTAGATATATTTATCATATGAATGTATCATGAAAAATTTACTAACATCAGTTTCTTTATAACAATTTTGTTGTTAAAAAATTGTCTTGCATTATAAAGTATCATAGTGCGCTTTTCTTTATTGAGGGCTTACGGTCGTATCACGTTGAAACAGCGAAGTTAAGCAATATCGAGTCTGGTCAGTACCTAATGTGTGACCGCTTGGGAATACTAGATGCTGTGAGCTTGGATGTGCGGGTGGTGTAATGGATAACGGATCGGAATTGGAAACCGAATTCGCTATATTCACTTACGCTCAAACGCCTTTGGAAAAGTTATGAATCCACCTCTTCTCCCCCCACATATAGGTTAAATAATAGGACTTTTATCAGTAAATAAATATTATTTCCAAAATATTGTTACAATCTAAAAATGTTTTCTGGCTTTAAATAACCTGCAATAGGTTGATAAGCATTAAAAAATCAAAGCAATCAATCAATTTTCTCTGTTGATGTTTTCGATGCTATAACCGCAAACCATGGGCAGTTATTGAAGTAAATACCGTGCACTGATTTTAAATCGTATCTGTTCTGCGTGCGACGGGTCTGGCGTTTTATTCAGAGGCTTGTGTAATTGAATACTTAAAAATATGGGGCTGTTAATTTGACTCGCATGCGTGTGTATGCATTCATTAAGTTAATTGTTGTTGACATGATTCCAGATCAGGTTTCTTAGTTATTGTTTCTTTTAGGCGTTGAGTTGATCAAGTCGACGTCACGAGCGAGAAAATCATCGCAGATTGCTGTGGGTCTTTGAGAATCAACTCGTATTTTTTCTCATGACAAAGTCCCTATTATATTTAAGGACGGGATTGAGTATTAAATGAAACTTCAGAAATGATAACCATATCACCAGGACCAGATTAAACGAGTGTGAAGCCTGTAGCATATGTCATGAAGAGGCCCTAAATTTTTTTAAAATAAACATCATAAATTATTTATTAGCATGCTTACGAGGTTAAGATTGTAGCGTTCAGTTAAGCATCTATGCTGGAATCTGTTTCCTTGAACACTACATGCTTAACCTGTTCAAGTCAAAGGTCAATCGATATCTATTCTATAAAAACTATCTCATTTGTTGGCTACTGTGCCGTATGGAAGCTTCCTTACTTTGCTCAATTCAGCAGCAGCAACAGCGAGAATAATCAGTTATTAAAGTCTTGACCGAGACCTCTTTTCCATTTCTTACTTTCAGCGGTATCTCCCTTCGAGACACCGACCAAATGGGCTACGCGCAACTCTCGCTGCAGAAGACGAGGCCTGTCTTGGCAGCTTGATATTAAATTTCTCGTTCTTCCCGAAGAAATCTCCCTTCGAAACACTCAACAAAGGAAAACTACACACAACCCTTGCTGCCAAAACAAAGTCTGTCCTAGCAGTTTCACACTCGGATATCTCGTTCCTCCAGTGAGAACTAGCGGAGAAATCTCTCTCAACAAAAACAACTACTATACTCAAGAATTCAAGTTACAATGTTTTTCTTTGTAATTTACCCCTGAAGATGATCTTAGAAAAGGTCGAAAGTACTTGGATAAAAAAAAAACTACGTTGCATTCTTTGATGAGTTTCATCTTAACATCAAGAAACTGATTAGACAACTGGAAAGGATCAGTATAAAATTAAGTTGACATAATATGCCTATATATATATATATATATATATATATATATATATAAAGTGAACATTGAAGTCAACACTCAGAGGTGACAGGCTGTTTCTTACTAGACACAATCATCGACGATTGCGTCTAGCATGAAACAGCCTGTCGTCTCTGAGTGTTGACTTCAATGTTTACTTTTATATTTATACTCACATACGCTCTATTTCTGATATTTAACACTTTATCCCATAAATATCACACACCTTGGAACTATATTTCTTTTTAGATATATATATATATATATAGTACAAGTAATTGATCCATTAGTATATAATCCAGATGGATCATAGTAATATCAGATATTAAACCTAGGATAGGTGGCACATAGCAGTACTAGTTTAAAATATACTATATGCACATGAAATAATTTCAGATTTTTTGGATGAATAATATACATATACATATATATATATATATATATATTAAAGACATTTATATTATGTTTAACGTTCTTTTTATAGATACAAGTATTTAAGCAAATGCTCTGTTTTATTATAAACAGTATTAAATAACATTTACCGGCCTGAATGTCCGACAAATTTTCATAGAAAATTTTCGCTCTCCGACAGGAATCGAACCTGTATCCTATACGGAACCATCATATCTATGAAAATTTCTCGGACATTCAGGCCGGTAAATGTTATTTAATACTGTTTATTATAAAACAGAGCATTTGCTTAAATACTTGTATCTATAAAAAGAACGTTAAACATAATATAAATGTCTTTAATAAATTGTCGGACAATGTCCAATTCTAAAATATATATATATATATATATATATATATATATATATATATATATATATATATATATATATATATATATATATATATATATATATATATATATATATCAGATTAACAAAATTATTCAACCATGAAAAGTACTAATATATAACAAACTAATAGTTGGTAAGTGAAAGTCAAAATTGGAAAAAAAAAACACTTCTTAGTGATTTGTTTCGTTCTAAGAACATTCTTCAAATTAATAACGTGGAGGAAGGTTTGGAAAGAAATCTAATAAAAAGCCGGTTACATTTTACATCGAAACGTTAAAGACACAGAGACACCCAGCTTTAACATTTCATGCCCGATATGACTAAAAGGTTGACTTAGCTGATCTCACCCAGCTTTTTATGGCATTATTTTTTTTTATTTTCATCATTATCCTTTTTTTAATTATCCGCATTGCATCATCAGTAGATTTGTGATGAAAGCAGATTGATTCCATGATCCGTGACGTAAATTTACCATCGAGAATTGCATTTTCAATACATTTACTTTCTCCTTCAGCATTTTTTAATCGAAAATTTTAATAAAGAAAATGACGCTCTTCGTAGCCGAGCCGTAAAAGAACACCTATCAGACGGTGGTTCTTCCTGCAAGGAGGGACCCAGGTTCGAATCCTGCTGGACGACGCATTTTCTTTGTCTTCTCGAGTACACAGGTCGTTAGGCGAAATGAATACTGTTTAAAATAAACAGAGCGTCTACTCAAATATAGGTATCCACTAAAAATAACGTTTGAAATAATAGAAATAGGGCGAAATAAAAAAATTAAAAAATAATTATTTAAAAATTGTTTTGTTTATGTTTCGGATATGAAACTGCACAGATATTTGTTTCGGGAAAATTTAAACGAGTCAGTGTGACTTAAAGGTAAAATAGAACCACTGTGGATCAGATGGTGGTTTCTGCTGCAGAAATGAGCCCAGGTTCGAATCCTGCTGAAGAACACATTTTCTTTATTAAGTTTTCGCGAGCACGCAGGCCGGTAGACAAAATAAATACTCTTTAAAATGAATGGAGCGTCTACTTAAATACGAGTATCCACTAAAAGTAACGTTTGAAGTAATAAAATTATGTCGGATTAAAGAATAAAACCCACTAATTCTTTAGAAAGAACTGAACGTGTAATGACATCACAGAATGTTCGTCTTCATTGGAATCGTCAATGCAGGGAATTGAGGAACCCAGAGGTCCTCAACACGTCTCTTATATTGAGTCTTCAATCAAATTCTCACAGTAGAGCCAGACATTTTGCATTGAAATAAAACCGCTTTCTCAATAGATCTGATTCTTGATGTCACTTTTGACACAATTAACGTGATGGAATTCAAACAACAACGCCTTATATTTCGCGTTCTCTCCTTACACGGAAACATCCAACTGCAAAAGACTTTCTGTGCATTCTGAACCACTCCTTTCTAAGTTTATTTTTCATTTACTTTTTACATATCTTCTTGATTACACGATTGTCACTTTTTTGAAAAACATCTGATTTTTTAAATATTTTTTTCTGTTGCTTCAGGCGATTCAAAATAACTTCCTCTGACGTCACAACATAATCATTATTTCGCCATGATGATTTACATTTCTAATAACGGTTGGCGGTACTTAAAATGTATTATTTAGCTGTGAAGAATGAGTTAATATACTAAATAATCCCTTGGTACTTTTTTGTGTTTTAATGTAGAATATTCTGTCTGTTCTTGGAAAAACGAGTATTATTTTTTTTAAGCATTTCACCCCAAGCAGGGCGGGAGTGTCACACTAGTACGCAAGGCATTACAGAGAGTGAAAGTAAGAGAAAAACTGTGTAGGGGTATTGGGGAAAGGATTATAAGAATAACGGGAATCAAGGCATCAGAAGATGTCGATTGACAATACATTTAAATTTTTGAAGATTATAGTTATCAGGGAAGCAAGTAGGAGGAATGGAGTTCCACTGCCGTGAAGTACGAGAGAAGAAGCAGAAGAAGGCGGTTGCATTTAACTGTTTTAGCAGTGAAAGGGTGGGACGGAGATGCCAACCTAGCAGCACGCTTAAATTCATTCAGTCGGGGCACCAGTGAAAATAACTCGTCAGAGCAGTTGCAATGAAAATATTTGTAGAAAAGACAGGGAGAAGACACATCACGTCTGTGAGAAAGTGATTGTAGTCGAGATGCCAAGTCAGGATAGATCACATTGCATATCCGTCTTTGGATTTTATCGAGAACCTCGAGATGAACGTCGGGAACAACAGACCATATATGGCAACAGTATTCCATGCATGGACGAATGGTAGATGTGAAGGATGGACCCAGACGGGGAAAAAACAACCTTCTGGCACGACACAGAGAACCCACTTTCCCTGTGTTAGATGTAGCTTTTGATTCAGTGAAGTTGTTCCACCTCAGGTCAGTGGAAACTTTAGACCAAGAATGCGCATTTTAACCACATGACTGTTTTATAATAGTATTTATACGCAAGCGTAATAAAACTGAATATGATATAAGTCCGTGTTTAAAGTAAGAAACCCACAGTAACATTGGATTAATAACAAAAAGTATCCAACGTCCACATCGCATTTTGGGATGCCTAGGGCAACAGTGAATGACATCTCCTCCTTCAATTGCAATGCGAGAGAGATATTATTTCTAAGGGAGGTGGTTTCCTGGAACTGGACTTTGGTGAATTTGTGTTTCCGGTTCCGGATTCTTAACGAAGCCAGGAATAAATCCAGGTTAAAGTAATTACATGAGGACCACGCCAACTGCAGTTACCCTTACGTGTTTTTGACATCATCATCTAATCTTGTATTGAAAATATAGAA
The DNA here is from genome assembly GCA_964036315.1 of Acanthosepion esculentum. Taxonomy (NCBI): domain Eukaryota; kingdom Metazoa; phylum Mollusca; class Cephalopoda; order Sepiida; family Sepiidae; genus Acanthosepion; species Acanthosepion esculentum. The sequence continues at coordinate 129,212,570 of OZ038477.1, read as the reverse complement.
AAATTCCCTTCAAAACTATGAACGTCTGTGTCATCAAATCCTAAGAAAATTTCAAAATAATAGAAGAAAACATTTTGTTCTATGAAAACAGGTATTATTTTGTCTAATTCATTTCATTTCATTTTTATATTTGATTTCCACGTAAGTTAAATAATTTTTTTAGTTGGGAGAGTTGCGTCCCCTTTGTCCTCAAATGAGATTTTGCTATCGAACTCCAGAGGAAAACTTTTTTATGTTTACCATCCACCTGTGGGGAATACCAACCATCCATCTGTGGGAAATACCATCCTTCCATGGGGAATATATCAACTGCGAATATTATTATTATTATTATTATTATTATTTCTTCTGATTTCGGATCACGGTCCCAACCAGATAGCTAAGGTCAGAAATGACATCATGACATTTTCCACTGTACATCTATATAAATAAAAATAAAAATGAAACAACCTAAAAACACACACATTTTATATAGATAAACCCTTCGTTGAGTGTGATCTGTGCTTGTGAGATTTTTTTGTATTTCTTTAAGGTATGAGCTGCTAAGTGTCCTTCCAATGCGTCTATCAGAACAATTTCCAAGGGTCCCAACCACAAATGGAAATACTGATGTTTTCATGTGCCATATTTTTTTAGACTTCCACTTCAAGATCCTTGTATATTGATAGTTTTTGAAGATCTTCAAAGATACATTACAAGCTGCAGGTAGTACCATATCAATATGAAAGCACATTCTATGGTTTTTGATCACTATGTCTGGGCGATTAACTTTGATTGTTCCCTCTCTGTGTATTGTAAAGTCCCATAAAATTGTTACATGTTATGTCTGTAACCGAGTTTGCTTCCTTCTGATAACAATTACCGATTTTCCAGTGCAGGTATTGGCCCACTCTGTTATGCCGGGTTTTATATTCAGTGGGTGCTAATACCGTGCAATCTGATACAAGATGTACTACTGTTTCTAAACACTCAAAAATGAATCTGCATTTGAACTCAACACAATTTTCAGTATTTTGCTTGATAATTTCTAATTAGCAAACCTGTGCAGCAAGAATAAAACCTTCGGTTTCAGCTTATAATCCTGCATTACGCAACCATTGGTGCGTATGGATGCGTATGGAGTTTGCCTAGATCAGCTTGTTTGGAACGGGCAGATTATTAACCCTGAAGAGGTTTATCTTGCATTTGTTTATTTGCATTTAGTTCATTGCATTGGTTTTATCTTCGTTTTCAGGTTCTTTGACGCTGCAATGGATTACTGCTTACTTTTACTTTTTCATTCATTTTAAACATTCTTTTGAATTTGTTGCCTTCCTTTATTACGGAATACAGTTTCTTATTTCTTTCATGTTATTTGACACAGATCAGAATTCACTTTGTAGTTTCTACGTATCTTTGAAGGCTGATTATTTTAGATTTGTAAGACAGCTCTAGTTGAATTAATCCTCTGCCTCCTTCGGATCTAGGCACATACAGACAATCAACATCGGCCTTAGGATGGTGCATGCAGTGGCAAGTGAGAAGCTTTCTCGTTGTGATATCCATTTGCTTAATGTCAGCTATGGTTCAGTTAAGGCTGTTGAAACTACTGTATTGCACCACAGGAATTTCTCGGAGACATAATGAGGAAATAAGGCTCGGAAAATTTGACACTCACAAGTCATAATGAAAGTAAAAGAAACAGAGAGAAACAGTGGTCAACCTACTGAATAAGCTTTTGTAAATGGGAGTCGGGACAGGGATAGTAAAAAAAAAAAAACTAAGATTTTGAAAATAAATTTGTAAAAGAACGAATCAGAAGTGTAAATGAATCATCGCCCAAATCAGGCTATGCTGGCATCTTGAATAGGCTTGAAAAAGAAATAGATATCATACAGTAACCATTAGAAAGAAGAAACGACGGTAGAGAGAGCCAAGCTTCACAGCAAGGCTTTAGTAGTAACAGCAGTAAGAAAAGAGAAGCAGTAGTGTAGCAGGTTAAGCGTAGAAGCAACAGTAGCAGCAGGAAAAGGAACGTTAGCTTCGTTCTCGATTGAGGATTGACCCACGGGACAATAGCCTAGTGAATAGCATTGGTGAATTTTGAGATATAGTAATTATAATACAGACTCAAGCTCGGTGGAAACAAAGCAAGCAATATCTTAGACATGGGCAGTGCACCGCGAAAAATCTTCCCCGTTGATTAAATAAAGTGTTCGGTTCTAAATTACAATGTTATCTGGATGGACAGACACCTGAAGAAAGATTAACACCTTGTCATAATGACAACAAAGATGAGGATATTAGTCTGCATGTAAATAATGAATTACGCATTCAATTTTGACTAGTTTTAAGGCAACAGAAACAGAGAGAAACAGCGTGTAATCTACTTAACGCGCTCGAGTAAATGAATGGCAGATCTCAGAATCTGTGATTGATTGACGAATTAATTGATTTTTTTTTACAACTTATCAACCACTTGAAGATTATTTAAAGTCAGAAAATATTTTAGATTGTGAGAAGTTTCTGTCAGAAATAATGATTTCCTGACACAACTTCAATTAATTAACCCATAACTAGGTTGGGGGAAGAGGTGGATTCAACCCTTTCCCAAGGGTATTTGCGCGTAAGTGAATCTAACGAACCCGACTGGACTTGGAACTCGGCTCTCCGATTTCCAATTCCGAGCCGGTATCTATTACACCACCTGCACATCCAAGTTTACAGCATCTGGTATTCCCATGCAGTCACCCATCTAGCAATTTTTCAACGTGATATGTCCGGAAGCCATATCAGGAACTGGGACTACAACGAACAGGAGGGCCATAATTGAACACATCCTGAAGGGACACATTACATAAAAGAATCATCGACTAACTTTGGCATTAATCGAACACGCACGAATTGCAATCTGGCTGTATATGACATTTATCACTTTATTTAAAATGATTCCAAGAAAAATTATTCAATTGTTCTTTAATTGTATTAAACCTCACATCGCCGAATAACGAATTTAACTCTGGACTCATGTGTAAAAAGTTCATTTTACTTTTCATTACGTAGTTTGTTCATCGTTTTTAAAAAAACATATATCCAATCGTGTGATTACTTAAGACAAACCATCATAAAAATGAATTATTGTCCTTCGAGAGAACTTTTCAATGAAGTGTGGATAATATTGTATCAGACATAGAAATTATCGTGTATAACGCTGGCTTTGTTTCTATACACGGCCAAAGAGGAGTGTCTTCCTATCGCCGTGTGCGTGCGTGTTCCTGTTAGCCTGAATATGTATATATGTATGTACATATATGCGTATGTTGATTCGTTATTATAAGACAGTATGCATATATGGGTAGGGAATATACATCTCTCACCAACACATCTATCATCACCACCTCTCATACCAAACCTAATGGTTTTATTAACACTTAGGTAGTAATTCACTTTTGACAACAGTCCATAAAGGAGTTCAAGATTTACTAAGAAATACAGACAACAAACAATGAGACATTAAAAGAACATAAGGAAAACGAATTCCTTTTTAAATATTTATTCCTTTTATTTGCCTGAAGAAGGCCACGAAACCGGAAACTTATGTAGCAGAAATATGAAGAATAAAATATATTTACTAAAACAAATCCACATTGTAACGAAAAAACGTTTGCGGTTTCTCTTTTTTTTTTAAATATACATTTTTCTCTCGCTGGAACAACTATATCCTTTTATATATTATATATATATATATATATATATATATATCTGTCCTGGGTAAGACGATAAACTACATCCAACAGCACGGCCTCTGATCAGGAGGTTTTGAGGAGCGTGAAACCACCTCTTAATTGCTGGTGTTCCCAGATCCACCCTGGCCAGGGGTGGTAGCACTTGTTAGGGTGCCAGCTATGGGCAAATAAATAGTTTGATCCCAAACTGAGGTCAAAACACTATGAAAGTGTAAAAATAGATTTTAATACCATCAATAGATTTTTGTAAAAAAAAAATATTACCAGTAATTAATTTTTGAAGAAAAAATATTACAAGTAATAAAAATCTTGTCGGCATTAAATAACCCATTCAGGTTGATATGCCGTAAAACAAAATTAACCAAGCCAATATATATATATATATATATTATATATATATATATATATATATATATATATATATATATATCTCGTAACGATGAAATGCAATATATAGATTTGCCAGTACCAGAAACGATATCAGTGTAACGACCTAGTGTAACGGCCTGTTATCCTCCTTCGTTGTAGTAGTGGTAGTAAAGAAAACGGCACAACCCGTTGTTCTGAAATTGACACCCGTTATTCTGACAATGAATTTAGAGAAAACAAAAGCTTGAGCAAAGGACGAATGTTCTATATTTCAAAACGTTTGAACCTTTTCAGTAGTAGGAGGGGGGATTTATAGCACCGACAACCCGAACCAAAAAGTTGGGCACTCGAAAGACATGGGTGAATGGAACATGCATGTGAATGCTCTTTTTTTAAATGTATTTTGTGGCAATGCTTCTATCCATTATTCGACCATAGTCGGGATCGTGGAGCCAATACATAGAATCCTTTCTTTAGCTGTATAGTATGTGCTACGCCAGGGCTACATACAGTTTTGAATTCAGAGTTACTTTCTCCTAGACCGGTTGCCACCCAAGGCTATAGAACCCAGTCTGTTTTGCTATATACCAAAGAGAAGAAGATTTCATACCTGTCGTGATATATACCATAGAGAAGAGGAGGATTCATACCTTTCCCAAGGATATTAGCACGTAAGTGAATGTAATGGATTCGACTGGAATTCGAACTCGGCTCTCTAATCCCTCAATCCAAGCTGCTTTCCATTACTCCACCGTACTTCTTTTCAATTGCTTACTCGTCGTTTAATATATACGTTCGATAGTCAAATCCACATCATCATGACATGTAGTTAGTCTGGTGTTTATTGACATGTTGCGCCATCTTTTAATCATGTCATTTTACCGAATATGAGAAACGTATCCTTTGGTCATGCCACATTGTTAAACATAGTACAATACTTCCGCTGACGCACATACGAATATCCACACATGTATACACTTGTTGAAAGTATATTATAAATTGATGGTTAACAATCATATCTCGCATGCGATTAGTGATGCAAGCGTCATTAGATCATTAGAATTTTTCTCATCATCTTCCAGTAAAGATGATCATAATATGACTGGAACAGCTGACTATGAACATCTTGCATTTTACGCACGGACCATGTAGTTTGACACCCCCTTTGAGGACAACGTAGTACAGGTTTGATTTCTCCTTCTCTGTTATGCTTTCGTTTTTCCTCCATGTCAGAACCGCATTTATGGCATGGATCTTCTTGTTGAACTGCATTCACCAGATTGTGTTCTCTTAAAAAGGCGACTGTTGTTTCCTCTGTCACGATGACTCTTCTATAAACTCCTTCAGCAACATTTTGAAGTACCCTGAAGTTCTGAATTATTTGTTAACTGGTTCAGACCGAGGAGGATTCTGATTTAAGAGCTTCATTTGATTCTTTTTATATGGGCAGGTCATGTGAGACAGATATAAATATCCATGTTAGACCTCACCTGACCTCATTCATGACCTCACCTGACGGCCACGTGAGGGGCACGGTAGACCTCTGCGCTGCACCTGGGTAGACTTCCCGTTTTGTCTATAGCATGAGGTCTATTGCAGCCTCGAACTATAATCTGATATTGTATGTGCACACGTATTTATTTAAACCTTATATTATCATTTATATATCTATATACTATTTGTATTTATATTAAAGGCAGAGAGGTACAAATAAATGCGCTATCAAATACAATACATACATACATACATACATACATACATACATTTATTTTAGCGATAAACACTTCGTATATATATCTTCTAGGAATGGATCACTGCAATTTTTTTCTCATCATCTTCCAGCAAAAATGATCAAGATGTGACGGTAACAGCAGACTACCAACACCTCGCATTTTCTTGAGAATCAACGTTCATGACCTGATGGCCATGTGAGGGGAGGGGCACGTTAGACTTCCGGGCTGCATGTGGATAGACGATATATTGAGGTAGACCTCACGCTATAGAAGCACCCACTTTTCTTAGCATATAGGATATTCCTAGTAGGGCGGCCTACTGAGCAATGTATATTGATGTTATCGAGTATACACTGTTAGTAAAATTGTCCATTCCTTTTCTTACGAGGCCCAGAGCTCCGATTACTATTGTTACAGTTTCAGTGTTCAGTCCCCGTATCATGTTAATCTCGATCTCCAGGTCCTTGTATTTGGACAATTTCTCGTTAATTTTCATGGAGGTGTTTCTCTCAGATGATACTGCTATGTCAATAAACATACACTTCCTGAATTTCTTGTCTTTTATGATAATATCAGGTCTGTTTGGCTTTTATTTTCCTGTCCGTGTGATTTTGCATGTCCCAGAGGATAGTTAAATCGTTATTTTGGGCAACTGTGTCTGGTTGGTGGTCATACCATCTCTCAGTAGTTTCGATTTTATGCTTCTTGCATATCTTCCTTTGCACATATGTCGCTACTTCGTTATGTCTGTAGGTATATTCATTTTATTTCTTTTTGCTAATTTTATTATTATTATTATTATTATAGTTGTGGTTATTATTATTTTCTTTGATATCTGGCGTTTACACATTTATTTCCGGGTCCCGCCCAGGGACCTAAGGTTAGAAATGGCATCATGACACTTTCCACTGCAAAGAAGAAAAAAATATTACATAGATGAAGCCCTTCGTAAAGTGTGGGCTGTACTTGTCAGAACAATTTTTTGTATCTCTTTGAGGCATGGACGTCCAGGGATCCCTTTGGTTATTATTATTATTGTTGTTGTTATTAATATTATTGTTATTATTATTATTATCATCATCGTCATCATCATTAATATGTTGGTGTCGCGCATTGACGTAATCAATGGAAATTTGCGATGTATGATGTCAACATGACTCCTCACAACTCAAGAACTTTTCGCAGAATCATTGCAACAGTTTTCTAAAGGTCAACAAACTTGATATCCATTCCAACTTTCCATAAGCTTTCTTTCAATTTTTTTAAGTGGTGTTCCAAGCGTACCCATTTCTATAGGAATTACATCAACAGTCATGCTCCATAGCTACTTCATCTCCCTCGGATTTTTCAATCTTTTCTGCTTCTTTGGAGTCCACTCTTGTATCATACTGAACAGCAAAAATCAATAATTTGGCATTTGCTTCTCTCTTTTCTATTTAAAAAAGATCGGGTCTTCATGATTGATCTGTCATAAATTGCTTAATATCTTGTAGCTATCGTTTTCTACTGTTGTTTCTGGTTGATATTCATACCCTTTCTCATTCACATCTCTTTCACATTGAAGCTAAATTCACAGTATACTTTCCAATTCTGTTACTAATCTAATCATATCTTCACTTATATTCTTTCTGGACCAACTTGGGAAATTCTCCGAATATGTAGTTAACTGTCTGATCAGCTTGTCCACACATCCTACATTTGCTTTCTTCTTGAGAATCTTTTTTATCCTGACTTTTATTGTATTCATTCTGATGTTCAACTCCTGTGCTACAAATATAAGTGATTCTATTTCTCTCTTTATAAAACCATCTTTTCTTCAAAGCCGCCTCTCAATTCAAGCAATTGTTTTTGTCTGCTGAAAAAAAACTGACCGTGAAGCTCTTTTTCTTTAACATACCACTTCCCCTTATGCTGCTTCTTTGCTAGCGTCACTGGCTCGATATTTCGCGCTTCCAGATCTACATCCATTTTTTTAGTGTTGGTGTCTGAATCAATTCATGAGAACACTTAACATAATTATCATTATTATTACTACTCCTCCTCCTCTTATTATTATTATTCCTCTTCTTATTATTATTATTACTACTCTTATTATTATTATTATTACTACTACTTTTCTTTTTATTACTCTTATTATTATTATTATTACTACTACTCTTGTTATTATTATTATTACTACTCTTGTTATCATATATTATTACTACTCTTCTTCTTATATATTATTATTACTCTTCTTCTTATTATTATTACTACTCTTCTTTTTATTATTACTACTCTTCTTTTTATTATTATTATTACTACTCTTATTATTTCTACGCTTATTATTATTATTATTACTACTACTCTATTATTATTACACTTATTATTTCTACTTTCACACGGTTTTTATTTTCAGCCGAGAATTTTGTATTATAGGTGTTCTCCATCAAGTCGTATGACCTCAGATAGCAGCTTTCGCAAAATATTTTCAATGAAGAGCAATGCAGACTTCTGAAGCGATGAAATAATGTTTATTTTATGCCTATTTTCTCAATGTACTTCTCTGATACAAACCCCAACGACCCAGTGATAACTGGGACAATAGGGACCGGGACGCCCCACATTCTGACAAATTATGATTAATATTGTAACATTTCCAGAAGAGCGCGATTTTCAGAAAAGAAAAATGAAAACATACAATATTTAACAATATTTCGACAGTATGTTTGTCTGCTTCAAATTATGCGTAAAACAAGAACGCATGCAAGTATAAAAAACGTCTATGTATAAACATCGTAATAACAAATCTATGTGAAATGCCAACGAAGATAGACATACTGTCGAAATATTGTTAAACATCATAAAACATTGTATCTTTTCTTTTTCTCTCTCTTTTCTGGAAACTTGACTCTTGAAAAATACTGGAAGAATTACGACAATCATTTTGATTATTATTATTATCATCACCCTGTTATAATTCTGCTTGCACCTTTGTTGCTTAGTCAACAGCTAAGTTACGTCTTTCCAATACCTCATAAATAATGAACTATTTCGTTCTGGATCAAAAGAAAGGACGAAAAAGACATATCAGAGATACTGTACCCTCTTACTTTAAATAATAACCTGTTATTGTAATATTTGATTAAAGTTGTTAAGCTCAAATATTTAACCATGCAATAGCGGAAATTCCACGGGTATTTTGTAGTATTAAATATTATGCTATACATTATTATTTTTTTTTTTTATTACCCGTCATTTTCCTCCATCTGCAGGTACGTAGCGGAATCTAGCAATTTCAAGTCTCCTCTTTTCTGGCTGATCCACAGATCTACAAAAATCTAGAAAATTTAGACACTCGTCGAAATTCCAGTTCTTCCAACGTTTTCAGGTACGTTATTAAAAAGTTAAATTCAGTCGGCGTTTTCTCTAAAGCTCTTCAGTTTCAATCCAACAGATTCTGTGTTTTTTGTTGTTTTTTTTACAAAGATATAATACACACGCTTCTATTGACATGGGCGTGTCAGCCTCGAGTCAAGTGACTCTTGGATAATTATATCAAATAATACTGACCCTCCCCTCAGATAACATCTAACATTAAAATTACAAACACGCGCAAATTATTATATATATATATATATATATATATATATATATATATATATATGTGTGTGTGTGTATGTGTGTGTATGTGTGTAATGTTAATGAATTTGATTAAATACCAAACACAAATTTCAGAAGAAAACTCACTGAAAAAATGCCGAGCATAGAAAAAAAGGAATAATAATGAGGAACTTTTGCTGGTATTTAACCAAACTTGTATAAATTAATAAGTGCTGCCCTCACTATATATATATATATATATATATATATATGTGTGTGTGTGTGTGTGTGTGTGTGTGTGTGTGTGTGGAAAATTTCAGATATAACTAAAATCAGTAAAAGAAATAACATCAAAAGGAAAACTTAATTTAGCCGACGCGTTCCCTCCTCTGATGGACTTTATCTAGACAAATAACATTTACCTCGATAAAATCCATCAGAGAACCTATGACGTCAACTAAGATACGTTTTCCTTTTGTCTTATATATATATATATTTATATATATATATATATATATATTTATATGTTTATATATATATATATATATTTATATGTTTATATATATATATATATATTTATATGTTTATATATATATATATATATTTATATGTTTATATGTTTATATATATATATATATATATATATATTTATGTTTATATATATATATATATTTATGTTTATATATATATATATATATATATATATAAAATTCAAATGTTATTGTAGTGAACATTTCGTATTTGAAATAAACACCCAATTCTTTTATTAAACAGTGTGCATTATGTCTATCAGCACGCACTCTTTAATATAAAAAAAATGGGATGGTAAGGTTTGAACTGATAAAATATCAGATTAAAAATAAATCCATTAAGTCTTTTTATATATATATATATATATATATATATATATATATATATATATATATATATATTAGCAGCAGTCTTTCTTTTATTTCATGTATCATTGAATGGTATATAAGTAAATAGTTTAAACCAGATCTCAATCTTATTTCTTTGTAATTGAACGAAATTACTTCCATCCAGCACAGCTTAAAATTACTACTACTTCTATGCCACACAGCTTAGAGCATAAATACAGAAAAATATACTAACAACAAACCACTTAAAAATGGTTAACTGATTGGCCGAAAGCGCTTGGGACAATAATCACCACGGACACTATCTTTGTTTCCATAAAACATTAAATAAACTAAATAAATAAAAAAAATTTAAATCGACCCTCTGGTTAATTCTTTATTTTATTTTTCCGGATTGCGTATAAGTTGTCGTACGTCCGCATCAAGTTTATGGAGAAATTGTCCGAAATTCATAATATTTTTGTTCATATGCTTTTGACCACTTGTAGTCATTATCAAGAATGTTGTCCTAAATGTCATAGAGAAAAGTTTTATTAACCTCATCCTGGTGTTTTTAGGCACACTTAAAAAAATATTTTCTCCATCCTCGGGTGCTATCAAGTTGTGTGGCCCTTAACGGACTACCCATTATGCACATGACATCACTTGTGATTCATCTCTATTTAAATTAGAAATGTGACGTTCTTTGGAATGGCATTAACATGTAACTGATACTGAAAAATATTTGATTTAGATAAAACCACATATTGTATAAATTAATTACTATATTTTGAAGTATATTAGCTTGAGTCATAAATAATTTCTGTTCTTGTTTATCAAATTTATTCGTCAAAAACTAAAGTGCAATTACGTTTTTATTTAATTATATATTCATCATTATTTGCAATGACGTGTATCAGGAAGTTCATCAACCCCCGTTGAGAAGAATTTCATAGGTTTTCGTGCGAAAATGTCTTCGGCGAATTTTTGATTAGAGAATATTTTTAAAGCGTTTTGCAGTGATCGAAAAATGTAATAATCGGTTGGTGCAAAGCCAGGTGAATATGGCTGGTGTGGGTAGAATAGGCCAACCGAGTTCCCACCTTTTTTTCCTGTGTTATTCTTGCTGTATTCTTTGTTATCCCTACATCCTTACCTCTTGATCTGCTGATGAGTGCAAACTTTTATGCGCATGTTCGAACTGCTAAATTTATAAATTTGCATTTAGTGTTTCATTGCATTGTAAGAATTTTAAGAACGATCCCATCACACATAAAAAAATTAACTTTCTTCCACAGAGCCCAGCTTTCGGTATCGGTTGTGGAGATTTGCCCTTATCAATCCCCTGCCTTTTGCATTGTCGTATATATCACATTTTTATTTATTAGTTAGGATGATATATTTTCGTCATTACAATCGATTTCCTAAAACGGAAATTACTTATGACTCAACCTATAATGGATTTTCTTCCAGATAATTTTTAAACTCTCAGATTAGAATTTCATTTCATTTTTATTCCCTATATTTCTTTATGATAATATGTTTACAATTTTTTATAAAAACCAAAACAGGAGTATTTCTTTATTTCTGGGAACCAACACTTCTGGTAGAATCAGCATTCCTAGAAAAACTGAAGGTTGTTTCAATTGCTTAAAAAATACCGACAAAGTCTAGTGAACTCGGGTAATTAACTAGTTTTAACCAGTGAAATTTCATGGTTTTCCTATTTTAATATTCTGATTAATTTTAATTCTTAAGTTAATGAATTCCTAAACTCATGCGAGTTCTATGGCAATAAAATATCCGTATTGCATTGATAAATATTTGAGCTTAACATCTTTAACAAAATATTGCAATTACAATAAAAAATATGAAGGTTGGTCGTTATTTTAAGAAGGGGATACAAATGAAAACATTTTAAATTGATAACTTTTTTCCATTTTATTGAAACAGCCGTTAAACACTTCCATCATCCCCTACTTCTTTCTCTTTCATTCATTTTCTCACTGAAACCAAGTAATGTCTTTTCTCCTCTTTCCCCGCGATCAAAACGGAATAGTCCATTATTTATGGGGTATTGGCAGGAAACGTTAAATATTTAATTCTTTCTTTCTTTCGTTTTCTCACTGAAACCAAGTAGAGTCATTTTTTCCTCTTTCCACTCAATGAAAAAGGAAAAGTCCATTATTTATTCGGTATTGGCAGGGCGTAACGGTCATGCGAACTAACGAAGGAATGAACAAGCACAATTATAATAGGGTTTTAGATATTTCCAAAGCCAGTCAGATATTTCAGTTAGCAAGTATCTCCATACACGTATTAATACGGGTGTGTGTTTTTGAGAGAGAAAGAGAGACAGAGAAAGAGAGGGAGAGAGAGAAAGAGAAAGAGAGAAAGAAAAAGAGGGAGAGAAAGAGCAAAGCATAAACGTAAACAAAGCACAAACCACTATCATTTAATGAAGAAAATACATCTCGATATAAATTTTGTGCTGCAAAAGAAAAATAAATCAAAAGAAAAATAAATCTTAAAATATAAAAATATATGCCCCGCAATGAAGAAATTGCTGGTATTTTTTTTGTAAATATAATTCTGCGTTCACAATAAAGATAAATATATTTTAGACGTTTTAACGAAAACATAAAAAGAGATAATTAAACCACAAAGGAAAATGTTGAGGGAAAATTCAGTTGTTTCATTAATGTTTCTTCCTGATTATTGAAAGTATTTCCGTTTCTCTGGTATCATGATGTATGATTATCACTGCATATCTCCAAATATTTATAACGTATTTTCACAGGCGTGTATTTCCTAAAGAGTTTCATATAATTAAATGGGTGTTTGTCATGTAACAAGAAATACGGTAAATTAAAAAAAAAAATGTTTCAAGCATGCGATATCGTGAGGTATGATGAGTGTGCCTTACAATGACTTTTTTTTATTTATTTACCGTAATTCCCCATGTATAATATTATTTTTAGAAAAAAATACGAAAGAAAAATTACTTTAAAATACTTACATATGTATAATAAAATAAGAATTATTATAAAACTAAATTAGAATAATATTATTCTATGTTTAAAACAATTTTTTTTTAAATAAAAGTAGGAAACGCAATGTAATGAAATTGGAGACGTACAATTTATAGGGTTTGATTAACAAATAAGGGGTGAGTATTATGCGTGAGTAGAAGCATTTTCCCCATACTTTCAACACAATTTTAGGAGTGAGTATTATGGATGAAAGCGTATTATACATGGAAATTATGGTATTTATTTATTTTTGCATTTTCTTGTAGTAGACGTTTAAAAAATGCTGTCTATTTAATACGAACCGAAACAATTTTTTTCTGAATTTGGTTAGACAATGAATTTTAATCATTGTATTTTTTTTCGAAATAATTTGCTCGTCTTTGTTGTCTTTCGAAACAACTTTTCGGGCCTATACCCTCCGGCTTTCCTTGTTGATAAATCCTAATTCGAGGGTACATGCACATCTCGCTCCTTACACGTCACATCCGTTTTTTTTGGGTTTTTTTGCGTCCCTATGTTTTTGGCGCTGTCTCCCTTCGACCGTTACGCTAACCTCATGACTGCTCTTTCAACTTCGTACGCGTTATCACGTCCGCAGTGCCCCAAGTCCATTTCTTTTTATTTATTTCTTTGTTTGTTGTTTATTTAATTAGTAAAACCGGAACTCGTTTGAAACATACTCTCTGTTCAAATTTAATAAAACTCATCAAACATGTCTTGGGTTATCCTGTGAACAAACATGTCCAATTGATTTATCTGGAGAAAAATTCAACATCATAAGTGAAATACCCAGTATTTTGCCACACTTGTACCAGAGTTTGGTGCTCGCGCCCAGGTACAAAGCTAGGATTTCCACTTAGATGATTAGCCCAGCAAGAACTGATGCTGTCCTGAAGAATTGTTTTTTTAGATTGAACTTAAAATGTTTAAGTTAAACTTAATAAATACTTGGGACAGTAATAAGCTGACTGATAATTGATTAAAATTAGCATTAGTAGTTTTAGTGGCCAGATGTTCAGAACTTACGAAAACGTCTTTTTATTAAATAACTCAAAAATTTATTTTATTCTATAAAATAGGATTTTAAAAAAGCAGAATTTTAAAAATTATAAAGTAATATCAATTTTAAATTTTAAAACTAATTTAGTTGAATATGATTATAATTCCTGTTTAGCTATATGGTAAACAGTGTCTTACTCGCCTTTAAGGTTCTGAAATTAAAAGCGTCTTTTTTTTTTTAAATGCCATGTCCCTCATGAGTAGACCATCATGCCCCCCCACAGGTTCTTTTTTTTTATCTGTGAACTACTATGACTTCTTAGGAAATATAACTGAGTGGCTTCTCTACTGTTTCCGATAAGACGACAAGAGATGTGTTTGTGCCTTTTCCAAAGGTATTAGAGCGAAATTGAACACAACAAAAAGGGCGGGAATTTGAACACGTCTCACCGATTCCACTTTCTGTCCCGATAAACATTACGCCACCGCACATCCAAACTGCCAGTTACTTTATAATAAGAAAACATTTTACTGATATTTTTTTAAGTTATCGATATGTTATATTTGTTCTAATTACCTCTTAATTCTTTCCTGGTTAAATTAAATGTAAAACAAGTTGGCAGTTTTATAAATAAATTAATTATCCTTGTAAAAATTTAGAAATTAGAAGCTACTTTTTATAGTTTATCTGAAATGAATGTATTCAAATTTAGATAAGCAATTAAAACTCATCCGGCCGTAGAATATGTAATTTCCCTATGACGCACCCCTGCAAAGGAGAAACACTTACAGGAAAAACAGTCAGAATCTAACGTATACACTTTGAACTAGATATTTATTACAGTTTCTTTTTATTCTACTAATTTTCTGAGCTCAATGAGATTTTAATGAAGGAAAACACCCGGCTAATTAAACTGTTCAGAGCTAAAATATTTCGTCTGTATTGAAAATGGCTTAATACAATGTCACGTTAAAACACCAGTTCCCGTACGATCACCGAAGTTAAGCAACGTCGAGCCTGTTCAGTACCTAGATGGATGACTGCTTGGGATGAGCAGGGGATTTAATGGATAATAGATCGGAATTGTTAATCGGAGAGCCGAGTTCCAATTCCAGTTGGGTTCGTTATATTCACATAGGTGCAAATACCCTTGGAAAGGTATGAATCTCTTCCAACAGCTAATTAGTAAGACTTGTATCACTAAAATCATTATTATCTAAAAAAATAAAATAAGACCGCATAAAAATATTCAGATGTCGGCATTAAACAACCCATAGAGGTGTTGATATGCCGCTAAACAAAAACAACCAACCAACTGAAAATGATCGCTATTTTTCCAATATTAGTCATTAAATGAAAATATATTTTTCTTGGAATATAAGCTACAAATAATGTTTCCTTTTTATCGGTAAGCGATAAAAAAGAAACATTTATTTTTATACAAGCAGATGGTTAAATGATTATAAAGACAACGAAATTGTCTTCTACAAAATCCTATTCTATTAATTATAAAATTTCACCGCCATATCGACAGTTTCAGGGGTTCAACTTTATGCTCAAACTAAGAACTAAACAAAAGACTAAATTTGTCCACTTGGCCCCAATCTATAAAAATACTCTATACCTGAGCATGACGGACATTATTTCCCAAAATAAATCAGAAAAACTATTTTTTTTTGTGTGTGTGTGTGTGTGTGTGTGTGTGTGTGTGTGTGTGTGTGTGTGTGTGTGTTTCTATATCTCCCATTCCAGAAAATAAGTACCATGGATTTTATTTGTGTTTTTTACGGTTTATCAGTCTTTTGTGGTTTATTTACAGCCAAGATATATTTATAAAAATAACACTTTTTTAAACATTTTGGTGAGTGAATATTGCTTAACACTATTTTAAGCACAACAATAAATTTTCCACGTAGTACTATTTGACCCATAGCTGGGAGTAGGATACTGTTTCATATCTTACCTAAAGGTATTTGCGCGTAAGTAAATACAACAAATCAGATCAGAATTCGAACTCGGCTCTCCGATTTCTAATTTCGGACCACTATTCATTACACCACCCGCACAATGGGAAATGTTTACAGTAGGTATTGTAGATAAAAAGAATATATATAAAATGAGTTCCTTTTTCAAACTAAATATCTGATTAGAACCCTCCAAAGCACGTTTAACATCTCATTTAAACACCCACCCACGCCGTTTCACACGCGCACACAGTTTATCTTGTGGTGCCATGTTTACGTCAAATAATGAAACTAAGTTCTAATTCAAATTTGTTGAAAATTTTCTCATTTTCATATCAATATATATATATATTGATATGAAAATGAGAATATTATATATATATATATTCTATATTCTATATTATCATTTGACAAGACACAAGAAGTGTTGAAACAAAATGGCTACTTTTGTCGTGATTTTATAACATATTTATGTTGTAATATTCAAATAAATAATTATATATATATATATATATATATATATATATATATATATATATACTGGATTATCCCATCGTTTTCGATGTTTGTGAGTTAAGCAGCTCAGTTATTAGTGTCGAACAGCCAGATTACCCATGCATACCATTTGATTATAGTGGTGAAGGCTTGTGCAGAACCAACCACACTTTTTGGTAGAGTCGAATATAGAGACCTGGTACACTAACATGCCACAAGGTCCCTAAACAACCCTCTGCAAGTTTAGAATTCAGAGTTGTCCTTCTCCTAGACTGTTTGACACCTATGTTTATCGGACGCAGTCTGTCCGATCTACCCATAGGTGGGAGGAGAAGAGATGGATTTATACCTTTCACATATATATATATATATATATATATATATATATATATATATATATATATATAGCAATGTAATGCGAACGAAAATATATAAATTCTCAGGTTCACAGAATTAATTCAAAAGAGGGCTCAATATAGATAATAGAACAATAATTATTCATTATAATTTTTTGATATAGACAAAAATAGTCTAGCCATTACTTTGACACCTCAACAATCCTCCGCCAAAATGCTATCAACAACAGCTAGGGTTTCACTCCGTCTCCTTCTTGCCTTTATGTATTGTTTTCAAACAAATAGAAAAAAAAAAGGAATTGACGCTTCACATGAGGCTTGATTACAAACAGAATTGTTCATAACCATTTTGCTTCTCACCAGTCGAAGTGAAATTTAAATGCACTGAAACGAAGTTGCATCTTTTTAGTGAGTAAATTGTTTTTGTCTATATGAATAAATTATTATATATATATATATATATATATATATATATATATATATATGGAAGTCAGCACTTAGAGGCGACAGTCTGTTTCATGCTAGTGCAATCGTCAGGCACTAGTCGCCTGACGATTGCACTAGCATGAAACAGACTGTCGCCTCTAAGTGCTGACTTCCATGTCCACTTTTATATTTACACACGCTCTATCTCTGATATTGAGCACTTTATCCCATAAATATAGCACACTTTAAGACTATATTTCTTCATATATATATATATATATATATATATATATATATATATATTGGGTTGGTGCATAATTACCAGTTTTTTTAATAAAATAATGCTGTTTTGTTTACTTTTTTTAATAAAAATATTTTTTCAGGTTATAAAAATGAGTGGATAATTATACGCTCCGGAATAATCATTTAAAAATGTTATTGTTGAATTGTTGTGTTCCTTTTTTCATAATAAATATTGTTTAAAAACGCCTGATAATTATGCACTATATATATATATATATATATATATATATATATATATATATATATATAGCGAGAGAGAGAGAGAGAGAGATCAACTATCCAGTCCGATAGCATCAGGAAGTCTCCTTCCTGACAAATCGACCATGGTGAGATTTCTCATGATCAGAATGCGAAGTCCTAACCACTCGGCCACGTGTAGATAGATAGATAGATAGATAGATAGATAGATAGATAGATAGATAGATAGATAAAATATATCACTAAATCACAACTAAAAATAAAGTCTATAGTAATAACGAATAATTTCGAATTAAAAAAAATTCTGGTTAACGTTTCAAGTAAGAAAATTAAGCTAGCGTGGGTAGAATCGTAGAAGTCCCAACGAGAGGTTGCGCGTTCCGTAAATAGACAATTCAAACCCTGCTTTAATAAGATTGTCTCCAGCGACCAAAATGTAAGCGGCACATTTCGATTCCTGTCGGCAGACGCCATTTTTAATTAGAAAGACTTGTCGATCTAGGCCGGTTGTTATTAATTTGACTGTTAAAAAAAGAAAAAAAAAACAAAAACAGATAACAATTCAAACACGTGTACCCACTAAAATAACATGTATCATAATACGTAATATATATCAGTTGGAAGAAATCCTGCGTAAGATCAAATTCAAAGAGCACACTTAATTGGGTATGAGATTAGCTCTATAGAAGGCACTTGAAGGTTTTTATCAATATTACAAGTACAGATTTAAAAAGAATTGAATTACAACAGCGCACATATATAAATGTTAGGTTATTATGCAATAATCTTAAATCATATAATCAAATTATATCAAAAATAAATCCATTCGTGATTAATCGAAACAGAATCATATTTCTTCTGGTTATTATTTAAAAAGCTTTTTAAGAACGGAATTAAAAGTATGAATACGCAATGCTGAACCCTATCACGCTTAATACGAGATGTAAAAAAACTTGGCGGTAGTTATGGGAGAGTGGCTTACCTAAGTTTTCATTTACCCACTTACATCTATGTTAACCATCGGAGCATATAGGGGAGAGATTTTTGCCCAAGGCATTTAGCAATGAGATGTCGTTTACTACCACTTATGAAGGCGTTAATGTTTAATGGAGCTGAACCGAATCAGGCAAAGTTCGAAATTGATTTATCCTGCGCCGATAGCCGTTACGTTATTGATTTATCCTGCGCCAATAGCCGTTACGTTATTGATTTATCCTGCGCCAATAGCCGTTACGTTATATATATATATATATATTATATATATATATATATATATATATATATATATGAAGAAATATAGTCTTAAAGTGTGCTATATTTATGGGATAAAGTGCTCAATATCAGAGATAGAGCGTGTGTAAATATAAAAGTGAACATAGAAGTCAACACTTAGAGGCGACAGTCTGTTTCATGCTTGATGCAATCTGATTGCATCTAGCATGAAATAGACTGTCGCCTCTAAGTGTTGATTTCTATGTTCACTTTATATATATATATATATATATATATATATATATATATAAGACATGTTTTTATGTTTATACGTTCTTTTTATAGATACAAATATTTAAGTAAATGCTCTGTTTATAATACTCAGTATTAACAATATTTACCGGCCTGAATGTTCGAGAAATCTTCATAGAAAATATACGTCCTCCGACAGGAATCGAACCTGTATCCTATACGGAACCGTCAGATAGCCTGACGTGCCTTAACCGATTGGGCCACAGAGGAGCGTTCGGTTTGCAAGGTCGATTTTACTGTTTTTAAACACAATTTCTCGGACATTCAGGCCGGTAAATGTTGTTAATACTGTTTACTATAAACAGAGCATTTACTTAAATATTTGTATCTATAAAAAGAACGTATAAACATGAAAAATGTCTTAAATAATTCTCGGACTTTGTCCATTTCGTAACATATATACATACATACACACACACACACACACAAACACACACACACATATATATATATATATATATATATATATATATATAATAAACGTAACAATAAAGATCGATTATGTCTAAGAAAACAGGTGGACAAAACAAATAAATAACTGGAGATAAATAAGTGGTCAATATTAAAAGTTCAATAGTTTTATCTTAGATTGACGAGTGGAAAGGTGTCTCTCCAAAATGTCACGTCGGAAAATAAGTCATTTAAATTTTTATCTATCTATCTATACCCACGGACGAGTGAACGCTGTGATTGCTGGAGGGTTCGTCTTCGAAAATCGAGATGCTGAAAGTAACAACAATCAGCTAAGTGATTCACTTTATATTTGTATTAATATATATATATATATATATATATATATATATATATATATATATATATATATATATATATATATATATATATCTTTCTAACGCAATTCAAACATAAAATGTTCATTTGTTTAAAAAAAAAAATGAAAAAGCTCCAGGTGGAAAAGTGATTAAAAATAATACGAAAATTGATTGCGCACTTGCATATGCAAACACTGACATCTTGCTTACAACCCCATCACATTGAAAGACTGGTTCCTGTATGATCGCCGAAGTTGAGCCTGGTCAGTACCTTCATAGGTAACTGCTTGGAAATGCAAGGTGCTGTAAGCTTGTGTTTGCGGGTGGTGTAATGGATAATGGCTCAGAATTGTTAATCGGAGAGCAGAGTTCTAATTCCATTTCTTTATATTCACGTACATACAAATACCTTTGGGAAAGCTGTGAATCCACCACTTCTCCCCCAACTCTGTGTTAATTAGTAAAATTTGAATCACTAAAATCATTATTCTCAAATAATCCTTATTCCTAATTTCTAAATAGCTTTAAAGCTTTCCCTCTCATCAAATTAATTCACTGTTTTAGCATAAACATTTTCTTTTGACATTCCAGAAAATAGAATGAAAAAAAAAATGCTAAAAATGAGAGAACGTCCATTGTGCACGCATACAAAATGCAAGATCATTAAATCAAAAAAAAAAAATTTTATAATCTAAAAATATTTTCTGGCTTGAAAAGCGTCCATAAGCCGTAGAAAACAAATCAATCAATGACATTAATTCAGACGCTAGACGAATTATTTGTATTTCACCAGGTGATCGAAAAAAAATTTTCGAAAGAATATTTTTTATATAGCAATGAAAATAAATCTGGTAACTTTTTTTCACTTTGTGAATCGCTTTATTTTCTAGTGGAATATAGAATTATTTTAAAGTTGACATCAATGACATTAACTCAGGCCAGTATACGAAATGAATTAGTGTTTAAAATAAACGGAGCGTCTACTCAAACATGGGGATCCACTGAAAATAACATTTAAAGTAATCAAACACTGGCATAAAAATATAACATTACATTTACAAATGTTTTCATTTTGAATTGCATAAACAATGAAATTCACCCAAATCGTAAGATAAAAAATCCTTGTTCTTAATTTCTAAATGCCTTTAAAGGTTTCACCCTCATTAAATTTATTCAAAAGGACATTAATGTTGATACAATGCTTTAACGTATTATGAACACGCATAAACACTTTCATTTAACCTTCCAGAAAATACAATGAAAAGAAAAAATGGCAGAAATGATACAGAATGCGCATGTATGCAAAATACAAGATGAAAATTTTATGGGTACATTTTATTATTTTAAAATGAGTACCTTTCATTGATTACTTTTATTATGGCAGCAAACATATCTTGAAATTCTTTTTTGTTTAAATATTCCCAAATATACTCTCATTGATGAAATGTTCTGTAGGTGCCTTTTTCTTTTAAAATAGATTTAGGAATTCTCATAAAACGAATTTTTTTTTATGGATAAGGACTTCATGATTATATCTAATTTTAGCGAAGTCGTTATAAGCACTCCAGCCATCTTGCAGGCATTTATAATAATCATTGCCTAAAATACTTTTCTAGAAGATATGTAAAATGATTGGGAAATAAATACAAAACGAAAATGAATACAATGGCATCAGCTTTCTGTCTTAACTTTATCCATTATTTAATATTTTTATACTTTTGAAATACATATATATTTAAATTAGAGATTAAACTGAAATTAATTATTACTTAAACAAAAGCAAATTGTATGAATTTTTTTTCTTGATACTATAGTAACCTAAATCTCGATCGTCACGCCCTGGGTGGGGGCTATTCTGCATTCTTACCGAAAAACTTTTGTATGGCCTCTCTCGTGTCAGGTAACCTTATATTTCCAACGAATACCATTATCAGGTTTCAAATGATTCCTTTAACATCAGACGTTCAGATTATCTGCACTATTTTGGGTGTTCTATTTTATAAAAGATATCCTAATGAGTTACCAGTATTTTAGGAGAATTTTGTTAAGAGTCCTATCACTCCAAATCATTCTATGCAAATAAATAATAGCTTTGATTTCCGTAATACAACTCATGTATCTCAGTCTTTAATGTTTTCACAGGCTGAAGGTGAAAGTCCTCGGTTTGACCAAGAAGCCGGCGGGAACAATTTTTCTCGAGTGATATAGGAGCCCTTTACGCCAAGTGAATTTTTTGCCAATCGAAAATATTTGTAATAATTTGACTGATTGGTTCATTTTTGACCAATGAAAATCTATTTCTAAATTTAAATTTGGCGTCCTTTTGGTTCTTTGAGATCGTCTGCTTTTTATGATTTACTTTAACATTTTAGATTCAAATACTTGATGACGTCCTTCTTTCTTCTTTGCATTAGTAAGTTAAGATTTTAAAAAGTAATATAAAAAAATTATTTCGTTTTTAACTGTAAAAATATTTGACAGTCAACAGATTCTTTTTATTTCATTTTTTTTTCGTCTGCTTTTTTAAAATTATTAACATTGTTAATAGACATGTCATTACATAAAAAGAAATTGCAAGATGTAAAAGCTACTTGCAAAAATATTTTTGGTACCAGTTACCTAAGGTATTACGAATTAAATACACTTTTTTTAGGTAGCAAACGAATTTTCATAACATGAAAGTGGTTCTTTTGCTTGATGATATTAAATTTTATTTTAAATTTTAAGTTCTTCAATTTATTATATAAGGGGAAAATTATATCAAATTTATTTCCTTCTAAAAGGATAATTAGTAAAAAATATATTACTAACATTATCTTTTTAACTCGTAAAAAATAAATAAATTTTATAGGGTCGTTTGTTCAAATTTCGAAAAGTCGATCGGACGGAGAAATTCTCAACATTTATTCGTGTATGACAATGCTTAATCCCAAGAAATTTAAGATAGATTAATAAATAAAATTAAGTGTTCATTTATCTCGCATTTAATCTTAATCATACGGAGATTAGATCAACTTTCAGCAGACGTAAAATGTAAAAATTTACAATCAAGACCCCTGATGCCATCTCCACAAAATTCGGTGTAGTGAGATAAGTGAACAATTAATTTTATTTATTACTATTAATGATCTATCTCTTGATATCAAGCGCTCTAATTACAAAGACTGCTCGCCTTAAAAACGTTATCTTTCAGAAATACACGTGTCGACCTCATTTTTTTCTTTTTATTGTTGTTTTTTTTTCATGCGAAATATTGTTATTTCAAATATATGTAGATAAAATAAATATATGTAAATATGTTGTATTTAT
>OZ038477.1:129121430-129183930 GCA_964036315.1 Acanthosepion esculentum | reverse complement strand
TTTGTTAATACCATCTCCCTCTGGGACGTAGGCGATCATCGCACTCCACTACTTCATTTTTCTTTATTATCTGTAAACTGTTCTAAGTTTTGGGGAAAGATTATTATTTTTTCTACTGATAGTTCACCCGATGCAAGGCTCAAGGGCCACTCAAAATAGAGTGTTACTGAGTGAGTTTGTTGTAAGGTCGGGAAAAAAGAGGAAGGTAGGGAGTTTTATGAGGACGAATAGAAAAGATATCGGTTGACACTGGAATTAAAGTGACCAATATATATTTAAAAAATTAAACGAAAAAATATCTTTAAATACTAAAGAGTAAATTTATTGAATAAAATCTCCATTGGCTTCATTCATGGCTTCCAGACGAATCCACCTCAGAATCTCCTGCAATTCTTCTGGATGGTCTCCTTGTTTAAGTTGGTGAATGCTACCATAATCCTTGCCTTCAATTTATCTTTAGTGTTAAAAGGAGTTTTGTTGGCCTCTCGCTCAATTGCACCCCACACATAATAACCAGGGGCGGTTGCAATCTGGGGAGATATGTGGCCAGATGTAAGGGGTGATGCGGTCGCAGAAATTGTCTGACAGCCATGACTGGGTTCTCCTGCTTGGATGAAGAGTCCTATTACCAGACATCGGGTCTTATAGCAGCCACCCTCTTGAACAGGTCAGCATTACCTCCGCAGAGCACTTGATGTACACCTCAGAATTTAGTCTGAGGTCCTGTGGGGAAATGATTGGAGGCATAACGTCGCCATGACTAATGATCCCTCCAAACACCAGGATGTTGACTGGATATATCAGCCAACCCTTTCTGAATCCTCTTCACTGTTCTCACATTGACACACAAACACCCTGAAATATTCGTATTGAAGCTTCCGGTGTGAATGCCAAGTAGTACAGCATGCCGTTTCCAAATTTTTAGCGGAGTGAATTGGGTTATGGTGCCCTTTTACTCATAAACGCTGACGAAAAAAAAAATCAAAAACAAACAACGCGCATGCACCAAATTTAAAATATAAAATCGCGACAATTTACCCATCGCACTTTGTATATAGCACAATAAAACTGATAGTCTGAAGATTTCGTTCAAGCTGGAAGCAAACTACCATCACTTAGTGTTGGCCTCAGTGTGTGTGTGTGTATATATATATATATATATATATATATATATATATATATATATATTGTCATCCACAGACAGACTGTTTCGCTCATCAGTGTGGCTAGATGTCCGGTTGCCTCTGGCTAGAATCGAAAACCGGCTGAATTCGCGTCATTCAGAAATTTTACCCTGAAGCCGTTGGCGCACGACAGAGAAGAAGGTGAATTTAAGCGTATCTATTTTTCGATAAACACACAGTGACTGAGAGAACTCGATTCGATTTACCGAAGAGTCTTGCATTATTAGCCGTAATAGTCCCTGTTTACAAACCCACACATCCTCCCCAGAGAGCTCAACCGAAATAAATTTTTCAGGAGCATATATATATATATATATATATTGGTTAAAGAGTAAAGAAAAATCTTTATTCAGGATATTTTTATTTATTTTTACTATATTTCAACCCATTTTCCTAGTTGTCAATTGCCCAATATCTGAGTATTCAAACACTGTATTCAGACATTGGGCAATTTACTAAACAAAAATTAAGTACTAAATTTAAATAGTACAATGGTTGAATACTCAGAGACTGAAAAATTTAGATTTAAATATGTACCAAAAACAAAGAAGAGTCAAAAATATAGAAAATAGAATTTTAAAAATACTTACTAAAGAACTTTCGTTGTTTTGTAATCAAACGTGCATAAATGAAAAACCACTTCGCAAAAATACATCCTATATATATATATATATATATATATATGCACACACACACCTATATATGTGTGTACACACGCATATATGTGTACCACACAGATATATATGTACACACACACACATATATATATATATGTACACACACACACACACACACATATATATGTGTGTACACACACACACATATATATATATATATATATATGTACACACATATATATATATATATATGTACACACACATATACATAAATATATGTACACACACACTCATATACATATATATATGCACACACACACTCATATACATATGCACACACACACTCATATACATATATGTATGTATGTACACACACACACACACATATATATATATACACACACACATATATATATATACACACACACACACATATATATATACACACACACACACACACATATATATATATATACACACACACACACACATATATATATATATATACACACACACACACATATATGTACACACACACACATATATGTACACACACACACATATGTATGTATATAATGTGTATGAATATATGCATGCATACACATGCGCACACATTGAGACAGAATTAAATTTATTAAAAAATGATTACTTTTAGTTTCTTCTAAAGTCAAATATCCTACATTTAGTCTCCACGCATAATTTGACAATTAGAAAAGCCCGGGATTTTTCGACTGTAATAGACGGAGATAAAATTACATATACATATCTCAATGACAGATTATGGCGCCGTTCTTTATCAACGTGGTAGCCGGTGTCGAGGATAGAAAGGGTGCGGCAGCCCTTCTACGCTTTTTTGTGTGCAATGCAAACAACAATCAGTTGTTCGAAGTTATGCAACATGCAATGTGAATAAAGTTCGATTCCAGCGCAATGAGCCACTGAAAAAACTAAAAACCTAAAATATAAAAATCCCAAATGAAGCAATTAATCAAATGTTATTTTCTATATAAAAATGGTTTCTTGCAGCAAATTATTTTCTTAGTCATATTTCAAAGTTACAATAATGTAGCACTTAAAATGGATCTCACTCACTCAAAACATTGACAAATTGTTCTATGATACGAGATTGTTTGCTAAACATTGCACTCTCGTGTGCATGCATATAAAATTTGTTTTGGTGTATTAAAACATGTTAAAAATCGCTACACAATTACAATTATGTTGCGACGCCATAAATATGTCTCTTCAGTTGAAGTTAAACTACTGGCACTTGCTAGTAGTTAACATCGCCTGGAGAGACACATTTATTGAGCCCTCTTTAATTTAAACGTTACGTACACTGAAATCATACTCCATTTGTTCTCATTTTACGTATATATATATATATATATATATATTGTTCTCATTTTACATATATATATATATATATATATATATATATATATATATATAGTTCTCATTTTACATATATATATATATATATAGTTCTCATTTTACATATATATATATATATATATATATAGTTCTCATTTTACATATATATATATATATATATATAGTTCTCATTTTACATATATATATATATATATATATATAGTTCTCATTTTACATATATATATATATATATATATATATATATATATATTGTTCTCATTTTACATATATATATATATATATATTGTTCTCATTTTACATATATATATATATATATATATATATTTGTTCTCCTTTTACCTATATATATATATATATATATATATATATATATTTGTTCTCATATTACCTATATATATATATATATATATATATATATATGTTCTCATATTATCTATATATAGATAGATAGATAGTTAGTTAGTTAGTTAGTTAGTTAGTTTTAAGGTGTGCTATATTTATGGGATAAAGTGCTCAATATTAGAAATAGAGCGTATGTAAATATAAATATAAAAGTGAACATTGAAGTCAACACTCAAAAGCGACAGGCTGTTTCATGCTGGACGCGGCCTGAGGATTGCGTTCAGCATGAAACAGCCTGTCGCCTCTGAGTGTTGACTTCAATATTCACTTTATATATATATATATATATATATATATATATATATATATATAAGAGAGAGAGAAAGAGAAAGTGTGTGTGTGTGTGTTTGTGTGTGCTTATTTCGGCAGCAATCCCTATTTTATACAAGTTTTGTTAAAGACGACTGACAAGTGATTAAGATTTTATTTCATTTTTCTTGTGTTCGTATAAGTGTTTTCTTTTCTAGATATAAAGTGTGTAAAAACTGTTCAAAAGTTCTGCATATGTGAGTGCTTTCGGCTCTTTTACCCATTATCAAAGAGGATTTTTATATTTTTTATTTTTAACTGAATGTGTGAGTGTTTTATGTATGTGACTGACGTTATAGGAATGTTTTATTTTCCAAACACGGTCATCAAGCTGTGGCCGTGTTCGTAGTTAATGTTATCGAGTGTTGGCTTTTACTGTTCTATTATTAGGGTTCACATTATTTAATTTTTTTAACATGTAGATGAGGGTATTATACTTGATTTTCTACTAGTATGTTTCGGATGGTGTTTGGTAGGTTTTCCCGAGTGTTTAAATGTCTTACTTGAGTTATGGCCGGGTAGGTGTAACGTGAGTCGTCTAGATAGGTTTGTAGTAGCATGATCAATATATATAATTATTTATGAGTTTGGTTTGATCACAGTCCTTAAGGGGCATTTGAACTCGTAAATAATATTGGTCCTCTGTAGTTTTGATTTTGGTGGTGTATTGTTATATTTGATAAGTTTAGTCGTTATACATTTATTGTAATAGATAATTAATTTAATTTTCTTGTTCTGGTCGGATATATATATATATATATATATATATATATATATATATATATATATATATATATATATATATATTTTAAAGGTTAAATAAATTTCGTGGGTGTATAATCCAAGTGGGTCCTCGTAATATAAAAATATTAAAATTGAACAACAAAAAGAGAGCTCGATGTATTTTATTTGTACAGAGTCTCACACTTTAGTCCGATAAAGTCTTAAAGGACAAAACGCGTTACATGATTTTTCCACTTCGTTATTGATTTTCCTGTACATACATATATGTATCCTAAGAATGTTCTAGTTCCACGTACCATGTTTAATGGATGTCAGTTGTCAGTTATCGCCTGTTAAATCCCCTCTCCAAGTTCTCCACTGCCCTAACCGGGTATTAAACTCACACTCTTTGGGTCCTGTCACTGGATCTAACTAACGCCTTTATCAGAACAGTCTACCCCAGTGAGCGAAATAAAGGGTTCAGTTCGACATTGCAACCCACTGAAGAAGGCCGGATCGTACAACGGCCGAAACGTTGTAATAAATATGGCGACAAAGATGAGGACAATAGTCCGAATAATGTAAATAGTGTACATAATACCTCATCTCAGAAATATAGACAGATATCCAAGAACAGATAGTAAATAGTAAAATGTTTCTGAGAGTTATTATGGACAGGAAGTAGTAGAGAGCCATTGTTGCCAACAATTTGTACTCAAAGAATTATCTATCAAACAAAAAATATTTCATCGAAATCGGATGTAAACTGTGGAAACGCATAATCAACATCCGACCATACTCACATTTTGAGAATTATAGATATAGATTTTGAAAACAAGGAAACAATTTTCTGACTTATAAAAATAAATCTCAACAAGACATCTTTCTTATAAAATATTTTGACCACAGCCTTAATTTTAAATTAAACATCTTTTGGTTTTAAATAAAGATCAAAACCTACTGATTTTATAGCACACCTCATTCATAAAACTGAATGCGCTAACTGTAACTTTAATTATATTAGCAAGACTTCTTGTCATTTTCACGAATATGCAATGGAGCATCTTTTTTTAATAAAAAGGTCCGCAGTTTTTAAACGTTTGTCAAATAACGATTAGTGTAAACAAAACTTTAATTTTGATTCTTTCTCTATAATCGAAAGGGCGGACACTACATAATAATAGAGAAATAATCTTTTAATTGCTACATGAAACGAGACATTAAAAAATTCAGTAATCGTCTATTACTAACCACTTGTTATTTATTCGCTGGAATCCACGATTAGATTGCAAATTTTAATAAGAATCTCTTAGCTTAAATTTAAAGTTGATATATTAAGAGGCTTTTCCTTCTGGGTTTCTACTTATTTTAATCTGAACGAAAGATGCCTGTCACGTCCTAATATCGAATAACACAAACAACAATTACATGTCGAAATTCATTTAGATCAAGTTAAAGGTAATGTCACGTCAAATGTGTTCACTCTTTGGGAAAAGAAGAAAAGAATTTATTTGGGGAGCTGGTTAACAACAATGAAATAATTTATAAATTACGTGATGGATGTAAAACTTACAAATTATAACTAAATTTTATTTTGTTTTAATAACTACGACAGAAAGACAGAAAAATCGTTTTTGCTTGTTTTTTCGTTTTATTTATTCAAACTAGATAAAATGTATTACCTCTAAAAACAAACTCTTGTATATTTTATGAATTTAATTCATTTTATCATCAGTCGTCTTTTACAGTTCCTGTTAGAAATCGAGGAAAGCAATTACCGACAGTATTCCAGTAATCTTTGTATTCTTGTCGAGAGATGTCCAGCTCAAATCACTTTTGACCAAATGACCAAACATCAACATGTTTTTTTTTTTAATTACTTCCTTTGTCAGACAGACAAATTTTCAGCGCCCGTCAAATAGAATTTAAATTTATATTTTCTGAAAAAGACGAAGAAAATAAACAAAATGCGAACAATGGAATAGAGATGTCAAAATAAAACAATTACAGAAGACTGACTGGGAAATGTTCTAGCAGATGATGGAAAAGATGACACCGAAATCCGAAGTTGAATTGGGATAGCGAAAGATGCCTTCCAAAAACAAAGACAAGAAAATTTTATAAGAATCAATGAAAGGAGTGGTGAACTTCTATGTAATATCAATCCTCCTTTGAACAGAAATAACTATTTATCCCTTGTTTCCTGTTTAGGGTTCAGTTTTTGGTTCCTTCTAAAATCTTTTTCTTCTCTTTCACTTCCGATGACCCCTTGCATCTTGGTGGTACTGCTTGGGATGATGCCTATTACTCTGTAGCCCTCTACCTTGAATGGCTCTTGTGCCTTGTAGAGAGTGAACATCAGGCAGCAGATATACGATTTTAGTGGAGAATGCTGAGCTGAGAATGTCATCGACGGAGCATTTAAGCAAAGAGGAAGTCCTAAGGCTAATGGGAAAAAAGTACACTTGTACATGGAATCAGAAAGAGAGAGTTGAAATTTATAGGACACGTAATGAGGAAAGAAGGCTTGGGAAATTTAACACGCACAGGACATACTGAAGGCAAGAGGGACAGAAAAAAAAGCAATGAGTAACCTATCTAATAAGCCTATGTAGATAGATAGCAGGACAGGGACAGTAAGGGATAGTAAAAAGACCAACATTGCTAAGATCTACAAAGGATAGGAAGTTGTGGAGAGCCATTATCGCCCACGCCCTGAAGGGACACAACACATAGAAGAAGGATATGCAGAGATATAATGGTTTTAAATCGACTACCTACCATGCAGAAAGCTACGAGATCGGAACTATGCATTTGTTAACTAATTGTTTTGGTTTATTTGTCTGATCATCTGTTCTCAATTACTGTTCTCTTCGTTAGACAATAAACTTGTCTTCCCTTGTTACAGTTTCATCGTGTAAAACCTACTCAGAAGAAACAGGTTACTTAAATAAGGTCACATATGGGATACGTCCATTCTCATTTGTTTCTTTCCTCATTAATTTTGTACGCGAACATATTAATAAAAATTGACGTCTTAATGCTACGTTAGAAAGCACAAAATGGCGACTATGTGAACGATATCGTAATATTGCCGAAAATATCGATCGATATTTGACAGCTGATGAAGACTATTAAACTTCCGTTTGTTGTGATTTAAATCATTATCTGTTAGCATCAGGTATATTCTTACTGCCCAAAAGATACATGATTACCTCCAACGCTGGAAATCAGATATCAAATGTTCATGTTTTAAATTCATATTCCAGTTTGGAACGAAATGTATACACGGGCAGAAGATGACCGTCAGCTTGAAACGTTGATGAATAATCAGTAATTGAAGCAAAATTCAGATGCGATCTTCTTCGATTTTTTTTTTTTTAATGGTTGTGGGTGGATAGCAGCTCGGGAGGAGAAATCAGTTATCCGAGTTCGATTTCCAGTCGGGTTCGTTGCATTCACTTACACACAAATAACCTTGGGAAAGATCTGAATCCATCTCCTCCCCAAGCTATGGGTTAAATAGTGGAACTTGTTTCTGGAAATTTTTTTATTGTTCTCAGAAATAATTTTAATCCAATATCAACACACAAAAAAAGTTATTCTTACAATTCAGTATATGATTCAACTTTAAATAACTCACAAAGGGTTGATAAGCCGTAATATATATATATGTGTGTGTGTGTGTGTGAACAGAGAAGTCAACACTTAGAGGCAACAGTCTGTTTCATGCTAGACGCAATCGTCAGGCCTGACGATTGCGTCTAGCATGAAACAGACTGTCGTCTCTAAATGTTGACTTCTATATTTACACACGCTCTGTCTCTGATACTGAGCACTTTATCCCATAAATGTAGCACAACTTAAGACTATATTTCTTCATATATATATATATATATATATATATATATAACCAAATGCAATAAGGAAGTATCAAATATAAAGTAACGAAAATCTTGGTAATTCGTATGGATAATCCCAAGGAGGGTGAAATCATGAGAGCTCAATGTTAAGTCAGAGCGAATAATTTAATTTAAAGAAAAACGGACCACTTTAAGGCTCCATTTGTAATAATTTATTTCACCAGAGAATTTTATTTTTCTCTGGATCTTCAGATTTCACTTTCAAAAGGTGAAACTAAAAATTATATATATATATATATATATATATATATATATATATATATAAAAACATTAGAAATAATCTTGAAAAAAGAAAGAAAACATTAGATATAATCTAGAAAAAAGAAAAAGACAAAAGATATAGCAGAATAAAGAAAAGAAAGGAAGACAAGATATAGTTCGTAAAAAGAAAAAGAAAGAAAAATAAAAATTGTTATACCATCATTTTACTACCGCCTGATGAGATGCTATGTTGCATCGAAACATTAATGCATTTTTGTAGTGGAAATATGTATGTTAGAATGTAATAACCTATAATAAAGTATATATATATATATATATATATATATATATATATATATATATATATATATATATATATATATATGTGTGTGTGTGTAAGCTTCATTAAATACGACAGACAAGGTGCTTTGATTAAATTTTGTATATAATTTCTCATATGATCTTATAAGTTTTTTCTTTTCAGTAAATAAATTATATAAAAATTGTCCAAATGTCATTTTTTCCGACCACTTTCGGCTATACACTTAGCCATTTGCTACTGAAAAGAAAAAAATAAGATCATATGAGAAATTATTAAAAAACTTAATCAAAGCACCTTGTCTATCGTATTTAATGATGCTTGCATAAAAGAAGGATTGCTGCCTAAATACCATATATATATATATATGACAAAACATTAGGACAAACGACATGTGGCAAAAATGATTGGGACTGTCTCGTAACAATGCGCATGTCAGCAACAGAGAAATTTAAACTGATCTCAAGTATTTTATTTTTAATTTTTGAATGTCGTAGTTATAGAAAAGAAGAAAATATGGAGTGATTTTATAAAGTCTAAACTGGTATGGCCAGAAGACTAGATTATTGACTTTCCAAAAACGCCATAACTTGTGTTCACACTCTATTACGACAAGTAACTCTGAGGAGGAAAAATATCAAACGCCGACAAGGTATGGGGTTTTCTCTTGCACAAGATGAACGGCAGAATACATGTGCGTCGTTATCCTAGAGAAAATATAATACCGGGATGCGCTGAAGGATAAAATAATATTGATAATAAGACTAATAATATATATTGTATATTAAGTAGTCATGTTGACCAAACGGAAGCATGATGGGAAATATGATTAAAATTCAGACATGTCGTTGGGGTTGTTTGATATTTTGGAAAAAGTTCTGCTGTGAAACGATGGATTCTCTTGTGTAAATTACTTTCCACCTACCTCAACATCATTGAAAACCAAATACACATTCCCATGATAGTTGTCTTCTACGATGACAGTGGTATCTTTTCAGCGGGACACTATACTTTACCACACTGTACGATTTGTACGGGAATTATTTCAGAAACAGTAAGGCTTCAAACTGTTGCCCTGGCAACCAAACCCACCAGATCCCCAATCCCATATCTGTGCTGTATAACAACACGCAGTTATTTGATTTGTTTAACGGCACATCAACACCTTATGGGTCATTTAATGTTGAAATTTATTTTTCTTGGGAACTTTGAAGTAATAAAAATAGGATATGTTATTCTGCCTTCACAAGTGAATACATGGTAGATGATACTCAGCTTTTGTGCATATACATGTTTGTGTGAACATAATAAAAGCAGTGATGTGTGTTTTATGTTGTAGTTTTGTTGAATTTATATTTTGAAATACAGTTTTTTAAGAAATTATAGGATATTATATTGGTTAATATCATCAAAGAGTTATTTCATGTATTGAAATCTCACGTATTGTTGGTAATTTCTTTATATAAAAATGTATTACTGGTATTTTTACTATAAAAATGTGTTTTTATACTTTCATAGTGTTTTGTCTTTGTTTGGGGATTCATTATTTACCCAAAACTGAAATCCTAACAGGTGCTACCACCCCGAGTCAGAGTGGACCCAGGAACACCAGCAATTAAGAGGTGGTTCTACGCTTCTCAAAACCTCCAATCTCCCGATCAGAGGCTTTGCTGTTGGATGTAGTTCAACACGCAGTGGTAGTTCACCGTAACACATCTGGTCACAATTTAGACTTAATAAATGCCAGTCTGACCAAGAAAGACAAGGATTCACTAAGAAGAAAATACATTGAAAGTGTGCTGATCTCACAGTTCCCGACGACAAACTTAAGACCGGGCTCATACATATATCTTCGATTATTGCAAATAGCAATAACGGCATAATGCGGTGTACAAGCTAATAGAAAAAATAACAGATTTAATTAGAATGGGTTCATTTCAAATCACTCACTAATTAACGACTTTAATATAATAAATAAATAAAAACGATGCAATTTTGATTCCGACCGGAAGACGCTAACTTTGCAAACAGACATTAACGATTTTAATATAAAAAAAGCAGTTTTGACTTTCATTCTGACCTGAAGACGCCTAACACACAAAGTTAAAACACGTTGTCATTAATAAATCTTTCCGACTTTCCCTCAATATTTAAACTTTATGAAAAATTTTGTTAATTACAAAAAATCTTTATTTTAATGATTGTTTCCAGGCATGTTTTTCGAAGTTACTTTTATCCTTTGGGGCAACTTACATATTTAACTACTTAAAAAAAAAACGTGCGCATGAATATATATATATATATATATATATATATATATATATATATATATATATATATATATGTGTGTGTGTGTGTGTGTGTGTGTGTGTGTGTGTGTGTGTCATTATATATATTATACATAGACACATTATGTGCCTAGTGTGCACTTGCTGTATAGCAGCGGTCCACGAAAGAAAGTGTATGAGGCGGCTTAAAAGATTACTCTTATGTAACATATCTCATATATTCTTAAAATATTAAACTGTGGTATGCGAAATATCTCCACTTAATACACGAGATATATTTGCTCCATTGAACGTGGCAAACCCCCCACACTTTAGTCAGCCCTTACCAATATAAACGTTTTGCATCATTTTTACCCTTTGAAGTGGGGAAACCAGCTAACACAGCTTTTCTGTTAACAATCCAGATAGGGTTTATTACTTGGTGGGCATTATGACGCGCCTTCGCTCGGAATACGGTAGTATTTCTGATTTTTACTCTGAATGAAGTTCTTTCAAATATTTCTTTTTTCGTGCATCATAAAATGTCGACCATAGAATAAAATGTAGGACGTAACATGATGCTTTATTTAGATGTGTGTCCTCATTTATTTTACAATTTTTTTTATTTTATTTCTTGTGAGTGGCGTTTTACACACTACGTTTCCGTTGGCAAATTCCCTTAGCATTTTTTTTTTTTTTTTTTTTTGTAAACCCAACATCTGTTAAGTCTACCATTCTTTTAACGAGTAAACCTACTGAATGAAAACTTCACCTGAGGAAAGCTTAGAAACGATTCCCCAGAAACGCTGCAAGCAAATAAAATATAACTTTTCAGATCATTTTATTTTAAAATGTTAAGTCTTTAAAATATAAATTGCTAAAGAAATAATCCCGCGATTTTATCCGTATTATTTTATTTATTTTTATCAATAATTTCCAGTTTTCATTTAGTTTTGCTTTCTAGGAGACGGAAGAAAGCAGAAATTAGCTGTTGTTATCAGTGGTTATTATTATCGTCAATTTCATATTTCGATTTGGGCTATGGTCAGACTACCTACCAAGTCTGCCGGGCGACCTAAGACAGGTAGTAGTGTGTTATGATAGCTACATTTCATAATTCGTTTTTCCAAATTCTATAACATCACATAGTTCTTAGTGTGTGCCTGTATTTATCAAGACAATTTTTTTGTATTTCTCTTAAGCTGGGGGTTCCAGGGATTTTTTCAATGTGATGTTGTGTTCCTTTTTTATCATTCCAAGTGCACCTACTATGACTGGTATTATTCTTGTTTTCAATTTCCACATTTGTTCTATTTCGATAGTTTTCAGATTACTAGGTTGCTATGTTACAGTCCGCTGGGCAAGCCATATCAATTAGAAGGTAAGCTTTATTTATTTATTATTATAGTAGTAGTAGTAATACCCTGTATACTCTAATGTAGCTTTGAAGATCTTCAAAAAAACTATCAAAATGCAAGGACTTTGAAATCGAAATCTCAAAAATATTGCACATGGAAACATCAACAATTCCAGTTGTAGTTGGAGACTTCGGTTTGATTGGAAAAGGTTCCGATAGATTCATTGAAAGGGTTCCTGGTTGCCCAAGCCTTGGAGAAATACAAAATATTGTACTCAAGTACAAGCCCCATTTTACGAAGGACTTTATCTATGTAAACTGTGTGTGATATTAGGGCTTTGGTGGGGATGTCCTCAAAAACTGCCGTGAAAAAATGTCATGATGACATTTCTGACCATAGGTCTTTGGTGGGGACCCGGAAAGAAATGAGTACACACAGGAAATCAAAGGAAATAAGAATGATAGATAGATAGATAGATAGATAGATAGATAGAAATGAATAGGACGAGATAGATAGATAGAAATGAATAGGACGAGATAGATAGATAGAAATGAATAGGACGAGATAGATAGATAGAAATGAATAGGACGAGATAGATAGATAGAAATGAATAGGACGAGATAGATAGATAGAAATGAATAGGACGAGATAGATAGATAGAAATGAATAGGACGAGATAGATAGATAGATAGACAGACAGAAAGAAAAAGGATGAGATAGATAGACAGAAAGAAAAAGGTTGAGATAGGTAGACAGAAAGAAAAAGGTTGAGATAGGTAGATAGAAAGAAAAAGGTTGAGATAGGTAGATAGAAAGAAAAAGGTTGAGATAGGTAGACAGAAAGGAATAGGATGAGATAGATAGACAGAAAGAAAAAGGATGAGATAGATAGACAGAAAGAAAAAGGATGAGATAGATAGACAGAAAGAAAAAGGATGAGATAGATAGACAGAAAGAAAAAGGATGAGATAGATAGACAGAAAGAAAAAGGATGAGATAGATAGACAGAAAGGAATAGCATGAGATAGTTGTTGTAGCTCAACCGATAAAAACATATCTCTGAAAACGTTTGAGAAATTAAGTAAATGCAAAGAATTCGAGATAGAAATCAGTAGAATGTGGATCTCGAGACAACAATACCGATTGTTTTGGGGGCATTTGAAATGGTGACAAAAAGCGCATACAAATATGTGCATCAAATTCCTGGCAGCCCTCATGAACTGCAAAACCAAAACTTCAT
Source organism: Acanthosepion esculentum (assembly GCA_964036315.1). Lineage (NCBI taxonomy): Eukaryota > Metazoa > Mollusca > Cephalopoda > Sepiida > Sepiidae > Acanthosepion > Acanthosepion esculentum. The sequence goes on along the minus strand of OZ038477.1, from coordinate 129,169,992 downwards.
ACGGATTGCTACTTTTCACATTTTGCGTAGAATTCTTTCCATACAGTGACCACAATTATATTTTTTACTCTCTGATCGCACTGTACCTGATCTGTTTACATCATCTGATACAAAAAAAACTTCTCTTAAAGTCTCTGGTTGAGACTTGGGAGAAAACTTGGACGAAACAACGTAACGACAAAAACTTATAATAATAATCATAATAATATTAGGTCATCCCATAAGTTCTGTCCGAATTTTAATTCTTTTTAAAATGAACGAAATTTAAAGTGTATTTTATAATGTCTAATGGAGCTGAACATTATTTTTATGTTTAGATGCATTTAAACTGATCAAATTTTATTTCAGAGAACAATAAAATTAAATTTTGTTTGATTAAAACCCTGCTAACATGAAAGTACCCAAGAATCATTTGAGGCACATAATGTTTTATGAGTTCAAGAAAGGAAACTCAGCAGCCGAAGTGGCTAGAAACATTCACTCAGTTTATGGAGAGGAATGTGTGAATGAAAGAACTTGCAGAAGATGGTTTGCAAAATTCAGAGGTGGAGATTTCACCCTTGAAGATGAAGATCGAACCGGACGTCCAGTTGAGTTTGATGAAAAGCTTCTTGAAGCAGCCCTTGAAGAAAATCCTGCTTTATCAGTTGAAGAATTGGCAGTGCTTCTCAATTCAAACCATACAACTGTTCATCGTCATCTTCAACAACTTGGAAAAGTTCCTAAACTTGGAAAATGGGTGCCTGATGAATTGTCTGAGAACAACCTCAAATCCCGAGTTGACAACTGCTCTTCTCTCCATTCTCGCCAACTTATTTTACCATTTTTGGATAGACTTGTGACTGGCGACGAAAAATGGATCTTTTATCGAAATGTTAAGCGTCGTAGACAGTGGCTTGGTAAAGGGGAAGGACCCCAGCCACAGCCGAGAAGGGAACTTCATGGGCAAAAGGTTCTTCTTTCAATCTGGTGGGATTGCCAAGGAATAATCCACTTTGAATTCTTACCACCTAATGCAACAATTAATGCTCAAATATACTGTCAGCAATTAGAGCGTTTGAACCAAGCTTTGAGGAAAAAAGACCTGCTCTAGTGAATCGAAAACGGGTGATGTTTTATCAGGACAATGCGCGACCACGCACAGCAAGAATCACGTCACAAAAGATCGAAGAACTTTGTTGGGAAAAAATTCCTCATCCACCTTATTCTCCCGATCTTGCTCCTTCAGACTACCATTTGTTTCGTAGCTTACAGAATCATTTGAAAGAAACAGCTTTTATTACACAGGAAGAGGTTAAAACTGACATTTGTGAGTTCTTCGAATCAAAGCCAAAAGAATTTTACAGTAATGGAATTAGTAAGCTTGTTAATAGATGGAAGGAAGTCATAGATAATCAGGGAAAATACATTGTTGATTGAATCTGTAATTAAATGTAACATTTGGTCACTTGTTTTCTTTATTCAAAATTCGGACAGAACTTATGGGATGACCTGATAGTTATTATTATTATAATAACTATCATGATTATTATGATTATTGTTATGATTATTATTATTATCATCATCATCATCAACAAGAACAATAGCATAAAAGTTGAAAATATTTCTATCGTGTCTAAAAGTTATGGTACTTTTATTTCAAAAGACAAATAAGTTTCAAACTATCTGCAAACTGATATATTTTATTGAAGCGATACTCGTATCAATATGTGGTGTTGATAGACCACTTCACAGAATTTATTTTGCTTCTCCTTGGTTGGAAACTTTTCAGCACCTCCTTGTATTACCTTGCTTTTGTATTTTCCGCTTTCTTTTCTGTTATCTTTTTTATTTTATAATCATACAAATGCTTTTTTTATAATCATACAAATGCTTTTTTATAATCATACAAATGCTTTTTTATAATCATACAAATGTTTTTTTTATAATCATACAAATGCTTTTTTTATAATCATACAAATGTTTTTTTTATAATCATACAAATGTTTTTTTTATAATCATACAAATGCTTTTTTATAATCATACAAATGCTTTTTTTATAATCATACAAATGCTTTTTTATAATCATACAAATGCTTTTTTATAATCATACAAATGCTTTTTTATAATCATACAAATGCTTTTTTTTATAATCATACAAATGCTTTTTTATAATCATACAAATGCTTTTTTTATAATCATACAAATGCTTTTTTATAATCATACAAATGCTTTTTTTATAATCATACAAATGCTTTTTTATAATCATACAAATGCTTTTTTTTATAATCATACAAATGCTTTTTTATAATCATACAAATGTTTTTTTTATAATCATACAAATGCTTTTTTATAATCATACAAATGCTTTTTTTATAATCATACAAATGCTTTTTTTTATAATCATACAAATGCTTTTTTATAATCATACAAATGCTTTTTTATAATCATACAAATGTTTTTTTTATAATCATACAAATGCTTTTTTTATAATCATACAAATGCTTTTTTATAATCATACAAATGCTTTTTTATAATCATACAAATGCTTTTTCATAATCATACAAATGCTTTTTTATAATCATACAAATGCTTTTTTTATAATCATACAAATGCTTTCTTTATAATCATGCAAATTTGAAAACGATTTGAAATAAAATAATAATGATCAGTTTGAGAAAGAAGTGTCATGGCAGTCCTTTTATTTTTAATCAATGATCTTAATTATATAACTCGGACCTTTTGTCGAAAATACGCCTTGAATTTTAATATTATTTTGTTTTTGCAGGTTCAATAAAAAGGAAATATATAAACGATTTTTTTAATAATACAAAAAAAATGACCATGAATCTTAATTTATTTTAAAATAATCTTTCTTTTTTTATCATTTCATCCCAAGCAAGGCGTAAAAGCCACTAAGACGCAAAGACTTATTAAGATTGAAAGAAACTGAGACTGAGAAAAAAGGACAATAAAAAGAAAAGGATTCAAGGAGACAAAAGATGACATCTGACGTTGCATTTCAATTTTTAATGATCGTAGTTGACAGGAATGCAAAAACCCGGAAGAGAGTTCCACAAGCTACATCTAGATATTTCAACTGTAAAATGATGAGACCTTTCCGCCCATCTAGTACTGCGCTAAAATTAATAAAATCTAGGTACCAAAGGAAACCTCATCAGAACAATTACCATAAAAAATATTTATAGTAAAGGGAAGCTAATTTACGATGCTTCGAATATAAGTTCCAAATAATCAAAATTCGATGAACTGATTTTCAATATAGTATGGTAAATAAAAGTTTCATTAGATTTTACAGAAATTTTGTTTTTAAGCTTTTAACGTTTTAATCGTAAAAAATATAGAATACAGTTTAAAGAAATATCGTCGCGTCTGTCAACACGTGGAATAAATATAAATGTAATTTATTTATACACAAGAGAGTACTTATTGGAATATTGTATTACTCTAACCCACCCCACCAAGCACACACTACCCACTACCACCAAATAAATAAATAAATAAAAATCAATGACAGGAATAAGAGGCCTTCAAACCAAGGTTATTTAATTAGTTGAGTTAATTAAACCCTAAAAAATGGATAATGAGATAATTTTCGGAAATATATTTAAGGATATATTTAAACGCCTTCCCTGTTCACTATTTACATTATTCGGACTATTGTCCTCATGTTTGTCGCCATATTTATTACAACGTTTCGGCCGTTGTACGCTCCGGCCTTTTTCAGGTAGTTGGAACCACCTCAAGAACGCCGGAGCGTACAACGGCCGAAACGTTGTAATAAATATGGCGACAAAGATTAGGACAATAGTCCGAATAATGTAAATAGTGTACATAATACCTTATCTCAGAAATATAGACAGAGCCTTCTCTGTTGTTATTTTTCGTTATTAAAGTAATCCATTGGAATTGTTTAAAATCATAATTTTTGTTTACGCTTTATTTTTAAAACTAAAATCAAAAGTTTTTATTCAAATAAAAGCCAGTTTGAATACGTGTAGGAGAAAATATGTTTCAAAGTTGGTTGGGCAAGAAATAGATTAAGTGAATTAGATATAAAAGCCTTAATAGACATAAGGTATTTGAATCAAAATTTTGTAATAGAATATTTATTTAGGGGACGGGGAAATCGAAAATGATGAATATTCGAAAAGTTTATTCCTTCCTTTGCGACGATGGAAAAAGAAATAAAATATTTATTTCAGTTGCGTTTACGAATGATTGAGATAAATAAACGATTACTTTTTTGTTGTTTTTAATTTTGTTGTTGTTGTTTTTTTGGGGGGGTGGGGGCTTTTCCAGTGCGCAATTAGTTACCTATCAAGTTAAAGCGCAAAAAAGCTTAATTTTGATCCATAAAACTCTCTAGGTAGTAATTTTTGTAATTTCTCGGAAATAAAATTAAAATTGCTACAAATTACTTTAACCACCAAGACAGTTCAAAACCAAGGCTAGGAAAAAAGATAATTACATTTGCTTGCAAATGAAAATATATATTTAAGTTCGTTTTAAATATATTTTCCTATCATTATAATTAATTTTATTCCGCTTTGAGATACAGTCGGTTATTCACTTCCCGACTTTGTGAACGCCCTCGAACAGTTCGCTATTGTCATTAAAAAGACACTGCCAGCTGGCGTCGGGAGAAGAGAAATTAAACTTATAAAAATGGTTAAGACATTACTGATAAAATATTTATTAAGTTGAGTCATAAGTAATTTCCGCTTTTGGAAACCAATCGTAATATTATAATTAATATATTCATATTTAATTATATTAGAATTTAATATGAATAAAATTTACAAATAGAATACGGAAATTATTTATGACTCGACCTAATAGAAATAGACATCACCACTGTTCTTATGCTTATACTAAAATAGAAAACAGTACACGCGTGTACACGTATGCATGTATGTATGTATAAGTGTGTACGTGTTTTCGGTTTAAGCACGTACCTGTACTGACGTAGAAGCATAAAGATGAGAAATATTTTCATGTTTATAAACATGTATAGTCGACACTCGGCAGTAGATGGCGCGTAAAGACTGAAGCAATAAACGTAAAATAAATACATGTAGCCAATTTCTGATGACCTGAAAGGTGAAACATCCGTAGTTTTGCACCGTAAAGAAAATGAGTACGTGCAGACACGACTAAGTACAATTTGAAATATTTCGCAGCAACGAATTCGTATCTTCGGGTGCAGATATTTACAGAAGTTATTTTAATTACAAGCAAAATTTGTTGTTGATGATGATGATGATGGTGATGATGACAAGTTTTATTGACATTAGATGCTTGAAGAGTTATTCTATATTTTTGATTGAAATATTTTCCAATTGCGAACTTAAAAGAACGAAAAAACGTATTTCAAAATTCTATTACTTTTGTATATCTTAATACGAAATGAGGCAAATATTTATAAAAGCTATATATGATTCCCAAAACAGGTTTAATTAGGTTTCTACCTATAACCCATTACTATTACTGTCTACCCTCCCATATTGGGAACGGTAGCTAAATTGTGTTATAGTTAGAAACCTATAATTTACAACGGATGTTATTTTTTTTTTTATGAACCTGTAATTAATACTGATATTTTTTATTAACAGGATTTTTTATATGTTATATTTCTTTATAAACCTAGAAGATAATTAATACCAGATATTTTCAACCTATAATTAATACGATAACATTATAATTATTTTTTTATAATCCTGTAACACCGTTTTTTTTCTTTTGTTTTTGTTGTTTTTTGGAGAAATCTAAAATTAATGCCGGATGTTTTTATTTTAATTTCTGTAATTAATACCAGATCTTTGTAACTATAATCAGTACCGTTTTTTAGAAACCTAAATTTAATATCTGATTTTTATTTTAATTATTATAATTAATCCCAGAATTTACGATGGTCATTAAGTTAATAAATGTTATGAATCAAACTGCTAAATGACATAACTATAGGAGTTCAAATAAAATAACACATATTCAAAAATTCTCTGAATTTGTTCAATAAAGATTTCGTATAATTAATTCTTCTTCATTTTATTTTTCTCGATTTGTATCACATCGTGGAAACAGAGCATTGAAATAAAATCTAGTAAAACATTAAAGTATTATTCGTTCATACTATAACAATTATTTTTACAACACTTGAAATATTAACTCTGCTATAACCGATATTTTATCTGTATAAAATCAAATATAAAATCTTTCAAATAATACAATTACAAACAAAAGGCTTAAATTGGTATCATACGTTGAAAAGCCATATTAATGCATATAAAAAATAGAATTAACACCCCAAAATAAAGAAAATCCTGCATATTTTATCTATTTTGTACACATTCCATTTCAAATTTCTTGTCAGAACTCAACAGTGATTTATCGATTATTCTTCTAAGATATTTGCAAAGATAAATAAAAATCAGTTTCATTTCCCCTGCAAATAAAAGCTGACAATAAAAATAACACCTTGAAATATTTTGAAATATAAATCGCTTAGCGGAATTTTTTGCTAAATTGTTGCATTTTATTCAAAGACGAATAGCGAAATTAAATACGTCTAATCGATATTCCTCCACCCCACCTCACAAAAATTAAAGAATACTTTTAAATTTCATTTTTATATCTCCAAAATTTACTCTTAATACATAAAGGTGTAGATTAGTTGAACCTAATTCTTTATTTTCAATTCTACACAATGTGCAAATGCATGAAGCATTCTTGCAGACAAATTTAATTTTTTTAGGAAGGGCATATCAAGTTTATTTAACAAAATAGTTATAAATTTTTCGTGTAATTTTCCAACAAAATTTTACTAAAGGTTTATTTATTTTGGGAGTTTTGTAAAAGCTACTGTAGTCAACTGATGAAACATAATCATGTCTGGCACAAGGCCACAGTTATGGAACATATATCGAGGACGGAACTCCACATCAATCACTTGCGCCACTAGCATCCGAAACATCATTCTATAGCAGTCGCTCCAGATTACATTATATAAATACGGTATGATTTCATTATCTTTGGTAGATAGGCTCAAAGACCCCACCACTATAGGAGGGGTTCATAATAAAGATTCACGGGAGATATATATATATATATATATATATATATATATATATATATATATATATATACACACACACAGATAAGACACAACGATAAAGCTTTTTATTATATTCTTCTTGCATTCGCACAAGAGATTTTGCGTATTTATTGAACTCTTGATCTTTTGCAAAATATAAAAGCTTAATCTCAGGGGTTTGCCAGTGATCGTCAATGAGACCTACATAAAAGAGGGATTGTTGTCCAGATACAGTTATATATATATATATATATATATATATATATATATATATATTACTTCAAACGTTATTTTTAGTGGCTATCCGTACTTGAATAGGCAGTCGTGTTTTTTAAACAGATTTTTTTTTATTTCGTCTTAATAAAGAGAATGTGTCCTCCGTAGATGGACCCACCCTATAGTCGAGACTGTTTAAAATCTATTCACAGACAGGTATTCTCTAAATCACTACTAAAAATAACGTTCAAAAAAATAAAATTAATTAATTCTTTAAAAAAAAACATATATATATATATATTATGAAATGAACAAAGTCGGACAACTATTTTAACACATTTTTTATGTTTATACATTCTTTTTATAGATACAAATATTTAAGTAAGTGCTCTGTTTATCATAACTGTATTAACGACATTTACCGGCCTGAATGTCCGAGAAATTTTCATAGAAAATATCCGTATTCCGACAGGAATCGAACCTATACGGAACCGTCGTATAGCCTGACGTGCTTTTACCGGTTGAGCCACAGAGGAGCGTTTCGTTTAGCAAGGTCGATTTTACTGTTTTTACACTACAATTCTCCATGTTTTCTTTCGTACATTCATATCTGATCGATGCGTGTCCAAATGTATACAAATGACGTCATACATTATGAAATGAACAAATTCCGACAATTTTTCTAAGACATTTTTATGTTTATATATATATATATATATATATATATAAAATACTAAGTAAATACTAAACAAAAGAATAAAGTAAAATGAAGGTGGAATTTGATCTATCGCTTGACTTTGATCAAAGGAGAAACAATTCACTCCGACAAAAATGTCTAGAGAGTGCTTGTCTCGCAAGATCATCCACAGTAAATTTGCGCCCTGTGTTCTTACAACATTTCACCATTCCTGGCAGAGGTTCTATTGTCACAATGTGGGATACCTAAGAACAAAATTGATGCAAAGAAAAATAAAATGACTAAATTAATTCGGCCCGATATAAATAAAAGTAATTTTAAAAATTAAAAAAACTTTTGTTTTAATTCTAAAATCCCCACCTGATTCATGCGCATGTGTAATCGTACCAACATAAATTTATTCCGATGAAGTCCACTTTGTCATATATTTTCCCCCATATATATATATATATATATATATATATATATATATATATATCAGTAGTCTATATATATATATATGAAAAAATATAGTCTTAAAGTGTGCTATACTTATGGGATAAAGTGCTCAATATCAGAGATAGAGTGTGTGTAAATATAAATATAAAAGTAAACATAGAAGTCAACACACATATATATATATATATCTCAGTAGTCAATATATATATATCTCAGTAGTCAATATATATATATATATATATATATATCTGTAGTCTATATATATATATCAGTAGTCAATATATATATATATATATATATCAGTAGTCAATATATACATATATATATATCAGTAGTCAATATATACATATATATATATCAGTAGTCAATATATATATATATATATATATATATATATATATATATATATCAGTAGTCAATATATATATATATATATATATATATATATATATATATCAGTAGTCAATATATATATATATATCAGTAGTCAATATATATATATATATATATATATCAGTAGTCAATATATATATATATATCAGTAGTCAATATATATATATATATATATATATATATATATATATATATATATATATTTTAGAATTGGACATAGCCCGACAATTTATTTTAAAGACATTAAAGAACGTTAAACATAAATGTCTTTAATATATATATATATATATATATATATATATATATATATATCTATCAGTAGTCAATATATATATATATATATATATATATATATGTCAATATAAAATATATATATATATATATATATCAGTAGTCAATATATATATATATATATATATATATGTCAATATATATATATATATATATATATATCAGTAGTCAATATATATATATATATATATATATATCAGTAGTCAATATATATATATATGTATATATCAGTAGTCAATATATATATGTATATATATATATATATATATATCAGTAGTCAATATATATATATATGTATATATCAGTAGTCAATATATATATGTATATATATATATATATATATATATTTATATCAGTAGTCAATATATATATATATATATATATCAGTAGTCAATATATATATATATATATATATATATATATATATCAGTAGTCAATATATATATATATATATATATATATCAGTAGTCAATATATATATATATATCAGTAGTCAATATATATATATATATATATATCAGTAGTCAATATATATATATATAAGTAGTCAATATATATATATATATATATATATATATCTCAGTAGTCAATATATATATATATATATATATATATCAGTAGTCAATATATATATATATATATATATATATATATATATCAGTAGTCAATATATATATATATATATCAGTAGTCAATATATATATATATATATATATATATCAGTAGTCAATATATATATATATATATATATATATCAGTAGTCAATATATATATATATATATATATATATATCAGTAGTCAATATATATATATATATATATATATATCAGTAGTCAATATATATATATATATATATATATATCAGTAGTCAATATAAATATATATATATATATATCAGTAGTCAATATATATATATATATATATATATCAGTAGTCAATATATATATATATATATATATATATCAGTAGTCAATATAAATATATATATATATATATATATATCAGTAGTCAATATATATATATATATATATATATATATCAGTAGTCAATATATATATATATATATATATATCAGTAGTCAATATATATATATATATATATATATATATATATATATATATATATATATATATATCAGTAGTCAATATATATATATATATATATATATATATATATATATCTCAGTAGTCAATATATATATATATTATCTCAGTAGTCAATATATATATATATTATCTCAGTAGTCAATATATATATATATATATATATATATATATATATATATATATTATCTTAGTAGTCAATATATATATATATATATATATTATCTTAGTAGTCAATATATATATATATATATATATATATATATATATATATATATATATATATATATATATATATATATATATATTATATATGAAATGGATAAAGTCAGACATTTATTTTAATATATTTTATTGTAATACTTTATTTATATAGACACAGAAGTAAATGCTCTGTTTATAATAAACAGAAGTAACAACATTTACCGGCCTGAACGTTCGAGAAATTTTCATAGAAAATATGTATCCTCCGACAGGAATCGAACCTGTATCCTACAGGGAACCGTCATAAAGGCTGACTTGCTATACCAGTTTAGCTACAGAGAAGCGTCTGGTTAGCAGGGTTGATTTTACTGCTTTTAAACTACAATTTTCCATGATTTCCCTCGAAAGATCATATCTGCTCGAAGTGACGTCACTTACTACGAAATGGGTAAAGTCCGACAATTATTTTAATATATTTTATATTCCTTTATTATTTTAATATATTTTATATTGGTATATATTATATTTATATAAACACAAATATTTAAGTAAATCCTCTGTTTATAAAAAAACAGTATTAACAACATTGCTAACCAGACGCTCCTCTGTAACTAAACTGGTATAGCACGTTAGGCTATATGCCGGTTCCGTGTAGGATGCAGGTTCGATTCCTGTCGAATGACATATTTTCTATTCGGACGTTCAGACCAGTAAATGTTGTTAACACTGTTTATTATAAACAAACTATTTACTTATGTATTTGTGTCTATATGAATAACGTATAACAATAAAATATCTTTTATATATATATATATATATATATATATATATATATATATATATAAATGTTTTCCGATTTCCTGGTGGCGGGTGTCGTCAGTAATGTTTCATAACCGAGATCATCGAGGTTTCAAGTCTTCCTCACTAGACTCAATCAGTGCTAATCAAACTCTGACCCACCTCCCCGATAACTGGATACCACTGCATATGTCTCCAGTTGCATTTTGTAGTTTCAGTTTATATGTTTTAGTGCCGTTACGCCCAACCACTTACCTCATTACAAGATCCAATCAGACTCAAAATGGAGTATTGCCGCCCTATCTGGACAGGAGCTGCGCAGTACTGACGTACATGTCTGTATAGAGTTCAAAAATGGCTACGCAGTATTGAGGTGAAGTGACAAATTATTTTCCACCTACAGCCGCTTTTCCACGCAAAAAGTCGCAAGCCTCTCACTACTCTATCGCTATTACCATGGAAAGTATTCTGACTCGGTCTAATCCTTAATTCTACCAGTCCTGATCTTCCCAACTAAAACCGCCATGCCTCGTACATAAAAATGAATCATCACCAGGAGCACCATATTCTACTCGATGGCTTCTTTGCAAGACATGCTACTTTGCGGAACAAACGCCCAATAGGATGTTTACCCGACCACTACGCTCTTAACCTCTTCAAGCATAAGGTCAACCATTATCTCTCCTACATAACCTCACAAACTACACTTCTTATCTACTTTTCTTACGCTCATACAACTTAATTCAGTAACCCTATACAATGAGTAGCTATTTTTCCTTGTATTGGATGAATATAAGTGTAAAATAATGTGTTGTAGATTTTAACCGCGGATAAGTGAAACTATGGTGAGGTTTTATTTTATATATTTTTTGTTGTTTTTTTCACAATACTGTACATGTTAGGGAATGCATTGTTTCGACAGTTGTGTAAATAATAGCTCTGTAGCAGGCGCCCCTTACGCCGAACATGTCAGACAAACCTAACACGTTACAACAAACTTCTTCATACAGATGCTGCTGCTGCTGCTGATACGGAGAGCCGGAGAAGAAGAATGAATATCAAATAACATTTTCGTCTACATCTTCCGAATAAAGATGACAGCTTTAAGGTGTAAAGAACACGAGAAACGAAAAAAAACATCGATTTTTTTCTCAAAATGTCTGTTGAATAAATACTTCAAATTACAAAAGGTATGCACTCTGAAATCGACAAATAGGCCCCGAAAAGCCGTACAGAGACTAGTTAACGCTGTCGCAAATGCGTCCAGTTATACACACACACACATATATATATATATATATATATATATATATATATATATGTGTATATATATGTGAGATCGAAAGGAAAATATTGATCTTCTGGCAACTGCTTTTTATTGGGGGGGTGCATATCCCAATTGCACTGCTCTGATTGGCTAACCAATTATAATGCTTGACCAATGGTATTGTGTCATACGCATTGAAGCGGAAGAAGGAACCCCCCCCCCCCAAGAACCCAATATGAACCCAGTCAAAATAATGTCCCAGTGTTGTAAGTATCGGAGGCGGAGACGAGAAGCTCCATCCCAGCCCGTCTCTCATTGGCGGGCCAGTCAAAATTGTGGCCATGCATTGCTCATATCCGCTCTCAGTGGAACATTTTCCATGTTCCGGAATGTCACTCTCATTTGACCTGATTAAGGGTCATCGTCAATTCTATCTAAAAATGTGTTATATTCCCTGATCAACACAAACCTGGCCTACAAAGATTTGCTTTGTGTCCCTTATTCCAACGAACAATTCCTTCAACGACCAATCCCACCCAAGCTTATAATTTCACTTCTCACCCCACTCACTCCATAAGTGATAGAAACCAGAGAATTCATTGTATCGCATTGTTTTAACATGGAGATATTTTTCTTTCCTTCGAAATAAAAAGCAGATCGCAAGTCAAGCAAGGGCACTAATCATAGTGCCATAGCTCTGATCACACGGTTTTTACACACTATGTCCAGAAAAGAAAATATTTGTAGGAATGCAAGAAACATTTAATAAAATGCTTGATCGCAGCGCTTTGTCAGTAGTCTTCAGTGAAACTTGTATAAAAGAAGGATTGCTGTCAAATACACCATTTCATTAATATTCATTCTTAAATAGGTATTGCTTCTTTTACCGCCTGACAATTTTGTGACATTATCATTAACCACCTTTACGCCCAGATGAAACTTTTAGTCGCGAACAACAGAAAAATCTAAGTACTGTTTTTCCATATCCCCTGACAAATGGACGGAGCGATTGCTGGAGGGTCCGTCTATGCAACTCTAGAGTCGGGATGATAAAGGCAACATCAATCAGCTAACTGGCAACTGTTGCATTTGTATTAATCCTATATATACATAGCTTAGTTTTGACACAAAGTAACAAGTATAGAGAAACTATTTATTTTATTCCTTAATTTTTTTTTCGATGTGTTTTAATTTCGATCATATCCTCCTGGCGTCAATTTAAACTGATGCATTTTTTTTCATGTATTACAACAAAATGTTCCTATTTTCTTGATTTGGGATGAAAATTTTTCAACATATAATGAAGAGAAAATTTCACTTGCCAAAATTATATACATTGTTCGGACTGTTATTCTCATCTTTATTGTCATATTCACGATGTTTCGGCCGTTGTACGCACCGGTCTTCTTCAGGCGATATACGTTGGAAATTTCGAACACTTTATTTCTTCCACTGGGGTAGATTGTTCTAGTAAATAGTTCAATGTAAATACTCTAAATAGTTACGATACCTCATCTCAGAAATACAGACACATGCCAAAATTATAGTTTATAATTATACTATTGATATACGACAACGAAGAAAGTTTAAAATGACGCCATGACGACATCTTTGAATTTTTACCTGTTGCAATGTTTTTTCTCAACTATGGTCTGGAAAAAATTATTGCTTCTCTAAAAATTCCATTTACAGAAACTATAACGTATAATAAAGAGTTGTCGATTTCTTTTCGTTTGATCATTCAAATCCGAATTTTTCAAAGAGATGAATATTCAAATATAATTTGGCATAAATAATGAAAACAATACTACTTTCATTTCATCATTCGAAATATTAAACATTTTTGTCTTTTGTTAGCACGCAACCAATTCAGAGATCAGCCCACCATCCTTAATATCAACCCATAGAATATTATATATATATATATATATATATATATATATATATATATATATATATATATATATATATATATATATATATATGGTAAAATTATAGCATACATTAAAATTATTTTTATCATATGATAAAAATAGAGTTTTAATGTATGCTATATTTATGGGTAAAGGTGTTCATTATCAGGGTTAGAGCGTGTGCAAATATAAGAGTGGCCACCGGGATCAAGCATGAAACAGACTAGATAGATAGAATTATCTTATCTTCGTAGATACACCGCTCGTCAGGGTAAAAACAATGATTTATCTTACTCCAGCCAGAAGTATATCTGTGAAACTTGAATGTCCAAAGATAATTCTTTTGAATCTTTGTTTTTATATTACCTATTCTTGCTATACGTTTTTATATTTTTTTAATATTTTATTTTTAAAAATCTCCTCGCCTTTAGACGCGTTACACTAGAATGTTTTACTGGCAGACGTGTTATTTAAACGTTAACGCTCTTTGTTATATACATACATACACACTCACATATATATATATATATATATATATATATATATATATATATATATATAAGCACAGATACGGCATTGTTTTAGGAAAACTAGAAATATAATTATGTTTTATATTTTCTAGGAAAATCGTGATATTTCCTTGAAAAGGAGCAAGGCATTTTAAGACCAAACTTGAAAAAAAGAAATCAAGCAAACCTTGAATCACCATTTAACGCCTACTGTTCCACTGGTGGAACATAATTTAAAACAATTCTTCCATACCAGACGAGCATCAATAGTATTTTAACACGACGCGTAAGCGAATATTACATTTTAGTCTTTCCCGTGTATATTATCGATAAAATAATCATATGTAATGCTCACCAACTATTGAAAAATTATATCTAATAAATGTTTCACGAGAAGAATGCTCTAAAATTAAAGATTAAATGCCTATCGAATAGGTTTTATATCATTAAAATATAATCAAAGCGGGTGGATATTTTTTATTTCTAATTACATAAATAATCGGATCTTTTTCTCATTCTGAGAGGGAGAGCGACTTAGGAGACTAGCTTCCGGGAGCGACTTAGGAGACTAGCTTAAGAGAGTGATTTAGAAGAGTAGCTTAAGAGAGTGATTTAGAAGAGTAGCTACGGATAGTAGCTACAACATAGCAGTTTATTAATTAATTAACTTAAAGTTAGTATACTACCCGGCAACTGGAATCTATCTATGTCAATAAATATATATATATATATATATATATATATATATATATATATATATATCTATTAAAAAAATACACTCTATAAAATCTGCAATAAACTGGAGGACGAAAATTCCGATTTTTTATCATGTCGCATTTTAAAGATGCTGTACCGTAATGTAATGGTTTGCTGCTCGATTGGCAGGTCAGTTAGTTAATGTAGTGAGTTTGATACTCGCTGTGGCCTTGTGCCGAACAATATATGATTATTCATATCATGTTACCAGTAACTAACCTATTATGGTCGTAGGGGCACCACTTGTACTGCAGCCATGGCAGCAGTAATGTGACTAGGGCAATATAACCTGATTGAACCCATTCCTCTTCAGGCTAGTTTTGAATTAAAAATTCTACTTCTAGACGCATGGCCAACCATGTTTAGAGAGTCTGGCCTGTCAACTCCTAGCTGGGAATGGAAGGATAGATTCATACCTTTCCAACTGTATTTGTGCGAAATTTGAACTCGGAACGCCAAACTCATTTCCGGGCAGATAACCACTATACTGTGCGCACCTTTGTGCGATGTAAATATTTTCAAAAGTGTCAAAGTAATTTTAGACCTGTTCAGAGTAATACATGTAAAATATTTGATACCTACGTAACGCAAATATATGCTACAAAACGGAACGAATAGGAGGTGAAAAACCGAACTGCTTTTTCGATTCAGTCGACGTAAGTTTTAAAAAAAAGGATCTGTACAGAAGTGGAGTAGAACCAGCAGACCGAGAAAAATCCTTAAAGTAAAATATTTCGACAGTCTCTTTCGAAACTTAATCTGACTAAGTGCTTGGCTGTGGCGGGAATTCTTTCTGGTGTCTGAAACTGGCCTCTTTCTTATACGAAACCGTTTTGCTCAACAGAATATATACGTCAAAGATTAAGACAAATTATTACGGAAGCTATTACTAATTAATACAAGGAAAAAAAGTAATTCCGAGAAGCATGTTTCTGTATAATTACAAAAACTTTACCAAAGAAATATAAATAAATAAATATTAATTCAAATTTTATTATTTATTGGTGTAACATTGATACCATTTAAGCTTACTTTTTAGGACAACTTCTATTTACAATTTTTATTCTACGGAAATCTATCTATCTATTCATATCTATCTGCTTCCATCTATCTATAGGCCCAAAAGTCTCATTCTGGATTCAGTAATTAGTAAGTTTTATGCTTTCGGTTTATGGATGCAGAAACTATTTAATCATTATAGACGGTATTAAATGGCGGAGTAGGTAATGGCTGCTCCAGTTACTGCTACGTAGTAACTACTTATTTAAGACATTGCATACAGAGAAAGACAAAATTCGAAAAATGAAAAATTGGACCTGGTCTGAGCAGTAACATCAGTAAAAACAAACGCCAGCTGATATGTTCAGAGACAGAATACAAACATTATAGAAACGGATTTGTCGTCAACAATAAATGGAGGAATAATGTACATCGATGTTGGAAAGTATCAGACCGTATGTCTGTAATAGAGCACACTGTTCTAGAAAAAAAAACATACGAATGTCAACAAACAGAATGGACCCAGAATGCCCAGCGAACAAAACCATGGAGTTTTACTTTGAAAAGACTGACTTCAAAAAGTTCAGAGGTCACTCAAGAAACACCATAGTCACAACGCTGAACCGAGACATTCAAAGAACGAGGCAAAAGGGCCCACTTTTCCTTTGGAGAATTTACAATCAAGGAAGATCTGCAACGAATCCGCAAACTCGCAGAGGACATTGAAGGCTGGCAAAATATTGTCAAATCAGTATACAATATTACTGAAGATGAGAGAACATATTAATTCATGACCTCATATCGAAACAGTTTTGATAATGAGGAGACGCAATAGATCAAGTTATATATATATATATATATATATATATATATATATATATATATATATATATATATATATATATATATATATATATATATATATATATATTCTCCTTGGTAATTCTACAATTTAAAACTTAATAGAGATTTGATTTAGATTTCTAAATAGGTAATTTTAATTTTTTACTTTTAATTTTAATTTCAAATTTTATAAATCTTTTAATATCTATGATAACCTTGCTTAGTTGTCAAATTTTTTGAATCACCCTATACTTGTATCTTGATTAGCTACTCTAGTTTATGTAACAGCGTTTACTCCTAGCTAAGGATCGTTGATTAATTTGAAACTTTTAAAACCATTTATTCTATATTCTATATCATCACTTGACAAGACAAGAAGTGTTGAAACAAAATGGCTACTTTTGTCGTGATTTTATAACATATTTATGTTGTAATATTCAAATAAATAATTATATATATATATATATATATATATATATATATATATATATATATATACGACCTGGAAATAGCGTTCAAGCATTAAACCGACTGTTACCTGCGCTCAGTGTTGGGCTTAATGCCCACTTTAATATTAGTATACGCTCTATACCTGATATTGAGCACTTTTATCTATAATTATGCCATACCTTAAAACTATATCTCTATTATAAAAATCTACATATTCAGTTAAACAAAATATTTTTGATAATGGTTTATAGGTTAGTAGAAAGCGTTTGAAACACGCAGTTTTTACACACAATGTCCAGAAGAAACATTTAATAAAAATAGCTTGACCGCAGTGCCTTGTCAGTCCTTTTAGCCATAAATATAGCTATATTTTTATCACACGCACGCACATATATAACTTTTGCATTGAACTTAAAGATTACGCTTTTTTCTTTCCATAGTACAACAGCCGAAACTAACATAAAAATTACAAATATCTCGCAAGTCCGGTTAATTATCTAAATATCAGGTAAGAGCCATTACTGTTTATATTCAGCAAAAATATCTATTAAATTTACAAAAATTATTTCAAGATGGTTATTATTTAATTACTATTTAAGACGTGATCCGCGAGAGAATAAATAAATCGAGAATTTTAAAAGATTTTTAAAATTCCATTAATTTATTGAAAATCTTCATAAAAAAATATAGCGTTAATTTTTTTCATCCCATTAATCTACAATTAAATTTAAAAAGCCATCAAGCCAAGCAAAATTTTATTTTATTTTTACTTTAAATTCTTGCATTTACAATATAATTTCAATCCAGGGAGAGTCTTCTTCAGAAACAATAAAATTCGCAATTAAGTGGCTTTTTATAAGATTTTACAAGTTAATGAGAGGAAATTTATATAAAAAAAGAAAAAAATCAAGGAAGCTTTTTAATGAATGAATTTAGCCAATAATGCAATAAATGAGAAAAAGTTCAATAATTTGTTGAATTACTGCCGATTTTTAAAATACCGGTTTATCAAAAAGATCAAACTGTAATTCTATTTATTTTCAAGAGTTAAATTTTTTAACGACTAAATTTTTACTTATTTGTGAATATTTCAGTTTCTATAAAATAAAATAAATAAGTAAATAAAATAATATCAGATTTTTCTCCAATTCTTTTTTTCTAATGGTATGGAATTTATTAAAATTGAATTAATTTTTAAGTGCGATTTAAGTGGGTTTTTCGTCACGGATGTCAATCTTGCAAAAGTCCGTGAGAATACTTGTAAATACATCCATTCAAATGAAATATCTAAGAACACACACGCGCTTACACACACACTGACGCGCGCACACACATATATATATATATATATATATATATATATATATATATATATATATATATATATATATATATATATATAAAAGACATTTTTTATGTTTATACGTTCTTTTTTTTTTAAATAATAATTGTCGGACTTTGTCCATTTCATAATATATCTATATATTTAAGACATTTTTTATGTTTATACATTCTTTTTAAAAAATAAATAATTGTCGGACTTTGTTCATTTCATTATATATATATATATATACACACACACACACACACAAGTGAAAGAGGCAGGGTAGGAGGTTAAAAGCTAAAGAAAAATGCGTAAGAGAGTTATAAACCAAGCGAGAGTGAGAGAGTGAAATATATATATATATTTATAGAGAGGGAGGGAGAGGGAGGGAGAGGGAGGGAGGGAGAGTGAGGAGAGAGGGAGAGAGGGAGAGGGAGAGAGAGAGAGGGAGGAGAGAGAGAGGGAGAGAGTGAGGAGAGAGAGGGAGAGAGTGAGGAGAGAGAGAGGGAGAGAGTGAGGAGAGAGAGAGTGAGGAGAGAGAGAGTGAGGAGAGAGAGAGTGGGGAGAGAGAGAGAGAGGAGAGAGAGAGTGAGGAGAGAGAGAGAGTGAGGAGAGAGAGTGAGGAGAGAGAGTGAGGAGAGAGAGAGTGAGGAGAGAGAGAGTGAGAGGAGAGAGAGTGAGAGGAGAGAGAGTGAGGAGAGAGAGAGTGAGGAGAGAGAGAGTGAGGAGAGAGAGAGTGGGGAGAGAGAGAGTGGGGAGAGAGTGGGGAGAGAGTGGGGAGAGAGTGAGGAGAGAGGGAGGAGAGAGAGAGGGAGAGAGTGAGGAGAGAGAGAGAGGGGAGAGAGGGAAAGAGAGGAGAGAGAGGGAAAGAGAGGAGAGAGAGGGAAAGAGAGGAGAGAGAGGGAAAGAGAGGAGAGAGAGGTAAGAGAGGAGGGAGAGGAAAGAGAGGAGGGAGAGGAAAGAGAGGAGGGAGAGGAAAGAAAGGGAGAGAGAGAGAGATCTTCTATGTGCCGTGTCCCTTCAATAATTTGACGATCATGGCTCTCTACAATTTACTGTCTTTTGTAGTTCAAACAGAAAAATATTATTTTGTCTTTTTATTGTTTCCCGTAAACCCTGTTCCGTCATCCATTTACCCAACCTCACCAGGTAGGTGACGCATTTCCCCACTGTCCCTTTTGCTTTCAATATGTCCTGCGAGTATCAAAATTACCATGCACTCTTTCTTCATTATATACATTGGAAATTTCAACTGTCCCTTCTCGATGATAAGTATAAGTGTCCTTTTTGTTTCCATTTTCTCTAAAACTTCATATTTGCTCACATGCTCGCTCCATGATATTCTCAGCATCTTTCTGTAGTGCCACATTTTTGTTGCTTCAATCTTCTTCATATGTAAGGAGATTATCCAGCATTCACTGCCATATAGGAGGACTGATATTACGTAACAGATTTGTTTTCTTCTAACGAAATTTTCCTATATCTTAATGTTTTTGCTTAGCTTTTGGAAGGCATCTTTCTCTATCCCAATGCGCCTTCGGATTTCAGTAACGAGATGCAGAAGTAAAGAAAAAGAATAAAGTTTGCCAGTAAAAGAAATGACATCACAGACGTACGAAAATAATTACAAAGGGATATCCGAAGATAGAGAAAAGCCAGAAATAAAGAAATACTGACAGAGAGAAATAGAAGTATAGAGAGAAAGAAATAAGATATAGAAATAGATGTATGAATAATAGGAATGAAGAGAAACAGATAGAGAAATAAACGTAAAGAGAAATAGAGATATAGAAATAGAGAGAAAACTAGAAATAGCGAAATGGAAATAGAGTGAGAAATTGATAGAAAGAACTAGTAATAGATACATGTATGAAGAGAAACAGATAGAGAAATAGATGGAGAGATAGAAAGAAAGAGAATTGAGAAGAGGATATAGATAGAAGAAAGGTTTATTGGTTGGATATCAAGTGACAGTGAATGTAAGGTTAAAAGGCAGGGATGAATGGAAAATCGTCAAAATTGCAAGACATTAAAATTCTTGATGATGAGATTGAATAAAAGAAAAATAGAGAATGTAGGAGAATTTTTTTAATGCAAGGGGCCAGGGGAATACAAAAGTTTATTCTATTTGGGCATTGCTTGATTTCGATTGATTTGTTTTTACGGCTTATCAATTTTTAGCAAATTATTTAAAGCCAGCAAATATTTTTAGATTATAAAATTTTTTTTGAGATAACAATGATTTACTGATATAATTCCTACTAATTAACCCACAGCCAGGAGAGCAAGAAGTGAATTCATATATTTCTGTTGTGGCCTTGTCAGGGGCCAGAAATAAAGACACAAAGAGAGGAATTCAGTTAAACAAATATATTAACAGAAACAGTAATACAAACATATACAAACGAGAGCGTCACAGTAAGAATGTTCGGTCCGACTGTCAGAACTGACTGCTGGAAACTTCCCTCCCTAAAAGGCAGTACCTGCTCTTATTTATAGCTGGGAGAGTCTATGCGTGCATGGGTAAATTACCATAACAATTTCCCAGGGGTGTTTGCGCTTAAGTGAATATAACGAACCCGATTGGAACTGGAACTCGGCTATTTGGTTTGTATTCATATTGTAAATACTCATTGGGACTAGTTTTTAAATTGTTGTTTTATTCCCCACTCCCAGACAATGAATTGTACATATGGAGTTTAGTTAGGACTTTCATAGAGACAATGAGGTATTATGGTGGGTGTTAGGACTTTCATAGAGACAATGAGGTATTATGGTGGGTGTTAGGACTTTCATAGAGACAATGAGGTATTATGGTGGGTGTCGTAAGAAAGGTAAGTAGAATGCGTTGTTTTGGTGTAAGGAATATTGTTGTATGTTTGGGTTATTGTTTGTGGCTAGCTATGTTTAACGTTAAGACAGAAAACTGTCTTTCCCCCCCCTCCTTCCCCTTTTTGGACTTGTGCTACATTTTGTAAATAAATTACAAATAAATATCGCTCTTCGGTTTCCAGCTCCGACGACTTATCCATCACACCATCTGCACATCGAAGCTTACAGCACCAGATGTTCTCAAACGGTCACCTATCTAGGTATTGATCAGGCTCGACGTTGCTTAACTTCGGTAATCGTACGAGAACCGGGGAAACAGATGCATATTCGGATAGCATTTATTTATGAACTGACAACGAATATTGAATAAGATTAAGGGTGGGATCAGAAGATAGAGACAAAAGCTAAGAGTAGAACAGAGTCATTGGTTAACACTGTCAACTCACGTTTTATTTAGCGGCAAATCAATCTCTATGGGTTATTTAATCCCGAAATTTAAATATTTTCAAACGCAATTGTATGCCTTCAACTACAGATAAAATGTATTGTTTGTCATATATACATATATATATATATATATATATATATATATATAAAACTTCTAACCTTATAGTTAAAAAATAATAATTCACCTAGAACAAAATTAAATAGGGAAAAATATTATTTACGAATTTAAATACCTATTAAGGAATTGTATTCCTGATCACTCAAAATACGTAAATATTTATATAGGCCACACTACAACATGTTTTACACGCAGACTCACTCTACACCTTTCTAAACCATAGTTCAACTAGATCTCATTTAAATATTCATGGAGGCCTACCGGACACTATTTGTAACATACTTGTTGACAACACTAATATAATAGCATCATCTACATGCAAAAAACGGCTAAAAATAATGGAAGCCTTATTAATAAAAAAACAAAAAAACAACGCTTAATAATATTAACTTTGAACATGGACACAATATCTTGACCGTGTTTTGAAAAAATGAAAGCATTTTATAACACATACATACAACAAACTATTTCTTATTTAACAGTTAAAATATTTAATCCTTGAAAATGGCTAAATGTATAGCCGAAAGCGCTCGGATAAAAAGAACATTCGGACAGTTTTCATATAATTTATCATCCGAAAAGAAAAAAATTATTAGATCGCATGAGAAATTGTATAAAAAACTAAATAAAAGCACCTTGTCTGTTGTATTCAATGAAATGTGCATGAAAGAAGGATTGCTGCCTAAATACACAAATTTTAAATATATATATATATATATATATATATATATATATATATATATATATATATATATATATATATATATATATATTGCTGATATTTTTGCTATAAAAATGTATTTTTATACTTTCATAGTGTTGTTTTTGTTTGGATATTCACTATTTACCCCTAGCTCGGACCTTAACAAGTACTGCCACCCCGGGTCAAGGTTGGCCTGGGAACAACAGTAATCAAGATGTGGTTCCACGCTCCTAAATATCCCCAACAGCCCCAGCAGAGGCCTTAGATATAGTTCATCATCACACCCAGGACTAGTCAACACACGTGAAGAAAAATAAGAATAAATGTAAAAAAATAGAAGAAACTATAAGAGATGTTGAAATTACGTTAAATTAGAATGACAGAAAAAATTTCAAAACAGAAATGTAAAACTTTAAATATGATTTTAATGTTAAGGTATTTACCTACACACATAACTAAAGATAGAAAGAGAACATCGAACAGAGTGGGGTACGCGAAATCATCGAAATGATTAAGCAATAAAAATGGAGGCAGGCAGAACATAAGAAAAAAGGAAGGATAAAAGATGAAGCAAAAGGTTGGTCGAACCGGTGCCCACCAGTGGTGGATTTACTTATTGCCTTAGTAGGCTTAAGCATAGGGTCTCAAAATCTAGGAGGCCTCCAGCTAAGGAGCATAATAATTTTGAAACCCATCATCGTCTTCAGCTTTATTCAAATTGTTTAATTTAACGGTCTTCCATTTTCCTCTACTCGTGTGAATGGAGGATTTTTAGGGGAATTTACATCTAAATCTGACCCCGGTGCCCAATGGATGAAGCATAAAGTAGGGAGATGACATAAAGGGTTCTGTTGATAAGTATGACAACAGATTTTAGTTCAACGTAGTTGGAAAAGGTCTTTGTACAGCAGAGACCGGCCATTGGCTGCTGCTACTGCCTGATGATGATGATGTCCAAAGATGTTATTCTAAGACTTACAAAAGGTCTTTATTCTATTATGAATGTATTCTGAAACCTAAATTAAATAAAGAAAATATTTACCTAACTTTTCCCCCAGATTTAATGCACACAACTCTATAACTTATAATTGTATAAACAAATGCGTCATTTTTGCATTTAACATATTTCCGATAATGTTAATATTTCAGAAAAATATTGTTGAATATATTTTACGCACTGATGCGAGACAGACAAAAATACAGTGTTCAAATGCATTGCATACAATGCCGATGTACTAAAGATATAATTCTGATAAAATTTATAAAATTATATCTAAAAAGTGGTTTACACGGGAAAATTAATATGAAGAAGTAGGGTCACCGGGGGGGGGGGTAATATTATGATATATGATAAATAAAAAAATTGTGTGTAAATATATATATATATATATATATATATATATATATATATATATACATACACACTGTATGCTATCAAAAATGTCGGTTAATTTGAACAGCGAATATGAAATGAATGCACTACACAGTTTTATCGTTGCTTTTCCTAAGATCGTTGCGAGAGAACTACTTCGAAGGAAACGATGGAAACAAGGAAATTTTCATGATTTTCGAGTTCTCAGACATCGGACAATTTAGTTTTTAAATTTCACCGGAAACCAGGAAAATGCTGTGAAATATTAAAAGAATAAACCATTATATATATATATATATATATATATATATATATATATATATAAGTGAACATAGAAGTCAACACTTAGAGGCGACAGTCTGTTTCATGCTAAATGCAATCGTCAGGCAATCTATGTTCACTTTAATATTTACACACGCTCTATCGCTGATATTGAGCACTTTATCCCATAAATACTTTAAGACTATATTTCTTTATATTTCAAGAAAGACATTCGGATTACTAACACAAAAACTAAGAATGTCTCATATCGAGAATATTTAACATTGAAAAACATAAAGAGGAAAAAAAATTAATAAAAATCTCCACCCTTTACCTGAAGACGGTCGCTAGACCAGAAACACGTGTTGTAAAATTATGAAAAATAAAGGATATTTTTTTTTTTTTTAATCCACATTACAACCATAAAGTTTGCGGTACCTCTCTTCTTTTTAATATACACTTTTTTCTCTCGTTGGAACCATTATAACCTCTTCATTCTATATATATATATATATATATATATATATATATATATGGTTTGATAAAAATTTTTAAATCTAAATTGTCCGATGTCTGAGTACTATTGCCTTTCGTAAGTTTTTATGAAAGAGATTTTGTTGACAATATTGTGAATAAAATTTAGTTTTTTTTCACTTTCTAGATGTTTACACATATATACATTTCCTGTCCTATATCTGTGTGTATATATATATATATATATATATATATATATATATATATGTGTGTGTGTGTGTGTGTGTGTGTGTGTGTGTGTGTGTGTGTATCTGTCTATCTACATACATATATTCGTGTGTATTCGTATACATACGCAACACGCTACATAAAAATCATGAAAATTTCCTTGTGCCCACCGTACTTCTTCGAAGTAGTTCTCTCGCAACGATCTCAGAAAGAGCAGCGATAAAATTGCGTAGAGCATTCATTTCATGCTCGCTGATCAACTTAAGCGGCATTTTGGATAGCATGAGGTGTGTATATATATATATATATATATATATATATATATTGCTGACGATTGCACTAGCATGAAACAGACTGTCGCCTCTAAGTGCTGACTTCCATGTCCACTTTTATATTTACACATGCTCTATCTCTGATATTGAGCACTTTATCCCATAAATATATCACACGTTAAGACTATATTTCTTCATATATATATATATATATATATATATATATATATATATATATATATATATATATATATATTCGTTGAAAAATACATCCCTACCCCACCTAAACATAACCCCTTTTTCGAACGTAACTAATAACTGATACAACAAAAGTTAAAATGAACACGCTACCACCCCTGAATGATTGGATTTCTCTGTATCCTTGGAAACAGTGAATTATGTGCCTTTAAAACTCAGTAAATTTAAAAAATAAGTTACTTCAAAATTGGATTGAGGATGAAATAAAACTAATGTTTTAATTTAATTACAAAATTAAATTCGAAGCTTTTAGCTTCCATTTTTGAAACATGGTTATTACTGTGTAGCGAAAAAATATTTTAAATCAGGTAATTTATAATATTAATGCTCTGTAAATTTACATTGAGCACTATTTTGTAAAAATAAAAATATCAATAAGAACACCGGATTATATATCTTACTGTTCTTTCTTTTATATATATATATATATATATATATATATATATATATATATATATATATATATATATATATATATATATATATATATATATATATATATATATCACTTTAAACGTTATTTTTAGTGGATACTCATATTTGAGTAGACGCTCCACTTATTTACTAAACAGGATATTTATTTATTTTCGGCTACGGACCTGAATATAAATAACATTTAAATTGATAAAAATCTGAGAAGAGGCATCACACCTTTCCCAAGGGTAATAGCACGTAAATTAATGTAATGGATTCGAACTCGGCTCTCCCATTCCTCAATCCGAGCCGCTATCCATTACTCTACCGTGCCTCCCAAATAAATAAACGGTTTAATAAATAAGTGGAATGTCTACTCAAATATGTATAGCGACTAAAAATAACGTTTAAATTGATGAATAAAAGTCCATTATAAAAAAAAACATATATACACATCCAAACAAGCAATTTTGCTTATCAAACAAGCAGCACATGTTTCTTGACAATGACCGAGATGATCGAAAGTACTTAGAAAAAAATAGATCATAACAAATATAAACTTAGGACAGTTTATCCCCAATTTCGATTCTGGTATACATTTTACTCAAAACTGAAAGAGTACAATAAAGATTAAACGGGCAGTCGGTTGAATTCAATAAATCTTGTTTGGATGAATACTTGCTATCTAAATATATATACGAGGTTTGACCAAAAAGTAACGGGACTGTTGCTATGTCAACGGAGCTAAAGTACACCGAGTGAATCCATTTGGCCGAGATTAACTTTGAACGCACACGCCCTAAGTTATAAAGTTGTCGCTCATTTCCGTTGTTTATAGGAAGGAAAGTGTCTAGAGTGTGCTCGTCTCAACACACCACAGAGGTGTGTATGGCGGGTGCAGCAGTTTTTGACAAAGTACGACATTCCCCGGATCCGACAATCACCATATTCACTAGATCTCCCGCAACTTGAGGCAATTTCCTCCTCAAAAATCAAATCCCACTTGAAATGAACAAAATTTCATGACGTCAAGGAAATCCAAGAGAATGCGACAAGCCAGCTGCTCGCCAGCCTCAAAAAGGAGTTCCGGGAATGCTTCCATCAATAGAAACGACACTGGATAAAGTGTGTCGACTCAGAAGGAGGCTTCATATGTGTTGTAGTTTCCTTTTTATAGCACCAGTCCCGAACATTTATTATGAAGACCGTGTATATATATATATATATATATATATATATATATATATATATATATATATATATATATATATGTATATATATATTACAATGAATCATTCATACAAAATGTAGATTAGTAAAGTTAATGATATAAAATGGCGAAATCCCTTCGCTAACAAAATTTTAAAGGTGCATTAACCTACAAATCGCTCGATGAATGTTATGATCCTTGTTTTTAAAAATTATAAACTGTATAAGGTCTATTTTTAATACGCGAGTACTTTCAACTGTACATTCAGTCATCTTCAGGCATGGAATTTATTTTGTTTTGAGGAAAATTCAGGTAGCATCCGAAACGAAAAAATTAAATGCGAATCGAAATATGTTTGTTTTTTTTAATGTTATATTGTTAACGGATACAAACTTTTGGAGTGTGCAGTCGCAACGCTAAGGTTGATTTTTTTTTTGAAAATTTAAGAGAGCGCGTTTTTTTACTAATATGGCATTTTAAGCATTTTTTTTTGTTGGAAGAGTTTATCAGTCAATGTTGTATGAACTAAATTATTCAATAAATAGAGTAATGTCTCAGTTGTCATCCCAAAAATTTGCACGTCGGATCAGTTCTTTTAAATCAAATATGTGGTGCAGCTCAATTTATATTACAATGAATCATTCATACAAAAAGTAGATTAGTAAAGTTGGTTCTTTCTTTTTTTATTCCTCATTTTTCCTTTTTTTTTTTTTTTTACTATCCATGGTTTTTCCAAGCGAATACCACTATATATATATATATATATATATATATATATAAGAAAGAGGTTTTTAAGGAATAATAATAATAAACTGTTAAATTTTGATTAATCTCAGTGTCAAACTGCTGCCAAGTTAACTCTCACTTCGTCATTCATCGTATTTCTTTATTTGCATTGTATTCATCGATTTTACATTGTACTTTATTCATATCATACAAATTTTATCCTTCAACCATCTATACTATTTTATTATAGTTCATTTATATTCTATTTTCCATTGACTGCACATTGAGGGATAATTCGATTCATTCCTTTTCCAATAGAAAACACAAAATACCCCAGTTTAAATATGAGTTCCGTTTTGTGATTCTCTTCGCGAGGCTCTTTAAACGTTTAACATGTCAAACATCGCTGAAACCCACTATTCTTGTTTCAAATACTGATTAACTATAAACATAGTTTTGGTGTTCACATATACATATATACGTAATCTACCACATTTATCCTACGCATTATTAGAATAGCTAAAATTCTGGACATTATATATACATACACTACAGACAGCCACGGTTTTACAACAAGAAAATTTGCCATGTGAGTTAAATTAGGATAAATGCTTTATCAACTAAACATTTCCCAAAAGATAAGAAGTTGTCTACACTTATACGAATGTGCCCTTTTTGTAGCAGTCGCTCATTCATACATCAGTGTGCATATACGTCTGTAAATGTTTAGTGAGTATGCTACGAGTATATATATATATAATTATTTGTTTGAATATTACAACATAAATATGTTATAAAATCACGACAAAAGTAGCCATTTTGTTTCAACACTTCTAGTGTCTTATCAAGTGACGATGTAGAATATAGAATAAATGGTTTTAAAAGTTTCAAATTAATCAACGATCCTTAGCCAGGAGTAAACGCTGTTACATAAGCTAGAGTGACCAATCAAAATACAAGTATATGATGATTCGAAAAATTTGACAACTAAGCAAGGTTATCACTCTTTAAAGAATATTAATTGTTGGTTATTGGATCTCACTCCGTATATACCAATCCTAAACTTGGGTATTATATATATATATATATATATATATATATATATATGCGCGAGAGAAAGTTTCAGATATTTATTAAGCTTAAATTTGCCTGGCACAGAGTCATAATGTTAAATCATCCAGATAGGCTTGAACTCGCAAGATTACAAATTTGACTGCTTGTTCATCAACTCTGTATATCAAAAGCTTTAGTTGTGTACTAAATTTATAGTGGGTCATCTAGTTGGGTTGGTTGATTTTACATGTGACCTGTTATTGGGTTATTTAATATCGAAATCTATTTTATTTTTTTTATTTAAGCATTTACTTAATTTGGGAATAGGTACATAATGGTCGTTTATATTTGAGTCTAAACATTTACTTGATTCGTAAATTAGTAAATTAATCGTTTATTAGTAAATTAGTTGTTTATATTTGACCCTCGAAGCATTTACTTGGTAGGTGGCCTATTTCGGGGGTCTTTATCCACTGCTGAAAGCGCTGTGGCCAGCGAGGTTAACTTGCAAAACATTAGTTTACAGTAGACGCCCAATGTAGAAACGAAGTTGTAGGGATTTCATTTGTGCCTGTGGCGGCATTATTTTTTTTTTTTCGTGCTAATCAGGCTTCTTTTTAATTTGCTGTTTTTGTTTAGAGGATTTTTGTAAGCAAAACTATTGATATACATTAGGGTTGTTTTGGTTCGTTGATAACAACCAACTGGATTGGTCTCACGCGAAAAAACAAAAGTCATTGATCCAACTTCAGATAAAATCTGAGAGCAGAATTGATTGGAACAGACGACTTTAGGCCGCAAAGCTAATTTGATAATTAAATTAAATTAATTCCGTTGAAACAATTTATTTCCATCTTCATATCAAAATATTTGTGTGTACGTGTTTATTCTTAAAATTCTTCAGATTATGTGCAATCTGATTACGTGCACCCATCTATATATATATATATATATATATATATATATATATATAGAGAGAGAGAGAGAGAGAGAGAGAGAGAGAGAGAGATTTTATTTTATTTATGTATTTTATTTATATTTATTTATTGCTTATATTAATTTATTTGTATTTTTCTTATGCTAATATAATATATACATACATTAAATATGGCATATGCACTTCAAGATACCTTCTCCTGTGATGAATGATATTTTATTTAATGGCGGCTGTTTATTTTGTATAATAAGATTCTAGGTTTTTGACTCTTTCCTTTCATTGGGTGCCGTAGAGTATTTAGATGTTATCTACTAATATGTCTTATGTTGATATTTACATTTTGGTCGTTCATGCTGTACTGGTCGATATGTTCACGGATTTATATATATATATATATATATATATATATATATATATATATATATATATGGCACAACGCTTGGACATGAGAATTAAACAGCACGTTCCTACCAAAACCAGGAACCACACTTTGCCGTTGAATGGACTCGTCCCAAACACCTACGGGTCCGCCATATGTGAGCACTTATTAAAGAGCAGATCGTGTGCAGCTAATTTTAGTGTTGACCAGTTCACCGTGTTGTCCCGGTCACACTCGTTATTTCACCTTAAGATGCTGGAGGCACTTTACATCGGGTCCCGCAAGCCTTCCTTGTGTAAACAACGTGAGTGTTTGTTGGGGCTCGCTGTCATTTGCCTCTAGCTCCTTTTGCTCATTTTTCTTTTTTTTTTTCCCCTCCTCCTCCACATTTCCTTTTATTGTACATTTTCTGTGTTTTTAATTTAAATTAAATCTCCCGTTGTAAGCCTGATGAGCGGGAGCGAAACCGGTTGCTTCGCCCGTTTTTAATATGTCTAGTAATATCAAGCTTCATACGTTTATTGCTGTGATATATATATATATATATGTGTGTGTGTGTGTGATTAAAACACATACGTATACGCACATATACTTGCGTGTGCATATATATTCTTTTCTCAGGTGTTATAAAAATGGTGCTGAATGTTATATAACAGCTATTATGTACGCGAATTTCATAACGTTTAACGGGCAGTGAGTATTTTGCACCTGAAGATTGCGTTTTTGCATGAAACTCCGAGTCGTGCTATCGACGTGGAATATTATGTACACACACACAAGTATCTATATTTGCGTGCTCATATATTCAATCATATTTATGTGTTTGTGTATTATGTCGTGATGTCTGCCTGTCTTGCCGCCAATAAACCTTTCTCCCTCGTCCACTAAATCTCTAATCACGACCCTGTCAATGCACCTAATTCTGTAGCCATATATTGCACCTCTGACTCCCGCTCTGATTCGGACGGAAAACTTAACATATCACTAAGAACAATACATGAACATTTCGGCAGATTTTCTCCGTTTTTTTTCTTTGGCTAATTTTTTTAAGTTTCTAAACTTGATGCATGGTTATACTTCGAGTTTAATATTCGTAACTTATTTTTTAATTATATAATAAATTGGAGATTAATTAGTAATGCAGATTTCTTATAGAATCAAATATTAATTTAAAGCATTAATAAATTGTATCTAGGATCCGTTGTCGCGTTATTTGAATTATCATATTATTGTAATTTGATTGTCCATTACATCTTACGTAAGAATATTCCCCCCCCCCCCAGCGGCGTTAGTGGTTGGTTTTGAACTCTTTAAAAACTCTCTCTTTTACAATCAACACCAAAACTTGATAAGACACCAGAAGTGTTGAAACACTATGGCTATTTTTGTAGTGATGCTTATGTTATAATATATATATATATATATATGCTAGAAGGTTATTGGTGCCCCCTTCCAAAGAAGGCGTCAATTAACTTTTTCTTTCCTTTTTAGACGAGTGAACGGGTCCAAACTCATCTTTCGACATTCATATCAGGACCCAGACAACTGGGGAGAGAATAAGTGACAGTGAATAGCCAGACCAAGCTTCACTGCAAAGAATAACCTTCACGCACTTCAAGACACGGTTTAAATTTAAAGTGTTCTTTCCCTTAGACAAGGCTTCCTCCCCAAGGCTACAGAACGTAGTCTACACTACTGCTTAATCAATTAAAGACATCAGTGCAAAATGAACGCAATAGACTTAGCTGGAATTTGAATAGGGATTACTAGCCACCCATATATACTATTTTATATGGCCATACCTATATAATATCGTCCTGGGTATGACGATAAACCACATCCAACTACTGGGTAAGACGATAAACTACGTCCAACACCAAGGCCTCTGATCAGGAGGTTTTGAGGAGCGTGGAACCACCACTTAGTTGCGGGTTTTCCCAGGTCCACCCTGACCTGGAGTGGTAGCATCTGTTAGGGTCCCAGCTATGGGCAAATAGTTAACACCCAAACTTGTGTAAAAGTGGGTTTTAGCACTAGAAATACTTTGTAATAAAAAAAATTGTTACCGGGAGTCATTTTTGAAGGAAAAATTATTATCAGCAGTACTTTGGAGAGGGAAATTACCAGCAAAGCAAACGGCTATGCATTCTTTGAAAAAAATATGACCAGCTATAGATTTTTTCAAGGAAAAATGTTCCCAGAAATAGATTTTTGAAGAAAATTATTACCAGCAATAAAAATTTTGTCGGCATTAAATAACCCATTGAGGTTGATATGCCGTAAAACAAGACAAACCAAACCAAACCTATATACTAGTTTATATGGACATACCTATATACTAGTTCACCTAAGAAACGTAACAGATATATTTGGGTTTTGCTATTTTATAAGTATAATGCAGTTAGATAACATCCATTTATCTTCAAGCTAAAATAATTTAAGGCAGACAAATTATGGCATTGAATTTTTCGTGTTTAAAATAACAGTAAATTATATTTTCATTACGTTATCAGAAGAGTCTACTACGTATAGCCACTTCAAATATATTGCACACACACACAGATAACATAGTGTGTGTGTGTGTGTGTGTGTGTGTGTGTGTGTGTGTATGTGTATGTGTGTGTGTATAAGTGACTCATCTTTATTATAAACATATTTATATCTGTGTGCACACTGGTTTGGAAAAATGAAATAAAAATAATTATTATATTTTTATATAAAATTTTGAATCAAAGTTCTTATTACGCGCATGCGTAATCTTACGGCCACACCACGTTGAAACACCAGTTTTCATTCGTTCAGTGAATTTAAGCAACATCGAGTCTGATCAGTACCTAGATGGGTAACCGTATGGGAATACCAGGTGCTGTAAGCTTTGGTGTGTGGGTGGTGTAATGGATGACGGCTCGGAATTGGAAATCGGAGAGCTGAGTTCCAATTCCAGTCGGGTTTGTTATATTCACTAACGCGCAAATACTCTAGGAAAAGGTATGACTCCACCTCCTCTCTCCCCAGCTATGGGTTAATTAGTAAGACTCGTATCAGTAAATTATTATTATCTCCAAAAATTTCCTACAATCTAAAAATATTTTCTGCCTTTAAATAACCTGCAAAGGGTTGATAAGCAGTAAAAAAGAAATCAATCAATCACGCACACACAAAAACTGATATGACCACCGAAATATATCTAAGCGGAAATATATTTACAAGTAAAGATATCCTACTATTTGCAATCATCTCTTTACGACTCTATGAATAGGCTGAAACTTTACAAGTAATGAAGATCTGCCCTATGTATATCAGCGTACAGAGATTTTTAAAAAAATCAAAAAATAAATTATATTAATAGTTTTATTCCCTGAAGCTTGAGAACACGCCTATTTACACCCGAGAGATATTTTAAATTAAAATATCTTCATGCATATCCTCCTGACGTCAGTTTAAAATGACGCTTACTTTGTTTTGCATTTTTTTTATCATATAGTGATCATTTTGTTTATAGTATTTTCTTGATTTCAAATGAAAACTTCAAAATTTTCCAACATATTTCAGTTATTTTGTTTTAATTATATATATTTCACCAGCCATAACATACCAGGTAAACATAAATTCTAAGCTTATAAGTTCTAAAAAAAAAATTCTTAGTTTTACTCATATTAGTGAGAGAAATTCTGAAACAGAGATATCCAGTAAAGGAAAAGGACTGAAGCGTACACTTTTGCCCTTTTCATGAAGGCCTCAAAGGTCAAACTTATTCTTTTGTTAAACTTGCAAGACTAATAAAAATGTTATGTTGTCACTAATACGAATCTATCTACTGATCAGTTAACAAAAATGTCTTTATTATTTGGCTTAATTCAGATAGAAAGAAGTGGATCCTTACAAACAAAATGATTCCATATTATAGATCATCTCCAAGTTTTCGTTCTTAAAACTTAAAGAGCATGTGAATAGTAGTAGTAGTAATAATAATAATAATAAAAATGCATCGATGCAGGCCAACTGTGGTGGAGATTATAGAGATTATAATGAACTCCGTGAATTCTTTTCAATGGTTGCATATGTGCTAAGTCATGGTTACATAGTTTGTTTTCTTTTAATTTAGAGTTGTCTTTCTCTTAAACTGATTGCCACCCAAGGCTGAATAACCTAGTCTCTCCTGTGGGGATGAGAGTGAAGGATATTCGTGCGAAAGTGAATGTAACGAACTCTGCTATTTTCGTTCACCTCCGCTATGGTCAGGTATTGAACTCGCAACTCTTTGGGTCAATCAAAGCTTTTATCCACTGAGCCATGTGTCCTTGGATAAAAGCTTTGGTTGAAGTAATCCAGTGACTTGAACCAAAGAGTTGTGAGCTCAATACTTTGCCACAGGAGAGCTGAGTTACTAAAGGGAAGTAACTGAAACTGGGATATCCAGAAAAGGCAGAGCACGGGAAAACTAGAACAATATACCAAGTAGATGAAATAAAAGGTTCGGTTCGAAATTTCAACGTACATCACGTGAAGAAGGCCGGAGCGTACAATACCTGAAACGTCGTAAATATGTCAATAAAGATGAGGACAACAATCCGAACAATGTAAATATTTATATTTTGCTATTGTATAATTGTTACATATTAATGTTGCTTTTGAGTACTCCGTAGGATATTTCTGTCTATTTCTTTA
The DNA here is from genome assembly GCA_964036315.1 of Acanthosepion esculentum. NCBI lineage: Eukaryota > Metazoa > Mollusca > Cephalopoda > Sepiida > Sepiidae > Acanthosepion > Acanthosepion esculentum. The sequence goes on along the minus strand of OZ038477.1, from coordinate 129,134,346 downwards.
GACATTTTTCAATAGAACTTTCCAAAATAGTTTATAATTATAATTTAGATATATGGAAAGAAAAAAAAAGAGATGCCAATTCATCCTGACGCCTGGAGAATATGGATAAAGCTAACGCCTTCTATTTGTTCAATATATTTTAACCATTTTACTTGAAGTTCATATTTCCTTGATTTCAGATGAAATATTCAACATTTTCCATAACATTTCCGTGAAATTTTAACTTTCTAAAATTATAGTTTATAGTTATAATTTAAATGCATGCAAAAAATATAACGTAAATTTAAACTGACGCCAGCAGGATATAAGTTAATCTTCCTAAACTGAAACTCGTCTGTTAAGTGCGTACGTGTGTGTGTGTTTTAATGCCTACTTTTCATTCTAAATATTCAATGAAACATGGATATTTATTGAATAACCTTTTAAAATTAAATTTAAGCTCATAGTTTATTCTAAGATGCATTTCGTCTTAATTCCTTACTAATATGTACAAATTTCTCGGCCTTTGATGAGACGAACATAGAACTCTTTAAACCATTAATTAATACAGTCAGCCGCGAAAAGAACGTGCTTGTCGAAATTTTGAAAAAAAAGAAAGAAAAGTGAATAAATTCAATGATTACCTGTCATGCTCCTCAAATCAAATGAAAGCATTCTTATCTTATGTAAACTCACACTTCTCAGACGATACATCCACTTCCGTCTCTACAGAAATTCGACAAGGCATTTGCATGTATAGACGTGCAGGTAGTGTATATATATATATATATGTGTGTGTGTGTGTGTGCGTGTGTTTCTGTTTCTGTGTGCGTGTTCAGATATTAAATAGCCGGTGTCGTATTAAGGGAATAAAATTTTTCCTACTCAATACAAAAAAAAAATGTTTTTGCGTTATTATGGTTAATCATAAGCACGAAGATATTCTTGAAGTATCCATGTCAAATGCACGTGTATCAGCAAAATTTGTTATATCTGAGTTAAATAAGTTAATAATTCGATCAATTAATATCTTAATAATTTATCTATCAGTCACTCCATGCATGTGTGCGTGTCACACACACACATTATATATATATATATATATATATATATATATATATATATATATATTATATATATATATATATATATATAATATATATATATATATAATATATATATTATATATATATAAATATTATAACATAAATATGTTATAAAATCACTACAAAATAACCATTTTGTTTCAACACTTCTGGTGTCTTATCAAGTGATGATGTTGAATGTAGAATAAATGGTTTTAAAAGTTTCAAATTAATTAACGATCCTTCGCTAGGGGTAAACGCTAGAATGACCAATCAAAATATAAGTATATGGTAATTCAAAAAATTTGACAACGAAGCAAGGTTATCATAGGTATTAAAAGATTTATAAAATTTAAAATTAAAATTAAAAGTAAAAAATTACCTATTTAGAAATTATATATATATATATATATATATATATATATATATATATATATAGGTAACGATCACGCACGTAACGACCCTGACGATCTGCCTAAGTGAAACCTTGGTAGGTGTGTCTGGCTCATTAGGTTTGACTATATATATATATATATATATATATATATATATATATATATATATCCAGGTAAGATGACAACGAATAGAGTACAATTCCAACGTTCGTAACATTTAATTTAAAGAGAGCTCAATACAAAGTAGACAGCAATATTCTTTATTTTAGGATATTACATAGAAAACATGTCAAAGTCGCTACACAATTGCAGTCGTGTTTCGATACGTTGTATATGCATCGAAACCTGACTTTAATTGTGTAGCGACTTTGACATGCTTTCGATGTAGTATCATAAAATAAAGTGTATATATACAGGGTGTCCATGAAGTTCGTGTGCACTTTAAAAAATTTATAACTTTATTTGCATTTGCGATAGAAATAATCTGTAAAAAATGTTATAATGTTTAATGTACCTCGTTTTAAGTATAGCTAAAATAACTAATGTGATTTCACGCATTACTGTAAATCAGTTGGCAAATGTTTTCCGTGAACTGTAAAATCGTATTACCCTTTGTATTGCTAATGATGGAGAACATGTGGAAACTTAAATAAAATTTTAATAAATCCCTAAAAAATATAGATTTACTTCTTTCTAATCCTTTTTACAAATTATTTCTATCGCAAATACAAATAAAGTTATAAATTTTTTAAAGTGCACACGAACTTTATGGACACCCTATATATATATATATATATATATATATATATATATATATATATATATATATATTTGAATTGGACATAGTCCGACAATTTATTTAAAGACATTTATATATATTATGTTTAACGTTCTTTTTATAGATACAAGTATTTAAGCAAATGCTCTGTTTTATAATAAACAGTATTAGATAACATTTACCGGCCTGAATGTCCGAGAAATTTTCATAGAAAATTTTTGCTCTCCGATAGGAATCGAACCTGTATCCTATACGGAACCATCATTTCGCGTGATGTGCCTTAACCGTTCGGCCACAGAGGAGGAGCGTCTGGTTAGCAAGGTCGATTTTACTATGAATAGAAGAGATTCATGGAAGATTTAAGTTTAAAGATAGTAACCAGACGCTCCTCTGTGACAAAAAAAAGAATCAGCAATATTATCGGTCCTAATCTGGCGGCTCGGCTTCAGTCACTTACCCACTGCTGTAAGGTTGCCTCCCTGTGCCTTTTCAATAAATACTTTCATGGCAATTGTTCGGGTCAGCTCTTCGCTATGGTACCAAGACTTTTTGAATTTAAGTGTAGCACTAGACTGGCGTCGAGATCTCATCAATTTACAGTTGAGATGGTTAGATATAGCCGTAAGTTCTATGCCAACAGTTTCTTTTCTCGCACTTCTCGCTAGTGGAACTCCCTTCCGGCTCCATGCTTTCCAAAAACCTTTAATCTCAAAAAAATTTAAAGTCAATGTCAATCGCTATCTCCTGTCCCCCAGATTACTCTTTTCTCTTCTCGCTCATGAATAATTTTTCTGTTCCTAATTCTTCCACACCCAGTAAACCTTGTGTCTTAGTGGCTTTACTGCCTTGCTTGGAGTGAAATCGATTAAAAAAGACAAAGAAACGGAGGAACAGAGAGTCAGATAAACAGACAGAGAGAGAAACAGACAGAGAGAGAAACAGACAGAGAAATAGACGGACAGAAAGATAGAAAAATAATAGACATAAGTCGATAGACAGACGCACAGATAAATATGCTCGTGTATATGTGCGTACCATAGCTTTTTAGTTACTGGAGTAAAAAATAAATTAAACGATTTTCTTAACGATTATAGATTTAAACTTCCATAAACATCTTCAAACTGATTAATTTAAAAGGAGACATCCGACACTTCGAACAGAAGCCCACGATAAAGTATTGGACTATCATTTCAAATGTCCCCAAATCCCAAAGCCAAATTCTAATTAGATTCGCCATAACGCTAACTTGATAACGCACTGATTCTGTTTAAGTCCTGTGCATAACACTTTTATCATCGTCTGATTTCAAACAAAAGAATAAAAACTAACCCATTAACTTATGCTTGTGCAAAGAGCACATCCTTATTTTTTCGCAGTCTGGAACAGGTTTAGTAAAACAGGCTCAGGCCGAAATAGACAAAGCAGAAAAGGATAACAAATGTCACTTCGGCAGAGATGAAATCATCAATCATATAACTGAATAATTTAAATTTGCTCAGTATGGTGATTTTCTAGCTTAGATGTGGCACAAGGCCGAAAACATGGCGCACCCAGTGAGAATTGAACTCACAACTCAGTCATAATTGTTCTACCGAGACAAGCTAGCTAACCATTACACCATGTCGAGGTGGCCTAATTGGCTTGGAATTAATACAAAATTAGACAAGGCAGTGTCAGGACAGTGAGCTGCTGAGAATTGTACAAATGATTCGACTTACGCCTACAGATCAGTGACAAATGCACAAACAAGAAATTGTCCGAGAGAATGAAAAAAAAACATTGTCTGGGATTTCGAAATACAAACAGATTATCTAATCTGTGTTAACAAGTTGGGCTATAAGTAACGAAGCGGGCTACCTTTGAATTACTTCCATCTTGTTTGTACCCCTGTTAGCCCAAGTTATTTTTTTGTTAAAGTCGTCTAAAAATTCGCAAATAAGAAAAATTCAAAATTTATTGTCACCGAGTTTTCAGAATTAGCGCAATCTGGCAAACGCTGCAAATATTTTTTTTATTGTTGGCCTTTGGTGTTGTTTTTATTTTGTTGTTTGTGTTTTTTTTTTACTTTTATTGTTTTTTTTATTTTTAGTGTTTCTTTTACTTGTTTATTATTTTTTACTGTTTTTTTTACTTTTGTCGTCTTTATTTTTGACGTTTTTTTTTTACTTTTGTTGTTTTTTATTTTTAGTGTGTTTTTTACTATTGTTGTTTTTTATTATTACTGTTTTTTTACTTTTGTTGCTTTTTATCTTTAGTGTTGTTTTACTTTTGTTATTTTTTATCTTTGGCAGCTTTTTATTTTTGTTTTTACCATTTTTTTTACTTTTGTTTTTATTTTTAGTGTTTTTTTACTTTTGTAGTTTTTATTTTTAGAGTTCTTTACTTTTGTTGTTTTTATTTTGAGGATTGCTGTTGTTGTATAACAGAAAATATGAATTCTACTTAGGTAAAAAGCGGGCGATATTTTATTACTTGATTGTAAAAGAAAACTGATCCCTCGTTTAATATCCACTTATCACCTTACTATCCCTTACAATCTATATATTGTCATTCATTTACACGAACTGTTCAGTAAGTTACTCGCTAACAGAGGGAAACAGCGACTAACACACCTAACGACCTTTATATATATATATATATATATATATATATATATATATATATATATATATATATATATATATATATATTGGTTTTCCCATAGACATTACTCCACGGTGAGGTGCCCATATGCTTATTTAGCTCAAACTGGTGCAAAGTCACAAGTACTGGGCACCTAGTAAGGGTCGAACTCACTACAGTCGTAATGATTTGCTAGAATTAGACTCGCTTGCTAACGACTACTCCACGACAAAAGAAATATTTTTTGAGAGAGAGAGCGATGTGGTCAGATATTTTTATTTTAAAAGTTGCCGAAAAAGTTGCAAGTAATGAAATTCAAAATGTATTATTTCAAAAGTTGCCGAATCTAGCAACTATGCCGACATCTTCGTTTTTTTTTCTCTAGGAATGTATGGCAAAAAATGGGTATCTGTAATTACTTGCTTTTACAAAACCCATAGCCCATTTAATATCCTCTTTTGTAACCTTACTCTTCTTTCCAGTCGATGTCCTGCTATCTGTTTACACAAACTGGTTAGACATGTTACTCGATAAGAAAGAAACAGCGAATAACATACCTAACGAGCAGGGACTAAAAGGGATAGTAAAGAGAGAAATATTGTTTAGAGCTACAAACATCCACGCCCTGAAGGGTGTTCTGGAGTAGCTGAATACCCCCAAAAGATTGACTGGTATGGTTATTTAAACAGCAGTCTCTCTTATTGAAGGAGAGGATTTAACGATTAGATTTAACTCTGCTTGTCGACTCTCTGCCTCAGACGAAGCTATACCGAAGAACAGAGTCTCGTCTGGAGAGGTAGACAGTTACACTACCCCGTGTATACGGGGTCTATGAGAAATTTTTACCGAGGCTACGGGCTCGGAATGCCCCACGTAAAAAAAAACTGCCTTGTGCCACATCCCGTCTTATGGGGAGGTTTCGCGTAAATACCGATGATTTAACGATGATTTCTCGGGCGGAGAAACACTCAAACGTGGCTATGCCTACGAGCAGAGTCTCGTCTGGGGTGGTAGACAACCACCCGACCCCGTGTATGCGGTGTCTACGGGGAATTTTTGCCTGAGCGTACGCACTCGGAAAGACCCACATTGAAAACCGGCCTTGTGTCACATCCTGCCTTGTGGGGAGGTCTCGAGTAAATACCGGGGAGTTAACGATTACCATTAACTCTGCTTGTCGACCCTCTGCCTTCGAGTAGAGAGGAACTCAGACGAGATTATGCCCCACGTTAAAACTGGCCTTGTGCCAGATCCCACCTTGTGGGGAGGTCTCGGGTAAATACCGAGGAGTTAACGATTAACTGTTTATTACATTAGTCTGTGTTCTCAACTGTGTACCATATAATTCTCCGGAATAAACTGCTTCTGATTCTCTATATGTTTGTTAACCTTTCCTATTTGCGACACAAAGGGATAGAACGTATAAAAGATGAATCAAATATTAATATACAATTAGAGTTTTCAGATTCGATTACATCTGAAAGTTCAACGTTACTAAATTTGGAATTGACTTTCTTCTCACGAGTAACCCATGTTAACCCTCAAATAGTTGCAAACAGTGAAATTCAAAATTCGCCCAATTTGGTATCTGTGTATTTAATTCAAGCCAAGAGATCACACATCGCCATTACAACTAAGGAAGGTAAATGTCGATTATTGAGAAGAAGCAAAGGAAAGAGTACTGAGCTGTTACATGATAGATGTCCTACTGTATGGCAGTGAACGCTGTACGATCTCCTCAAAGATGAAGAAACTTGAAGCAACAAAAATGTGCTTCTACAGAAGGCTGCCGAAGATACCATGGACCAAACATGTGAGTAACGACGAAGAAAAAAAAAATCGGAAACAAAAAGGAAACTTATACTTAACTTGTACTAAACTTAACTTCAGCAAGAGACAGTGGAAATTTATAGGGCATATAATGAGGAGGGTGGCCCTGGAAAATCTGATACTCACAGAAAAGACTGAAGGGAAGAGCGACAGAGGAAAACAACACATGACATAGTGAGTTTGAATAAATGTATGGCGGAACAGTTTTTAGGAGAAAAAAAATACAAAAAAGCAAAATATTATTAATAGATACAAAAGAAGGGAAATTGTGGAGACTCATTATCGCCTACGCCCTGAAGGGACACAGCACATAAAGAAGGGGATGCCGCTGTCTCAACAGTATCCTGAATGAAACTTTAAAAAGGATAAAATATGGAAATCGTCAGAGAACTGAAAAAATAATTTGCAGCTTATGAAAATAACAGTTGTACTCACCATATAAAAAAAAACGTGTCGAAAAGAACGAATGAAAACATGAAAGATATGAAACTATCCAGACGACAGAATTGTTAAAATAACTAAGAATACTGAGGAGGGTGCTGAAGTATTGAGAAAACTTGAAACTATCTCTCTTAAGAACGAGCAGATAATTTTCTTTTACAGGGAGCCCAGTAAAAAAAAAAAAAAAAAGCGGTAAATTTTATCTTCCAGGAATAATTAACATTGAATAACGTTGAATAAATTTCTTGAATATTCATGAGCTTGAATAATCATTAAACTCTCTTAACTCTGATTGGTTCTTTTATGATTAATTAATTGCTGCTCGGTCTTGTAACTCGTCATTTAAAGGTTATTTGAAGACAACATTCGCCTTTCGTTCTGCTCTTCTCGTAAGGCTAAACAATTCACTGATTTTGAGCGTCAAGTTATCGTACTTTTCAAAGAACATCCGACGTGGGCATTAAGGAAATGTGCAGAAATTCTTCCTGAATTTTTCATTTACATCAGACGTCACCAGTTTTCAACGGTTGTCTCACGTCTTTCTGAATTTACTGCTTTTTTTATTTTTACTGGGCACCTTGTATATGTCGTATTGCATCAGGACGTAGGTGATCGTGGCTCTCCACAATTTCTTGTCCTTTAATAGCTCTTAGTAAGTTTTGTCTTTATTCTATCTTTTCTAAAGCCTGTTTTGCCGTCCATTTACAAAAACTCGTCATCCAGGTTATTCGCTGCTTTCCAGTGTTCCTCTTGCTTTCCATATTTCCTGTGTGTCAAATTTTCCAAGCCTGCTTTCTTCATTATATGTCTTAGAAATTTCAACTGTCTTTTTCTGATACTATTTATGTGTCCTTTTTGTTTCCATTTTCTCTAGAACTTCGTTCTTCACGGGTTCAGTCCATGATATTCTCAACATTCTTCTGTAGAACGAAATTTCTGTTGCCTCATGTCTCTTCTCCATCTGTGATGAGAAGGCCCATCATTCACTACCATATAGGAATAGCGATATTACATACCCGATCAGTACTCTTTTCTTTGTCGTCCTGGGTACGACGTTAAACTGCATCCAACAGCAAGGCCTTTGATCAGGAGGTTTTGAGGAAGCGTGGAACTACCTCTTAATTGCTGGTGTTCCCAGGTCCACCCTGACCCGGGGTGGTAGCACCTGTTGGGGTCCCAGCTATGGGAAAATAGTGAACTTCCAGGTCTTTTCCAGCACATTGAAACAATGATGTTGCCAACTACACTTTTTTGAAACAATGATGTTGCCAGCTCTACGTTTTTGAAACAGTGATGTTGCCAGCTATACGTTTTTGAAACAATGATGTTGCCAGCTATACGTTTTTGATATAGTTAGTAAATACTGGATCTGGCATTAAATAACCCATAATGGTTGATATGCCATAAAACCCCAAACAACCAAAAATCTTTTCTTTGTTTGCAATGAAATTTCACTGCTTCTTAATACTTTGCTTAGTTTTTTGGAAGGCATCTTTCGCTATCCAAATGCGTCATGAAGTGAAAAGAGGAAAAGAATATATAATGAAATACAATGACTCTTAAAGCGCAAAATGAACTGTTTGAAGAACGAATCCCTAACGAACCAATCGTCAGCATCAACAGAGAATTGAAAAAGTTGTAAGGAAAGGGAGCATACACCTTTAGCATTTTATTATAAGATATTTTTATAATCATTTCACCTCAAGCAAGGAAATAAAGCCGTTAATGTTCAAGGGGTTATTGAGTGTAGAGAATATGAGAAAAAGAAACCATTATTACGGAGCGAGAACAATAAAAGAACAGGAATTAAGAAGACGAAAGACGTTATTAAGATAACGATTGATATTGCATTTAGATTCTTGGAGATTAAAGTTGAAAAAGCCACTAAGACGCAAAGAGTTATTAAGATTGAAAGATTGAAAGAAACTGAGACTGAGGAAAAAGCACAATAAAAAGAAGAGGATTTAAGGAGACAAAAGATGGCATCTGACGTTGCATTTAAATTTTTAATGATCGTAGTTGACAGGAATACAAAAATCCAGAAGAGGGTTCTACAGGTGAGAACTGCGAGAGAAGAAACTATTAGGAAAGAATTAACCGTTACATTTCGCAATTTCAGAAGTAAAATTATGAGACCTAACTGCCAATCTAGTAATGTGTGCAAGGTGTTACTGAATATGAGAGAATATAGGAAAAAGAAAACATTATTAAAGAAAGAAAACAATAAAAGAACAGGAATTAATAAGACAGAAACAGGACCGGCTCAAGGTACAGCATGTCAGATATGTGATCTTCAAAAAAAAAGGAAAAAAACGTGAAAATAATAAAGAAATGGTCGTGATCAAACACCATTTCAGAAAAATTAATGTGCAGGCGTTATTCTACATTTTCAGTTTTCTCCTTGTGAAAATCATATATATATATATATATATATATATATATATATATATATATATATATACACACACACACACACACACACACACACACACACACACACACATACACATACACACTTGTAAGGGAGCTGAAGTTCAGCTTGTTCGGAGTGCCAGCAACCCTATGACCGGCCCTGGACAGAAGATAATGATTAACATTAAATTTTTGAATATCAAAGTTTACTGGAAAGTAAGAAAGCGGAAGAACGTACTAGAGAAGAAAATTTTAGCATAGAACTTACGGTTGCATCTAGCCATTTCGACTTTAAAATGATGGGACCTTGCCACCAATGTGCTTAAATTCATAAAGTCTGGAGACCAAAGACGAAAGCTCATCAGAACAATTACCATGAAAATATTTATAGAAAAGGCTCCGCAAAACTATATTACGGCAGTCGGAAACCGATTGAAGCCGCGATGCAAGGTTAGTACCAATAATATTGCAGATTATTTGTACTTTATCAAGAATCACTAAATACATAGGAAAAGCACCAGGCCAGATGTGACTGCACTAGACGAATGGTAAACTTATAAATGTGAAAGACAGATTCTGGTAAACCATCTTTTCTAGCAGCAGACCTAGCAATTGATTTAATATAATCTTTCCACATCATATTAGCGGGAAAATAATCCTTATTTTGTTTCGTAACCGCACTTTTAACCTGTCAGTTTCAGATCTTTCCTCAAGTAATTTAATTACCTTTATAATATTAGTTGTAATCGAAACATAAGGTGTTTCTTAATATGATAGGATAATATGTGCATAGGTGCATCGGTTATTTGCCGAACTCATAAAAAAATATCTCAAGAAAATTTCGCCTGTAAAAATAAATTTCCTGAAGAAAGGAATGTTTTCATAAATTATTTAAATTAAAGATAAATAAATGTACGAATTATCGTTGTTTGATGTTTGTCCAGATTGAAAAGTCGCAGTGAGCTCAGAATCTAATCTCGGCTTACAATCTCGTCTTTAGTTGAAATTGCGATAACTGGTTAGTGTCCTGACTTCGTCATCCTTTGGGGAAAAGGTCGAGTAGGTTCATAAGTGTAAACTTGACTGACTGTTTGATTGACAGGCAGACAGACAGACTAACTGACTGCTTGATTGACAGACTGACTGCTTGATTGACAGACAGACAGATGATTGACAGACAGACAGACTGACTGACGGACTGGTTGACTGACATACAGACAGACTGACTGACGGACTGGTTGACTGACATACAGACAGACTGACTGACGGACTGGTTGACTGACATACAGACAGACTGGCTGACGGACTGGTTGACTGACATACAGACAGACAGACTGACGGACTGGTTGACTGACATACAGACAGACTGGCTGACGGACTGGTTGACTGACATACAGACAGACAGACTGACGGACTGGTTGACTGACATACAGACAGACTGACTGACGGACTGGTTGACTGACATACAGACAGACTGACTGACGGACTGGTTGACTGACATACAGACAGACAGACTGACGGACTGGTTGACTGACATACAGACAGACTGGCTGACGGACTGGTTGACTGACATACAGACAGACAGACTGACGGACTGGTTGACTGACATACAGACAGACAGACTGACGGACTGGTTGACTGACATACAGACAGACTGGCTGACGGACTGGTTGATTGACAGAGACTAACTGACTGGTTGATTGACAGACAGACAGACTGACTGGTTGATTCGATTTTACGGCAAGTTATTTAAAATCAGAAAATATTTTTAGACAGTAAAAAAAATAATGATTTACTGATATAAGTCTTACAAATTAACCCATAGCTGGGGAAGATGGGGTGGATTCATACCTTTTCCCAGGTGTATTTGCGAGCAACAGACTAAAACAAAAACAATAGTAACACTTCCGATCCATTATCTATTGAACCACCAACACATCCAAGCATACAGCACTTGAAATTCCCAAATGGTCCCCCATCTAGGTAGTGACCAGACTCGATGTTGCTTAACTTCGGTGATCGTACGGTTTGAATGAAGCTTCTTGGGGCACAATGTTCAAGTTCTATCGTCAACTCTAGTTTACTTGCAATGTCTTCATAAAACAGAGCGAATATATATATATATATATATATATATATATATAGAGAGAGAGAGAGAGAGAGAGAGAGAGAGAGAGAGAGAGTTTTTAAGCTCGAGTAGAGGCTGCAACTGCAAAGGCCTAGTGTTCCCACATAGTAGCGGAAAATTAACAAAGCCTATCGATATTGTGATGTAGTACGAGCATGACCTGAGTTAGTCATAAGGATGTTTTAACCCTGAAACCATGCCTGATCCAGGATCATCAGTTAATGAAGGTTTTGCTGGGTGCGCTGTTTCTATTATTTGTAATAGAAATTATACGAATTCATATGAATGTAATACACAGGGTTTTCTCTTTTAATATGCATTTAATAGATTGGTTGTATGGTTCTGGGACCAGAAGTAATTGGAGTTTCATCTTGGACGAATCTGCCTTTTGATATTCACTAAGTTCAGCTAATTGCAGTCAAGACTAAATGAGAAATTGAACGGGGAAAATTGTTATACCAGTCTTTTGTGAATGGAATGGGTCAAAATCCTGGCTTTTGACCGAGGTCGAACACAAAACCTCTGGCACTGATAGGATATGAGTAACTATTTCAATCACGACGCAGATTACGGTCGTTCATGGGATTATTTAGCAACTGCCACATCACTACTCAAGAAGAGAAAAAGAGAGAGTTAGAAATGATTTGAGATTGATAATATCATGAAAATGATCGCGATATCTCTATTATTGTAACGTATCTATTCTCAAGCAACGGCCAAGATGACTAGTGAATTGGAGAAAGCAATGATGACATGACTCATTAGCGGTGTTAAACAGTCAAGACCAGGGTTCGAATTCTGTTGGCAGATTTACGAGGCGACTTCGACATTTAATATTCGTTAAACGAAGGTATAATCTTCAAGGGAAGGCAGTTTTAGTATTATTCGAATTTCTTAGAAGAAGCAGTTTCTGTTAAGACATTGATGTCTACCGTTTCCATTTTTGAGGACTGCGAGCATTGAAGGGATATAAAGAGAAACCCATAATCAATGCCGGGTTTTTTAGAAAACTATACCGGATTAAAGCTAACGCGCGCGCACACACACACACACACACACACACACACACACATTATATTATATACACACACGCAAACTTATATGAACACACACACACACACATATATATATATATACACACACACACACATATATATATATATACACACTACACACATACATATATATATATACACACACATACATATATACACACACACATATACATATATACACACTACACACA
>OZ038477.1:129111430-129118930 GCA_964036315.1 Acanthosepion esculentum | reverse complement strand
AAGTATTAAACACAAATAAGAAAACGCGTGATAGTTTAGAAATTAAAATATAAAATTAAAAAATTAGTTAAAAATTAAAATTTACCGTCACGAGTAAAGCAATTAAAAGATAAAGACCGAGAGACAGTTTCAGTTTGAAAAGAACGTCGTTGAGTTTAGAAATTGTATTTTCTACATAAGAATTTATTAGTACGTCATAGGGTTAGTGGTGAAACAAATTGCAGAAAAGTAAATTTCTCATGATGAAAAGAAAAATTAATGTGCTTATCAAGATTTCCTTCTATTACATTACTACACACACACATATATATATATATATATATATATATATATATATATATATATATATATGTGTGTGTGTGTGTGTAAGCGTGAATATTGACGATAAGTTTTTTCAGGTGGCTCAAGATTTTAAATTGCTCACATTAAGAGGCATATAACTTTTTTTTCTGAAAGAGATTTGTTTACATTAATTTAAGATAATTATCAAAATTTTCAAATTAATCTAAATGTTTTAAATCGGCACATTTAAAAAAAAGACGGATAAAGCAATATTGTTTTTTGTTTTGTTTTTTTTGTTTTTTTTTTACATTCACATATTTAATGAAATTCAACCAAGGTTACATTTACTTAAATAACTACTAAAAAAATATATAATTCTAATTAAAATAATAAAAAAAAGAAATACAGAGTCGTTAATCTTTTTTTCCATTAAAACGCGGTCATCAACATTTTTAAGCCGCCATGTTTATTGTAGAGTAAATGTTTTTGTCTGTCTCTTTAAATGAGGAGCGGTAAATAAAATATTTTCTCATTTATTACAACGGTTCTTTGTTTGATAATGACAAACTCAAAAGGGTTTTTAATAATTATTTATTTTCTTGGTAACATTTATTGCCATTTTAAATGTGTGCGAGCGATTTTAACCTTGAATGCTCATCTCGAACACTGCAGGAGTTACCGAGGAGACATTAAAATGAGTATTGGGTCTGGTGAATTTAAACTACTGAAGTGGCGCCTAAAAATAATTGCATATGCTTCAAGCTTATTGCTTCTGTAGTATGTCCTTCAGAATGCAAAATTCAGTAAACTTAAATTCTTCTGCGAACAGTTTATGGCTTCAAGGATTGAATCAAAACTAGATAAAGTTCTTCAGTCACACACGCATAGACAGCCAAGAGAAAATAATCGCAAATTAAAACTTGTTGTACAACTTAATGTAATGCTCATACCCTTGGAAAAGGTATGAATCCTCTTCTCTCTCCTCCCTCCCAGCGATGGGTAAATAGCAGGACAGACTGGGTTCTATAGCCTTGGATGGCAACTGGCCTACCGCAGAAAGAAATGGCAACCTACTGCGGAAAACAATCTGCCTCGTCAGTCATGTATCGAAAGATACATGATTGCCTAAGTGTGTATCATGCATGGCACATAACTGACTGACCCTTGGGAAAGGTATGAATCCTCTTCTTCTCCCCCACCCCCAGATATGAGTAAATAGCAGAACAGGCATCACGCATGGCACATAACTGACTGAATACCCGTCAAAATTTCAGTTTTGCTATTTGAATTTTCTGAATAATAATTCTTAATTTAATGATTGAGTAACCCTTTGCGATTCCTACGACTATAGAATACCCGTGATAATTCACCTATTACCTCGAAAAATATTTAAGCTTAACAACTTTAACAAAATATTTCAATAACAATTATAAATATTAATAAAAGTCATTATTTAAAGAAGTAAGAGGGTACAAATGAAAAAAAACTTGAAACCGTTTTCCATTTCACTCAAGCAAACATTAAACAAATGGGAGCGTTATCTCTGTGTGTCTGTGTGTGTGTGTGTCCCTTCTTTTTATGTGCCATGTACTTTCAGGACGTAGGCGATCATGGCTCTCCACCTCCCTCTATCCCTTGCAGCTCTCAACAAGTTCCTTCACTCTGCTACATTTTCCAGACCACGTTCTGTCATCCACTTGTTTAAGCCCGCTAGGTATGTCATGCATTGTTTTCTCTTGTCTCTCGTTCCCTCTATTCGACCTATGAGTATCAGATTCTCCAGGCCCTCCTTCCTCATTATGTGTCCCAGAAACTTCACTGAAACCAAACAGCTTTGCTTTTATGTCTTCTACGGAATAGTCTATTATTTAGATGATATTCGCAGAGCTTAACGTACGTGAAAACTAAGGAACAAATGGATAGAGAGAATTATATGATTCGAACACTCAGTTTGGGGTAAGAGTAACTGGACCCCAGGTTGGAAAAGTTAAAAAAAAAAAAAAAAAAAGAAGAAAAAGAAAAAGAAAAGAAAGAAGAAAAGAAAGAAAAAGAAAAAAAAGAAAAGAGAAAGAGAAAAAAGAGAAAGAAAAAAAAGAGAAAGAAAAGAGAAAAAGAGAAAGAAAAAAGAGAAAAAAGAGAAAGAGAAAAAAGAGAAAGAGAAAAAAGAGAAAGAGAAAAAAGAGAAAGAGAAAAAAGAGAAAGAGAAAAAAGAGAAAAAAGAAAGAGAAAAAAGAAAGAGAAAAAAGAAAGAGAAAAAAGAAAGAGAAAAAAGAAAGAGAAAAAAGAAAGAGAAAAAAAGAAAGAGAAAAAAAGAAAGAGAAAAAAGAAAGAGAAAAAAGAAAAAAAAAAGAAAAAGAAAAAAGAAAAAGAAAGAAAAAAAGAAAAAGAAAAAAAGAAAAAGAAAAAAAAATCTGTTTTTTTTTCTATGATTTACAATAATAAAAAAATTTCCTGACTAATAGATACGATAGAAAGGGAAATAGCATCAAATGCTGAATATGTTTTCGGTAACTAAATGGTTTATGTTTTAAGAATTAGCACACTAAAATTAGTTCACATCATTTGCACGGGGCAAGGGCAAATGATTTTCTGAGGGTATCAGGACCGGTAAATAACAAATGGGCCCTCCTTGGCGACGGGCCTGTCGCTAATCCTTACCCTACGGCGAGGCGCCCTTAAACTAATCTATTTTGTCGTTACACAAAATAAACTTCCGTAAAACCCTAAATTAAAAGAGGCAATACTAGAAAGAAAACATTACAATTTCGTGAATGGCAAAGCCAATGAAATCCACCTATAGACTACAATATTTAAAATGACACCCTCGTTCTTATGACAATACCTGACTGCAGAAATATGATTTAGTCTATGAATGTAGTGTCTGGAATCAATATAACGCTAAACTCACAAGTTGAAATAAAGTACTTGAATCAAAGATACTAGTGATATCATATACAATTAGATAAAAAAATAATATAAAATTAGTTCTCCTTAGTCTTACAAAAGGTTACGAATTCATGGAACTCATTACCGTAGTAATAGTCTAAGAGATCACAACGAGGCTTCCTAAATATTTTCTCAGCTTGGTGAAATATAAGACAACAGATGTATATCAACCCAATGAAAATCAAATATTTTTCTCATCTTTGAACAACGAAAGATGATAAACATTATAGAAACTACAACTTGTGCTACAGTAACACCTCTGTTGCCGATTTAAAAGTTCATAAGTAAAAAAGGGGGAATTTCTAGCATTATTAGATGAAAATTCCCAATAAAATCAATGAAAATAATTTATTTGTTATTGTCTGGCAAACAACAACCTTAGTTGATTGCATAATACGCATCTTGCATTTTGTTGTTAATATCATCTCTTATATCGAAATTTCCCTTTGTTTGAAAGCCGTAGGATTATCAATCGTACCTGGCAAAAATCAAGGCATTGGATTTCAGTAAATACGAAAAAGCACTAAACCCACAACAAGTTGGTCATTCGATCAGATTTTGGGAAGTGGCTTTTCAGCACCCCTCAGATATTCATATCAATGGATTTAATTACCATAATTCCCCTATGTATAATACGCATTTTTTTTCTAAAAAAAACAATAAGCAAAAATCAGAGGTGCGTATTATGCACAGCTACAAAAAAAATCTTTAAAAAAAAATTGCCGTAAAATAAAATAAGAATTATCATAAATTAGAATAATATTATTCTATGTTTAAAACCATTTTTTGATAAAAGTAGGAAACGTTGGCCATAATGAAATTGGAGAGGTACAATTTATAAGGTTTGATCACCAAATAAGGGGTGCGTATTATGCATGAGTAGAAACATTTTCCACACACTTTCAGCACAATTTTATGGGTGCGTATTATGGATGAAGGTGTATTATACATGGGGAGTTACGTTAATCTTATATTAAAAAGTGCTCATTTTGTAAAAATTCAGTTTGTATTAAAAACAAACTCACAAGGGTATCTGAAAATTAAAACACTTAGTACACACATACAAACATATATGTGTGTGTGTGTGTGTGTGTGTGTGTGTGTGTGTGTGTGTGTGTGTGTGAGTAAATGTATGCGCATGAGTAAATGTGTGTGTATATGTATGTGCGTGTGGGTGGATGTGCGTGTGTGAAGCTATAGTAGGCCCATGAGAGAAATTCGAAATGACAGAATAATAATAATAATTATTATTATTATTATATATTATTTATTATATATTATTAGATCATTAGACAAAATAGAAACTTGAAAAATGTTTCAAATCCGAAATTTTGGATACGCATGTGTCCTTTCTCAAAGAAAAAAATGTAATTGAGCCTTTGGGATAAAAAAGTTTGTTTTGCGTATGTCTTGAATTATTTGATTTGATTTTAATAAATAAATAAAAGTTCAAAGAAATTTAAGGCTTATCTTCCGAGTTAAATCCACATATTATGGTTGAGATGAATCAACTGAATTTATCAACACACACACACACACATATAATTGTGTATTTAGGCAGCAATCCTTCATTTATGCATGTTTCATTAAAAACGAAAGACAAGGTACTACGGCCAAGCTTTTATTTAATTATTCTTGTGTTCGCACAAGAGCTTTCTTTTTTGGACACAGAGTGTGTAGAAACCGTCCAAATGTTCTATAGTTCCGAGCGCTTTCGTTTATACTTTTAGCCATTATCAAGGATGATTTTATTTTTCAGTTTAATTAAGTGTGTGTATGTTATGTGTATGCTTTTATTTTGTTATAGAGTTTTTTTATTTTCCGAACACGGTTAGCACATTGTGGCCTAGTTCATAGTTATATTGTTAACAGTTCGCCTTTTCTTTTTTATTATAGGGCTTCCATTATATTTAATCTTTTTTTACAGGTGGATGGGGTTAATTTGTTTGTGTTTTCTACTAGTATGTTTCGAATGGAGTTTGGTAGGTCTGTGTATGTGTTTAGATGGGTTCTAATAGAGCTCTGGTCAGATATGTGTAAGGTAAGTCGTCTGGATAAGAATGTAGTTGTGTAACCGATGTACTTATTTATGAGTCCGGTTTGATCAGGAACACAGTTCCTTAAAGGATATTTGAACTCATAGATAATGTTCGTTCGTTGTAATTTTGACTTAGCCTGTGTGTTGTTGTTTTTGAGGATAAGGTGAGCGGTCTTAAATTTTTTATAGTAGATAATTATTTTGATCTTTTTATTCGGATCGATTAGGGTAGTGTATGTCTTTATAATATTTCTAAGTGAAGATTCGTCTTGTTTGTAGTTAATGTGCATTTGTTTTTTGTAGAAAATATTTATTTAATTTTTGACTGTATGTTCACTATCGTTGTTATTTATTTTGTGAAGAAATAGTCTTTAATTTGGTGGTCTATAAGGTGGTTTTAATTAGTGTCTCTTTTACATTATTGAGTTCTTTAAGGAAGAGTAGTCGAGAGGATGAATTCTGGTGGCTCTTTTTAGGAAGTTTTTTTAATACTGCTATTTTGTATCTGAGTGGGCATTCACTTTTAAAGTTAAGGTGGCAAGAGTTTCTGCTAGTGGGTTTGTTTTATAATGAGGTGATAAAAGTGTTATTACTATATTCTATGAGAACATCTAAGAATGGGAGTTTGTTTTTTTGACTAAGTTCA
Source organism: Acanthosepion esculentum (assembly GCA_964036315.1). Lineage (NCBI taxonomy): Eukaryota > Metazoa > Mollusca > Cephalopoda > Sepiida > Sepiidae > Acanthosepion > Acanthosepion esculentum. The sequence continues at coordinate 129,113,018 of OZ038477.1, read as the reverse complement.
TAGGTAAAGTTAAGAACAGAGTTTTTTTTCTCAAAAGTGGTCTTAAGTGTATCTATTTCTTTAGTGTTATTTGCTAAAATAAAAATATCGTCTACGTAGAGAACATATATTTTAGGTTTACAAACCTGTTTAAATATCATATTTTCTACATGGGACATATACGAAATTGTAAAACATGGGCCAAGGGGATTTTCCATACTGACACCGTTAGTTTGGGTGTAAATGTTGCCATTATGGTCATAGAATGGGATTTTAGTTGTGCATGCGTGTAGTAATTTTTTAGTATAAATGGATTGATGCTGGCAGAGGGATAGAATTATTAGTATACACAGAATTGGGGATAATGTCAATGGTTTAATCGACAGGGACGTATGTAAATAGGTTTTCGACGTCAAGTGGCGCTATGATATCAAACCTACCAGACTCCATTCGAAACATACTAGTAGAAAACATAATAACCTCATCCACCTGTAAAAAAAAAAGATTAAATATAATGGAAGCCCTAATAAAAAAGAAAAGGTCAACTCTTAACAATATAACTACGAACTAGGCCACAATGTGCTAACCGTGTTCGGAAAATAAAACAACTCTATAACAAAATAAAAGCATACACATAACTAAACTGAAAAATAAAATCATCCTTGATAATGGCTAAAAGTATAGCCGAAAGCGCCCGGAACTATAGAACATTTGGACAGTTTCTACACACTCTGTGTCCAAAAAAGAAAGCTCTTGTGCGAACACAAGAATAATTAAATAAAAAACTTAACCGTAGTACCTAGTCTTTCGTTTTTAATGAAACATGCATAAATGAAGGATTGCTGCCTAAGTACACAATTATATTGTCTATCGTTTTTAATGAAACATGCATATATATATATATAAGAGAGAGAGAGAGAGTGTGTGTGTGTGTGTGTGTGTGTGTGTGTGTGTGTGTGTGTGCACGCGCGTGTGTTTGAATAGCAACATTTTATTTATGCACGTCTGATTAAAAAAATCAACGAAATTTCCTCGTTAGGTTTTTTTTTTTTAATTTCCTTTTTCGATAATTTTTAATCATTTTTCTGATTTTCGGTTTGTATTTGTAATTATATCTTCTAGTGTTGAAAGTAAAAAAAAAAAAGTAGAAGGCAGAAAATCACACGTGAATACGTGGAACGTGATTAAAACCAACACGCGAAACGGGATATTAAAAAAAAACAAAAATAAAAACTGATGACATAAAAAAACATGAATGTCTTTGAAAATTAAATGTGCTCGCACAAAGTCCTTCGATACGAGAAGATATATTTACAAATACGAACCGGAAATTAGAAAAATATTTAAAAATATAGAAAAAAGTAAATAAAATAATCGTTGTTTTTTCATGTAACTTGCATGCATATATATATATATATATATATATATATATATATATATATATATATATATATATGTGTGTGTGTGTGTGTGTGTGTATACGCACGAATATATATCTGCGCCTAGCCTCGAATTGCTTATATGGATGTGTTGGTGTAAACTAAAATGCATACACCTGTGAACCAAATTCCCCCTCCCACCACCAAATATAGTCAAACAAACATAAATA
>OZ038477.1:129080929-129088429 GCA_964036315.1 Acanthosepion esculentum | reverse complement strand
AAATCCTTAAATATTCATTGACGAATCCTACGTGCGTATTATATATCCGAAAAAGTTTATTCACATTTATCTTATTTATATTAGTTCATTTTAGAATACATTAAATTTGTCAACTTTAAATGATTGTGTGCGGCCAATCTAATTACGATCTTTTGAGCCTTTACTTTTTCTCTGTATATTGACACAAAGAAATGATTCAGATGTCTATATGCAGTTGTTTTCTTTGAAGAAAATATCCTATCAGATTCTTAATGTTTTCTTAACCGATATAATGCCTTTACAATTTACAACAACAGATATAATTCAATATAAGCACAGGTTTCAGCGTTATCTTCAGTAATGGTCATAATATATCCTGAAATGAAATGATATTATTATATTATTACACTGCACTAATAAAATGTTCATATTATATTACACTGTCGTACCGGTTTCATTCATTTTCACACTACCGTAATATACCTTCCTTGTGCCTTTTCTATAAATACTTTCATGGCAATTGTTCGGATGAACTCTTCGCTATGGTACCGTGACTTTATGCATTTAAGCGCAGTACTAGATTGGCGGCAAGATCCCATGAATTCACAGGAATAGGCTAAAAGTAACCTTAAGTTCTATGCTAACAATTCTTTTCTCGCAAGTGTAACGTCAATCGACATCTCCAGTTGCCTTGATCTATCCACTTCCCTTCTCCACATCCTTTCCCCTTTCATTCCTATCTGCTCTCGCTCCAAATCTTCTGTAACCCCCTTGCCTTGATCGATCCACTATCTTTCTCCACATCCTCTCCTTTACCACTCCTATCTGCTCTTCCTCCAAACCTTCTGTAACCCCTTGCGTGCTAGTGCCTTCCAGCCTCGCTTGGGGTGATAAGCTTAAAAAAAAAAATAAAAAAAAAACAAAACTTTTCGCTTGTGGACCCTCTTCCGGTTCCATACTTTCCAGCCAACTTTGATCTTCAAAAATTTAAATGCATTGTCAATCGTTATCTACTACCCACTTGATTACACTTCTATTGTTCTCAGTCCTTAATAATGTTTCTCTTTCTGTAATAATGTTTCTCTTCCTTTAATAATGTTTCTCTTCCTTTAATAATGTTTCTCTTTCTTTAATAATGTTTCTCTTTCTTTAATAATGTTTCTCTTTTTTTCTTATTCTTTTACTCAATAATCCCTTGTGTCATAATGCCTTGCATGGGGTGATATGATTTTAAAAACATAATGATAATGTAACAAGTATTGTATTAAAAAAAAAACCCTGCGTGCAGGTAATCAGTGTGACTCTTTTGGTCGATATTACCTAACCACAAGATAATCCTCGATAAGTAAGGTTTGATCTTCACTGTGTCTTGGCGAAAACAAGCCTACATAATTAACCCTAGAACACTAACCATCAATTAAAGTTCCACCACTTCTAACCATAGGTATATCATGCCCAATTTTGAAAATATCAAAAAAAATATTAAATAAAAATCTTTATTTGAAATATTTTACATGCAGGCACTTCAAACTTTGATTTAACATTAATAGGAACTGGAAAACATTATTTAGGTAAGAAAATCAGGTACTGAAAATTGTAATTAAAAATAGGAAAATTTGCGCTGCGTACTATATACCCATGGTTAGTGGTTCTAGGGTTAATAAAATCATTATTACAGTAACAATACAAATGCCTTACGATAATAATTGATGGCCCGGAAAACCGTTTTGCATAATTATCAATATAATCTGCGTAACCCAAGCAATATGCAGCAGGTTGAAGAAAAATCAAAATGACAAGGAATCCCAATAAAATAAAACCAAAGATCAATAATTGTCAGAATCGATAATTAATACTACTACTAATCAATCATTAATATTTTTTAATTAATGATTAACAATATTATGAATTGATAGTAATTACATGCAGTAAACTAGCTGATGACTAATATAATAATATGATTGGTGCTGAAAACCAAGAAGGGAATTACCTGGAGCCGTGAAACAGAAATGTTATTCATTATGAAATGGACAAAGTCCGACAATTATTTTAAGACATTTTTATGTTTATACATTCTTTTTTATAGATACAAATATTTAAGTAAATGCTCTGTTTTATAATAAACAATAACAATATTTACCGGCCTGAATGCCCGAGAAATTGTCATAGAAAATATGCGTCTTCCGACAGGAATCAAACCTGTATCCTATACGGAACCGTCATATAGGCTGGTAAATGTTGTTAATACTGATTATTATAAAACAGAGCATTTACTTAAATATTTGTATCTATAAAAAAAAGAATGTATAAACATAAAAATTTCTTAAAATAATTGTCGTTCTTTGTCCATTTCATAATGTGTGACGTCATTTGTTTACATTTGGATACGCATCGAGCAGATATGAATGTACGTTAGAAAAATCATGGAAAATTGTAGTTTAAAAACAGTAAAATCGACCTTGCTAACCGAAACGCTCCTCTATGGCGAAATCGGTAAAAGCACGTCAGGCTATATGACGGTTCCGTATAGGATACAGGTTCGATTCCTGTCGGAGGACGCATTATTTTCTATGACAATTTCTCGGACATTCAGGCCGGTTAATGTTGTTAATACTGTTTATTATAAAATAGAGCATTTCTTAAATATTTGTATCTATATAAAAAAAAAAAACATAAAATGTCTTTAAATAAATATTATTCCAACACAGATCGCTTCTCAACATATTATTCAACACAGATCGCTTCTCAAATTAAAAATTGAAAATCTGCTTAGGAAAGACTGATTTGGTGGAAATATAACGAGCCGAGAACATTTCAGCATTTCATCGGAGGTACGACAAAGTAAGGAGAGTGGCACGGTGGGAAGGGTAGAGATGTGCATTCGAAAATATAAAACTAAGAAAGAGAATGAAATATATTGGGACTAAGCTCCACACTGACCACAGGGGACCATCTTTAATTGTTAAGAAAAAATAAAATCTGATGAGATCATTTTTTCTAAGCTAGCAGTTTCCTCTCTCGCACTTCTCGCTTGTGGAACTATCTTCCGGCTGCTTGCTTCCCAGTCAATTTTGACCTTTAAAAATTTATATGTAATGTGAATCGTTATATCCTGTCTTCTTAATTCCTGTTCTTTTATTGTTCTCTCCTTTTAATAGTGTTCTTTTTTCTCATATTTTCTCACACTCAGTAACCCCTTGTGTCTTAGTGGCTTTATTGCCTTGAGGTGAAACGATTAAAAAAATTTAAATATATATGATTATAAATGATTGAATTACGGTTAAAAATCAAAATAATGTATACACACACATATATATATATATATATATATATATATATATATATATATATATATATATATATATATATATTATAATTTATCATATAGACAAAACCATTTTACTCACAACAAAGATGCAATTACTTTCGTTCTCATCGCATCGGATATATATATATATATATATATATATATATATATATAAAACGTTTATTCGAATTGTAAATTGTTTGAATGAAAATTAATCGAAAGGACAATTATACTAAATGATAATTGTTTGAAATACCAATGTGGTCTTTCTTTGAGAGAGTTAATGCTGCTTTACCTAGAACTAATAACGCTTTTGAAGGATGCCATACGTCTTTTTTGCAGTAAATGCCATCCCATCACCCCACACGATGGAAATTCTTAGATACTCTTAAAAGAGAACAGGACTTACAAGAAATTCATATTGCAAAAATAGTAGCACATTGCCAAAATATCAAAAGCGCCAAGAAATGGAAAACTTAAAAAATTAGTGGCATCATTTAACGAGTACTCTTCAATAGTTGACTATTTGCGTGCAGTATCATATAACTATAAGTTATAAGTATTTTTTTCTTCCTAAATTGTTTTATTAACGATATTTTATTTCGAATAATTATCATTTGTTTATTTCCTCTTTTAATTTTTACATTTTTATTGCAATAAAGAATTTTTCATTTCGAATAATTAACATTTAACATAATTGTCCTTTTGATAAATTTTCATTCAAACAATTTACAATTTGAATAAATATTTTTCGAACAATTACTTTTGAACAATTTTCACATAATCATTTTTGTTTATCTTATTTACATTCGAACTGATGCCTTTATCTTCATTGTTATCAAAAAGTTTTGACCGTTGTACTCTCCGGCCTTCTTCAGGTGTCTTCCGATCCGGCTCTTCTTCAGAGAATTATGAACTGAACGTCTAAGTATATATATACGTTTGCTCTTATTCAGTACCTCTCAGTTATTGCCCAGAGTTTCCACTGAGTCCGTACTAGGCGGATTAGGGTTTGAACTCACAATTAATATGTTACCAACTTAACGAACCATGGCTTTAATCCACTAGTCTATTGCCCCGAATATAAATAATGTAAATAATGTTAACTGCTCATCCCAGAAATGTAAGTAGAAATAATCCCACTTATATCTATAACTTTCTCTTTGTTGTCTAAATTGCTTAGACGGAGTCTTTTTATTGATTTTATCAGTTTCTACAGTACAGCAAAATGATTCAGATTCAAACAATAAATTTCTAATGAGTTTTTCAAGAGAGTAGATTGTTTTATTTCCACTGTCCATATCTAGGAATGTCCTGTATTTTTATTTATTTATTTTAGTACTACACAGTAACTGATCTCCCAGTTTCCACTGAGACTCAGTCTGTATTATCTGAGGTGATAATAACAACAAAGAGAGGTACTTTAGTTCAAATATCATTAATGTAGGTACCTCCAGAAAATTTCTAAAAAGGAGCATACAATAAAAAAAAAAAAGGTCCCAAAAGTTTTATTTTCAAAATATTATTATGTTATTATTAAGAGGAAAGTTTGTTTTTTTTTTGGGGGGGGGGTACTTTATTTTTTAATCTATCACGTTTGTAGTTTTAGTTAAAAATCTGTTTTTTCTTGCGTCAGCGGGTGGGCCAAAGGGATTTTAGCGGCTTTTTTGGCGTAAAAACAAATTGTTTGGAAATTTTTGCAAAAAATCAAATAACTGTCAGAGTTTAATGAAATGTTTAGGACTTATTCACAAATGAATAAAAATTTGTGGGGATTTTTTTTTTTTTTTCTAAATCTTGGTAGAAAATATATTTTTTATATCTGTTACCCCTCCCCACAACTTACTTAATTTTATGAAATTTCGAGAAATTAAAATTTCAGCCACTTTTTATTTATATTCGTTATAAGCAGGACTCCTTGGAGAATTTAAATCAGCAGTTGTCAAACAAAAAACACCATTTACCGAAAATCTGCTCTCAATCGTAAAATAAAAAAAATGCAATAAAACTATGACATTATTTTATTAGAAAAGCTTTTAATTGCTTCTAGAAATAAGATACATTATGGACACTACTGTCTTAAAAAAAAAACATTGAATAATGATATTTTGCAAGAATTGTTTTCATTTTTTTTAAATATTAATTAAAAAAAAAAAATTATTTTAAATTCTGTATTAATTTCAGCCTTTTATATAATTATTATTATTATTAAGTAAAACTATATTTACTAATCATAAATGGAAAAGCTTAATACGAATCATCAAACAACAATATTTTTTTTTTAATTTGAATTTTTTGTATGTGTATGAATGTGCCCATTTTTGTAAGTACGGGTGACCATACACGACATTAGAAAATATATATATAAATATATAGCAAATTTAAAGTCAACATTTCTAAAATTCAATAAAACATGAGATGACGGAGAATATTTTCCTAAATTTTTAAGATTAGTGAGTACTTAAAAATTATATAAAAAGGCGCTCACGTCATTGTCTGAAATTATGTTTTATAGATAAAGTTTACGTAGAACAACATTAGATCTGTCATCAGGCTGACAACATGTCAAAACAGCTACTGTCGGGTTAGAAACACAGCTATTGTCAGGTTTAAAAAATGCATTTCTGCGATATTTTAAACTTAAAGTAAATAATATTAGTTTAAAATCAAATTAATTATACTTTAAATCAGCTAATATTCGTCAAATAACTTTTCAGAAAAGTATATCTTATTTTTGAGATGTTTTAATAAAGAGAATTACACTGCGATGAAAGATGACTACAAAAGGTTGCTAATCAGCTCTTTTATATAAAAAATACTCCTTGCAGTCAATTTAAATTAGTTTTTGAAATGCAAAAAAGTATTTTGCTTATTGAAAATATTAAATTTAACCTATCAGCTTGAAATTAAAACTAAATATAAGCTTTAAGAAAGATTTTTAATTTGTAAAAATTCATTTTAAACATTAGGTATCGCATTTTTTTGTGGCGGTCAGTAAACGAAAATAATGTATTGTCAACAGCCGTCATCACGAAAAGACAAAACATCAGTTATATATAAAATCAGTTATATATAAAATCAGTTATATATAAATTATTTATCATTTTCTGCAGACGTAATTGAAAATACTTACAGCTCAAAACAAAAAAACATCTACGATTTCATACGCAGGTGGTTATATATATATATAAAAAATTAAAACTGTATGAACAGTAAAATTTAGCAACGTCCTATCAGTAGCATTTCAAGAACACAGTTCGTCATCAAAATGATAAATGAACTTTTACAAGAACACACGGAGCTAACAAAGCGTTTTAAAAACTATCAACTGGAATATTGTATATTTGGTTAGCAATCTTTCTTTTATTTTTTCAATCGTTCACCCAAAGCACGGCAATAATGCCACTAAGTCACAAGGGGGTTACTGTGAATGAAAGTGAAAGGGAATGGAAAGACTGAGAATGGGAAGGATTGAGGAAAGGACAAAAAAAAAAAAAGAAAAGAAAAAGGGTTCAAGAAACCAAAAGATGGAGATTGAGGTTGCTTTTAAATTTTTGAAGATTATATTTATCAGGGAAGCGAGAAATCTGAAGGGAGTTCCGCAGGTGCGAAGTGCGAGAAGAGAAAATGTAAGAATGTTTCGTTGAAAGTGACGGACAAGGAAAATTTAAGAAGATTTTCATTTGTTTTTTCTCATTTTCTAACAGTCCTCAATTTCTGGGGACTTAGAGAGTACGCAAACCGCCAGATCCTAATACCTATGAAAGGAAAGCTGTAAGAAAATTAGAAAAACTGAATGATAAAAACTTCTTAAATTTTCCTTGTCCATCACATTCAATGAAACGTGTATAAACTTAAATATTTTAACCTTTTTGTTTAATCAAGTTTAAACAATAAAACGAAGATAATCCCGAAAGAAAGTGTTCGTTAACCATCAATATTTGATCCCCATAAGTTATAGTCATAACTCGTTTGATAATATTTCGATGTTTATTCTCATCATCTGCAGATTATAAAAGAAAATAACTCAATCTTTAGAATTAATAAGTATAGCTTAGTTACGGCTATCAGTCGCGCGTAGGCGATCATGTATCTTTCGATACATGACTGACGAGGCAAATTTTTTCCTGTAGTACTTTACTATTTCTTTCTGCGGTAGACCAATTGGCATCCAAGGCTGTACAACTTGCTATTTACCCATAGCTAGGGGGAGA
>OZ038477.1:128995929-129073429 GCA_964036315.1 Acanthosepion esculentum | reverse complement strand
AACTTTGGTGTTTCCGAGTATGTCATCAATCGAATGCTGATTGCAATTCGTGGTCACTCGCGTGTGTCCATCGTGTAAAGACCGCTGGACCAAATTCAAATGCCCACCAGTCCCGCCCGTAACTTCACTGCCGTTATTTCCACCACCTCCACTACCAACACCCCCGCCAATACTGACCCCACCGATGCTGGTTCTATCATCCAGAGGGTCAAGCGATTGCAAGGAATAGTCCGAATAAAGCTTTTCCGCTTTTATATACGATGGAGATGCTGTGGTCATTTTTGCTTGTAAACAGTGCAGTCTATTACAATTACTACACTTGGCTCTGGAGGGTCAAGATAAATAAATCCTTTTTGATGCCGGCAAAGCTGGGTATTTAAGATGCCAAATTTTTTTGATAGTTTTAGTGATCCTCTTTAAGCATTGGTTGGCCTTCACGAAAATGCAATAGAAAAGAAACAAACAGGAAAGTGTTCTAAGTAGGGATATTCATGCTTTAAAAACAAAATAAGAATTATATATTCGTTTTTGTTAGCATAAACGAAAGAAAGCAAATCTACTTATGTATAGAATTCTATAATTAAATGAGTTAAAATGTGTATGTAAAACTAATTACAATTTCTAAGCAATTCTATTTAATACTTATACAAGTGTATATACTTTTATGACAAAGTGTAACAATCCGTATGTTTCAAAGAATAAAAGACAATGGATTTCTAGATTTTTCCCTGATTTACTGTTTATACAGATATTTTTTCTTGCTTATGCAATTGAAAAACAGGAACTGACACCCATATTTAAGTATACATACAAAAGATTATAAACACGGTTGTTTATATAGAAATATACTTGTGTCTAATAAATGTGTATTCAAACAAGTGTTCTAAACTGAAATAAACGCTCCTAACACAAAAATTCTTCCGCCTTAGAATAATTATTTGGTTAAATATTTTCTTAAACGAAAAGATTAAATGTCTTCCGATATAAAAACCGTAATTAGAAAATTCATTGGACGAATTAAAAACGTCCTGAACCTGGTAAACGAAAAGAAACTAAGTCATCTGTTATCGATTCGACAATTTTTTTTTAAGGGAAAAAAACAGACGCTAAAAAAGTGTTATCAAACTGGACGAGGGAAAAATTGTTTCTTGTGGTGCAAATTCAAATGGAACCTTGAGTAAATTTGGTGCCTTGTGTAGTTGTCGTTTTCTGTCTAACTTGTATACATGCGTAGTTTCTTGTAAGTATGTGTGTATATAACCTATGTGTATCCTACTGGCCATGTGTTTTTATCCAGTGAATAAGGCAGACAGTGGAGTGCTAGAAACTAGGAGATTATTCAACTGTGTAGGTTTCAGAAGTAGCATGCATAAACGTCTACATTCAATTAATTCTTAATTTAGCTGACTCCGTAATTCTGTCAGTTGAGTAAAAAGGCTTAAGAAAAGATTATTTTTACATTTCCACTTTTAAAAAAGAGATTTACGAACGAAAGTTTTTTAAAAAAAAATTGTATAAAAGTTCGGTAAGGAATTATTTTTTTTAGAAAATCCAGTATGAAGAAAATTGATTTATCAAATTTGAAAATTCCCAAATATCAAGAGTTATTTAGATTTTCTTAAATATTTAACATTCAATGGATCCATTTACTTTTTTCTTAAAAAAAAATCTGCTGGTGATGTCGTCTAACTACTAAAGTATATGTCTACCTCTAAGTTTACTGCCGAACTGAATTATGGTCTTCCTCTATAATTCCCTCCCGGCTTACCTTCTTCTTCTTCTTCCTCTCTTTCTTTCTTTCTCTTCTGTTGTTTTCTTTCTTTTTCTCAAATTTCTTTTAATTTACAATTTTCCTTAAGCACGCTAATATTTTTCCGCTTTGCTGACAAAAATATTCTTCCTTGCTTCTTTCTTTCTTTCTTTCTTCTTGCTTCTTTCTTTCTTTCTTTCTCCACGTCACTGTCTATTCTTTCTTTCTTTCTTTCTTTTATTGCCAAATTTCAACCCCTTTCTTGTTTCTTTTCTCTCTATCTCTTTCTTTATTTTTCTATTACTTTCTGTTATTCCTTTTTCTGTAGTTTCCTTGCAGACTGATGCGACTGAATGAAGCACCCCCAAGCTTGCTTACTGGCTGAGCCGAGCGGTAGTACCCTGCCTTCATTGGAGGGTCTTCTCTAATTCTCCCTTCCCTTTCGCCGTTCTACCCTTCCACTTTTTGTTTTTTCTTTTCTTTTCTTTTTTGTTATATATTTTATCTATTTCTCAGGCTGCCTCGTTATCTATGTTGCTCCTCCTACTTTGACTCCTTACATCTTGATTGACAGCTCAGATTGACCAATCAGCAGTTTCTGTTGTTATTTTGAAGAAAGGACTAAACACCAATTGTAATAAGACATAATGTCAGCAAAAGGATCAGCCCAGGGTGCGAGCTACGAATTGGAAATGTCAAAATCACGCAAGCACGAAAAATTTTAATATCTAGAAAATGGACGGAATATGTGACACCGAAATCCGAAGGTGTATTCAAATAGCAAAAGATGCCCCCAAAAAGCTAAGCAAAGTATTAAGAAACAGAAAAAAATTCTTTATAAACAAAGAAAAGAATGCTGAACTGTTGGGTAATAATCCTATCAATTTTGTCCGCTGTTTTCATCTCGGTTGGGTCAGTCTTTGATTTTTCCCCTTCCGCCAATTATTTTTCTCTCCCCATTCCTTTAGCGAGTGTGCTTCTATCGGCAAAATACAGCGGCCACTCTTATTATTTTTTGGGGGGGGAGCTACTGACATTTGCTTACTTTCAGTTTTATCTTTGTGTTACATTTTTCGTTCGTTTTCTGGGTTCATCCCCCCCTCCATCATATCATGAAATTTTTTATATATTTTTGCACACCATAAACTTTGAAATTTTTATGTCATGGGATATTTAATAGATCGCCTGTGAATATGCGACATTGTGGTGCGGATAAGATTGAGACGTGATGGATGAGTTCTTGTGGTGAATGTGTAATTGTAATGAAGGAATGGGTCGTGATTCGGTTTAACTAGAACTAGGATAGCTAATGAAGACCCCCCCTTTACCCCCCGCTTCGGCCATGTCCCACAATTTTGTAAATACTACAAAATAAATACCATATCAATCCTATCAATTTCCTCACAAATGAAGAGAAAACTTCAAACAACAAACATGTGGTCCTACAAATGAATATTAAGAACACAATGAACTAAATATGTGAATAACGAAAAAGTTTTTAAGGAAAATGGAAAAAAAAAAAAAACAGGACACGTATACTTAGAATCAGAAAGAGACAGTTGAAATGTCACTTCGTGAGGAAAGACAACTTGGAGAATTTGATACTCACAGAACATACAGAAATCAATTATTACACTATGTTAAATTTTATAATGCAAGTCAATGTTTTCACAATCAAATTGCTATTTAAAATGTTCAGGATATATTTATATGAATAATAGACCTTGTAACTTTCAGCTTATAATATCTCTCCTTATTTAAAATATTAAATCTAATGAATTGCCTTGGGATATTATGTTTTCTTGTGCAATCAAAGTAGACGTATAACTTTGATTTATAAATATATCTAAAATATGGAGGTTACAGAAATATATTTTTAATTAACAAAAATTTCTCATATATCTAAATAAATTATTATTTTATTATTTTACATGTTTATATGAACGCCTTGACATTCTATAACCTCCGTTAACTTCTTATTTGTTGATTTGTTAACTTTTCTGCCGTTTCTACCTTAACCTTAATTATAACAGTCTTTATTGGCTTCCATAGATTTTCTTAACTTGGATATTGTTATCCTTTCTCATATGCATCTCTGTTAACGATGGACAGCAAGTTTTCTATCGGATAAATATCTTGAGACGCTGGGAGCTGTTCCATTAATTTGTTGTTTCTGAAACCATTTGGGAAATTGCCAGCTTTGCATAATGTGAAAAGACATTGTCCAGCATGACTATACTCTTTGACTTAAAGTTTATTCGCTGTTTCTCTCAGAAAACGTCTTGTCCAAGAACTTATGATAATTATCTGCGGAACGAGAACAGTCCATCTCCGTAGATTAAATAAAGGTTAACCAGATCGATATACACCTGAAGAAGGCCGGAAGGTACAACAGCCGAAACGTTGTTATAAAAACAACAAAGATGAGGCGTGCTAATACCCCCACCAGCTATGGGTAAATAGCAGGACAGACCAGGTTCTATAGCCTTGGATGGCAACCGGTCTACCACAGAAAGACCTACTGCGGAAAAAAATCTGCCTCGTCAGTTATGTATCGAAAGATACATGATTGCCTAAGCGTTTATCACGAATGGCGCATAACTGAAATAATAATAATAATAATAATAATAATAATAACTTCTCATCCCAGAAATTCAGACAAAAATTCTCTGCATTTATCTTAAAACCATCAAATCTGAAGGGACATATAATTTTAATGCCTACGATAGCAGTGAAAAATGTTGTCTTCTAAATTGTGTTGGCTAACTATTTCAGTGAAACTATTTAATCTCTCACCTAGGCATCAAGCCCATTCAATATATTCACGGTTAAAATTATTGTTGAAAAATCAGTTTTCATGTACTTCTTCACCCACATCAATCGTCTCTTTTTGTAATATTTATTTAAACGTGCTTGTTTAGTTGCTTTCATATCTTTAGCCAATGTTGGTAATATTCTTCATCTCCTCTGTCTTTTTAAATTGGCAATGCCGGCTTTTTCAAAAATTGTCTTATTAGTCAAACCCGTTTTCGTGCAAATTACCATTTCAAATTTTTCTCAAGTCTTTTTATGTCACAATCTTACAGTCGGTATTTTTCTTGTTCATATCTTACTGTTGCTATCAAATTCTTTAATTGGTCTATGATCTCTGTTCAGCCTTTTTTGCAGTTTTTAGGTTATATCTTTCTCATGACTTTTCTTTTTCACAGTAAGGCTCACTCTTTGCGAGGCCCGGGGGCCACTCGAAGTAGAGGGTTACGTTGGGAGTGGAAGGTAACGGTTAACCCTGCCCTTGAACAGGTTAAGATGGTAGTGATCGGGGAAACATCCTCTCTGGAGTTGGTTCCACAGAACAGTGTTTCGCGGGAAGAAGCTGCTCGAGTGGAACTTACTTCTCACCGATGGAATGCAGAGGGGATGTGGCTGGTTTGCTATTATGTAAGTAGTATGACGGATACTTGCTGTGAATGTTTGAGTTGGCGGGACCAGGGAATGTAGCTCGTCCGAGCACTTTCCGTGGAAGTAGCAGTAGAGTAACATGGGACTTGTTACATCCCTCCTGTGCGAGAGAGGGTGAAGTGTGGAGAACAATTTGTCACTAAAGACTGGAGAGTGCAGTCTGGGCGGCTCCCGCCCAAATATGATAACAGTACTCCATTTCTGGCCTCATCTGGCTCTTCTAAATATAGGGATCTGTGATAATTCACACACACACACACACACACACACACACACACACACACACACACACACACACACACACACACACACACACACACACACATATATATATATATATATATATTAAATTTAAAAATAGATATCAACTATTAACTAATATACATATTCTTATTCCTCAGAAAGGAAGCTTGAACTTAGAACCTTGCTGGGTTTTGGCGCTCTCTATGGCCGAGTAGTCTAAAGAACGCTGGATGAAAAGTTTGTTTCTCCTACAAAAGGGGCGCAGGTTCAAACTCTGCCGGAGATCACATTTCCTTTATTAAGTTTTCTTGAGTGCACAGGCCGGTAGACGTAATACACAATGTTTAAAATAAAGTACGGTTATCCATTTAATATAACGTTTGAAGTAATAAAAATATCGGATTAAAAATGAATCCATTAATTCTTTAGAAAATGCTTTGTTTACGTCTCTAATACGAAACTGAGGAAATATGGGTTTTCGCTAATAACAGAACGAGGAAGTGTGCATTTCTTAAAAGGCTAAATAGAACCTTGCTTGACTGTATACATGTATATTTGTAATATGATGACCAACTTTAAAATCACATAATGAAATCTCATACCATGAAATCTCATACCATGAAATCTCATACCATGAAATAATTGAAGATATTTATAATAAAAACAGATGTTATAAAGTGAAATTCAAAAAGGTTAATTTATTATATTAATACTTGAACAGGTTAAGAGTGTAGTGATCAAGAAAACATCCTCTCGGGAGTTGGTTACACAGAGCAGTGGTTTGCGGGAAGAAACTGTTCGAGTAGTACTGATTTCTCACCGATGGAATGTGGGTGATTTGCTACAATATAAGTGGTATGGCGCGTCCTAGCAGTGAAGGTTAGATCTGGCGGAACCAAGGAATGTAGTTCGTCAGAGCACTTTCCGTGGAAGTAACGATATAGAAGCGAGAAGCTTGCCACACCCCGCCTGTGAGAGAGGTTGAAGGGTGGGAAATAATTCGTCACCCAAAAGGACTCGGAGACGCGACTGGAAAGTGAGGACTGGGCAGCTCACGCCCAAATATGACGACAGTACTCCATGTAAATATATACAGGGTGACTGAAAAGTCACTCCCCCAATTTAAAATACTTATAATTTATTTATTAACTATAAATTTTACAGGAAATGGATATGAGAGGAAAGTGTTTAGCATGGGGTTTTACTTAAAATTCGATATGGGCACCAGATTTCGCTACCAGCTTCTCGAACCGCCCAGATATCGCGTCAAACGGATTTCATCAGGAACTCTTGAGGTATGGAAGACATAACTTCTTGTATTCGCCCTTCAAGTTCTTCCAAAATGCTGGTTTGGTATAGTAGACTTGCTCCTTTAACCAACCCCCAAAGAAAAACGTCACAGGGTGTTAAGTCAAGATTCCTGGTTGATCACTCATATATAAAATAGGGAGTTACTTTTCAATCAACCTGTATACTCAGGGTGATTGAAAAGTAACTCCCTATTTTATGTATGATGGACTCTACCGTCTTGTAAAAATTATAGTTAGACGGGATAGTGCATCACTCATAAAATAGGGAGTTACTTTTCAGTCCCCCTGTACAAGTCTAATAAACGTATACCAGGGAAATGCACCACAGTCAAATGTGCGCGATATGGTGAAAGGTTCTGATAAAAACAGCGCATAACCTTATAGGTGGGGCTCAGTTAGAAATACCTTCGGGTCAGATAACCCAGGCAATCGACTGAGGCTGTTTGTAAGTATCCAGATGTGACACCCACGTCGCTTTAGCTAGTCTATCATTCAACCTTTAAAAAAAAATAAAACAGCCTTTTCAATATCCGTCTGTTACCTTTTGCATTGAATGTCGACGTGATTTGAGCCAAAGTTGTTTGTCTATTATCGCAGACAATTCCAGCCAGCGGCCTCCGCTCACTGTACTGTCCAGGGTGGCCAGTAATACTTTCCCTCTGTTATTCGTGGTGCATGCGTGATATCTTAGATCGAGGGATGTCTGATATCCCGTAAATTTCAGAAGCTGGATGCTCTATCCGTCTAGCACCCGCGATCATGCCCCGTTCAAATTCAGATAAATCACGTCACCTTGACATGAGCAGACTAGGTCTGGGTATTTCTATGATGTCAAGCTACAGTGTCACCCCATACTATTACTTTTACATCCTGCTATCTCATAACTTTTCGCACGTAAGCAAAATGTTCACAATTTTGTTTATAATTAGCCGTTTTTAATTTTACTTATTTTTTTAGAAAATTAATAGATTCATTCATAGAACAATGTCCATTATTAATTTGCAGGATATTTCACATAATGTCTTAATTATAGTAGACTAAATGTCACATGAGTTATAGCAACCCACATGTGGCAACAGTTTTATTATTTACATTATTCGGACTGTTATCCACATCTTCATTGCCATATTTACAACTTTTCGGTCGTTGTACGCTCTGGCCTTCTTCAGGTGACTGGAATTTCGAACCGAACCCTTTATTTCGTTCATCGGGGTAGATTGTTCTTGTTCCACATGACATGCCTCTTCCAAATGTTTCGGTTATTTCCCTTTAACTTAACTCTTCAAGTTTTTTGGGTTCACCACTGCTGTAGCCTGGTATTGAACTTACAACTCTTTGGGTCTAGTCACTAGATCTAACCAACGTCTTTATCCACTTGGCCATGTGTCCTTGTGAATATGGCAATGAAGATGAGGTTAACCGTCCGAATAATGTAAATAATCATAATACCTCATCTCAGAGATATAGACATCCATTATATCACTAGAAGCTAGTCATTGGATCTAACCAACGTCTTTATCCACTGGGCCATATGTCCTTGTGAATATGGCAATGAAAATGAGGATCACAGTTCGAATAATGTGTACCTCCAGGTATCAAGTGGGTCGCGTGACAGACATTGTAAGTCCACAAACAATAATAGTTGACGGGATGCCACGGTATGTAAAAGATCTTCGCCTTTTCGTTGATTCTGATACATCGCCGAGCGAATCCGATGATGGTTCATCGTCTGACAGTGATCGGATAATTGAGAGCTGCGAATCCAATGCTTCTACAGATGCAGAGATTCCGGAAACTTGAGATACGTCTGATGACTCCTCAGGGGACGACTCTCCAACACGCGTAAGGGAGATAATTCTATTACGACGAAGCAACAGGATAAAGAGAACTGCTCCAAGCTGTTCGATTTGTGATAATGAGATCGGGGGTGGGGGGAGTATAGCAAAGAAAACGGCGACTTACCTCGTCAAACCAAGCGACAGCGTGTCGCGTGTATCCTACGACGGAAAATGTAGCGAAAAAAAATTACTTACCAAAAAAAAATAAGGGCACGTATTCCGCATGACATGCTGAAGACAGAATCGCAGGAGTCGCTATAAAAGTATTTTGATATGCAAAAATTGGGCGTCCTCTCCCACTTGTTGACGAATGGAAAAAATGCTCGGCCGATAAAAGCAGTTGGTGTTATCGAATCGGGAGAAAAGAAAAATTCGTGTTTTTGGCTACCACGTTCGTCGGAGAGTGGGTTATTTTTCTGACTGGTTACGTGCATTGGGATTGAACGCCGAAAGTACCTGAGTTTTTCGGCATTTCTTTCTACTCCCGATATTCGAGTCTGAACTTACAGTGATTTGTTCTCTGCGTGGTGGAAATAATCTGCGACAAATATTTCCTTTACAATCCCAGATCGCTTACATAATGTAAATAATGTAAATAATCATAAAACCTCATTTCAGAGATATAGACAGATACGAATTATCCTAGTGTAACATTTTTAGCTTGGTTCAGATTACAAGAACACCAAGAAATAATAAGTTTTAATTATAGATAATTATTACAGAATATGTGTAAAGGGTGCAAAAATAAATGTTTTAAACAAAAAATTGCAAACAGTGTCATTATAATGACGTTAGAGTTGTCAAAACAAACATAATGTGAAATATATGCTCCCTCTCCAGAATTTAGTTATTGATTGATTCGTTTTATACGGCTTCAACCTTTTGCAGGTTATTTAAAGCCACGGAATATGTTTCAATTGTAAGATTTTTTTTAAAGATAATAATGGTTTAGTGATACAATCTTACTAATTAACCCATAGCAGGAGAGAGGAGGTAAATTTATACCTTTCTGTTGTAACCTAGGGAAGGTTACTGAATAGAATAATCAAGTGAGGGTTGAAATGAACGATAATACTTAGGACAAGAACAACATATATAAGATTCGCCAACAGCGCGTTGAATACGTAGACAACTGCGAGAAGTGAGTCAAGTGAATTCTACAATGAATCTCGAATTGCAAGATATCTACCAACCGCTCTACGTGGTCAGATGTGTCACAAAGTCGAATTTAATGTGGGGTATCCGAGCCCGTAGGCTCGGCCAAATATTCCCCGTAGACCCCGTATAAATCGGGGTCGGGTAGCTGTTTCCCAAGACAAGACTCTGCCCTTCGACATAGTCTCGTCGGGGGTGGGGGGTCTGTCTGTCCGGAGCCGAAGAGTTTGAGCAGCACATCTGGAGACGAATCTTTCATCTCTGTGGGGAGGCCGTCCAAGGTTACAGCAACTGGCATTCCCAGGTGGTTACCCATCTAGGTACTCACCAGGATCGACGTTGCTTATTCGGTGATCATATGGGGACCGGTGTTTCAACGCTGTAAGGCCGTAAGCCTTTCGGAATTTAGTTTTAAAAATTGTTCACTTATTCTTTCTATGAGCTGTTGTATTTATTCATATGAAAGAAACTGTAAAGCATCTAGAATATCATTCGAAAGATTATATTTGCTGGTAAAATAGCATCCGCCAATGTAAACCTTCCTCTTCAGAATGCTCCACAATATTAAACTCAGGCGAACCAGTCGGCGAATGTTTGTCTTTGAAATCCACTTTATTCAGATATTTATGACTTTATTTATGAAATGTGATGAAGCTTCGTCGTTCATAAAAAAACTGTTTTTTTTTTTCTTCTGAAACTTGCACATTTCATCAACCAGATCTTGTACTTTAAAAAGAAATCACTGTGATTTTTTTTTAAAGTACCAGATCTGATTGATGGAATGTGCAGGTTTCCGAAAAAAATAACTTTTGTGATGTCAAAAATAGACTATTCCGAATGGGCATCACCAACAGTCTACGTTAAAAAAAAGAAATAATAAAATTCGCTTATGTGTTGATTTTTCAACGGGGTTAAACGAACGTCTAAAACAGCATAACTACCCATTAACAAGTCCAGAGAAAATTTTTGCCAAATTGAATGGAGGTAATTTTTTTCTAAATTGGACTTGTCAGACGCCTTCGAATAACACTCGAACTAATAGTACTTGCTCGATAATACTCGCTCGAAAAGTAACCACCGTATAGTGATAAGTATAGATAAACAGTATTGCGAATACAGTAGAGAATAGCGATGCGTATAATAATAGAGGATAGAATAGAAATAGTGATCACTTAGACGCCACGCTAATTCCCATATATACATTTCCTTTGCGATCACTTGGTCTACTTATTAGAAATGGAATCACCTGTATTTGCTCACTGGTGATCTGTGTTCAACCTCCAGTGTAGGCAGCGACACTTTATTCCTATATAACAAAAACCTTATGGCCTTATTACAAGTTCTATATGTCTGTCACCTTAAAGCCATATCGAACTCGCAAGAAGGCCATTGCCTATAATGTCACCCCAGAATATCGTACCGCTTCTGTAACTTGGTGATGTATGAATCTGCAATGTCTTTTTTTGCCATTAAATCCCAAAGCCTTTGCGCGATCCGTCTCTGGCTCATCGTGGCTAAGAAAGCATTCGTCACTTAACAGAACGGTTGAAAACTCAATCTTCGTGTATTCTGTTACTCATTTCATTCGATTTTTACTGACGGATCTATTTTCAAGAAAGCCAAGTGATCAATCGGACATGATTTGCTGTTTGAGTCAGGACTCGATTCACGCTTCTTGACGCACTCTCAACTGCTACAAAGCCTATAAATTTTATAGCTCTACAAAGACGCATTTGTAACAACTTCAGATCGGCGAGATAAATTCCTTAATCTGATTTCATCAGACTTGCATTATAGGCATCCAGGATCTTCAACGTTACTGCTTCACAGTTCGGCGGTAGCTGCCGAGCACTTTTGGAATTTCTTTCGTTGTTTTCATTTTGCCTGCTCTGAAGTAATTAAATATTTTGCTTTATCGCTTAAAGCAGCATTAAGTTCCATTTTGAAAAGCGTCATGTGGTTATTAATTTAAGACTTCGACATTTAAAATATTTTATACCAATGGCTGATTTTTTTAATATCTGTGCAGAATGAAACAGTTTTCATGCTAAATATGCAAATAGACGTTTTTTATTTCTTTTCTTCTTTTTTAAAAACTTTTAGCACGCAAGGGGTTACAGAGAGTGAGAGCAAGAGTAAAGAAAAGGTGTTTGAGGAAAGGATAAAGAGAAGGGCGGGGATCAATATCAAGACATTAGATATCGATAGACATTACATTTTAATATTTGAAGTTTACAGTTATCAGTGAAGCAAGTAATAGGAAAGGAGTTCCACTGTCGGGAAGTACGAGAGAATAAGCTTTTTGAGTAGAAGAGGCGTTTACATTTAACTGTTTCAACTGTAAAAGGGTGGGACCGAGATGACAACCTAGTAGCACGCTTAAATTTATTCAGTTGGGGTACCAGTGAAAGTAGCTCATCGGAGCAGTTTGCATAAATATATCTGTAGAAAAGTCAGACGTCTGTGAGAAAATGAATGTCGACAAGATGCCAGATCATGACTTATCACATTGCATATCCATCTCTAGATTTTGTCGAGGACCTTGAGATGAACAGCGGGTGTTGGGGGGGGGCACCAGTATTCGACGCAAGGACGAATGGTAGATTTGTAGATTTGAAGGATGAACTCAGTTGATAAAAATTTTCTGGCGCGACACAGAGAACCAACTTTAAGTTGCTATCATTCAGTAAATAAGATTTCTACCGCTTTTCTTGCAATTTTCCAGGATCATTTTGTTTATCAATAGTTGATCTTTGCAACCATATGAACCTCTCCGGCATCCCTTCTGTTCCAGGGAAAGAATGTTGTTTACTTCGAGAAAAAAGTACGTTTCGTCAGGACAGACCTGATCAATTTATATGTGGTGGACAGACATATTATTGGCCTACAATTTTTCGGATCATTTGTGTCACCCATTTTTGGCAAGAGATATATAATACTTTCAGTGATTCATTCTGGGACTTCATTGGGATTAATAATAAACATTGATAAAGTTTGTGCAAGGGTTTTATGTATTGATGACAGATGATAGAGCGAAACATTGGGTACCTAATCATTCCCCGAGGATTTCCATTTTGTGGATTTCGTTAGTTTTCTTAACATTAATCGTGGTTATATTTTCCCATTGTTGTAGAGGTTTATTCATCATTCGTTCTTCTTCCCGCTGGATCCATTCTGGGGTTACATTCTTAGGGGCTGCTCCAAACATTCTCCCAAATTTTCTGCACTTTTTCAATAGATGGTGGCCTTTTGACATGTATAACTGCTTTTCCAATTTCCCCGTAAAATTTCTTATGTCCGTTTGGAATATTTTATTTTGGCGATAGAACCTACAACGCTTTTCGTACGGTCTTGTTCTCTGCCTTTAAATGCAGTTTCTGTTTTAGCATTTCATTGATTGCTGGAATTTCACTTAGTAATTTAATTTTATATTTCCGCTTGATCTTCCTGAATTTTTGTGTTGAGACATTTAGGTTTCTTGTGATCTCATCTAGTATCGATACCTCACATTTGATTTCCTTTATTTCTCGTATCAATTTTGCCTTCCAAGCTGGATCTTTTTGTCTATTATTTGATCTTTTTCAGTGTCTTGACCCCAAGCTTCCCAGAAGTTGCTATATCTGTTGCGTATATAATATTATTTACTTCTGTCATTTTTCCCAGTGGTTTGTCTGTTAACAGTGTTTACAGTGCAGCGTTGTATATTTGCACAATGTGTTTATTGGACTTTGTCATATGGATTTTTGGGAGCTGGTCACTGTCTGACATTTGTGTGCTAGTTACTCTTCTGAGTACTTGGATGATGTGGTTTTCGCTTTGGTGATTTCACCTCTGCTGTTTTCAAGGAATTCTGCCCGAATGTCGATTGACTCATTTTCAGTGACATAATCTGGATAACTTCAATTTATGTCGCAGCTAGATTCTTCGGCTTTATTTCCTAGGAGATTGTTAATTTGTATCTCATTTATTTTAATTTTTGCCGTATCCTCTCTCATATTATTTATTTCCGCTCTCATCTCTTTATTGTTTTGGTGATGGGTTATTGTATTCTGTCGTATATTTAGGTTTATCAGATCTATTTCTGCATTTGATAGTCTTTTGTATCGTTCGATGTCCCTGCGAACATTAGCGAACATGTTTGGGTTATTATTATTATTATTATTATTATTATTATTATTATTATTATTATTATTATTTCCTTTGATTTCCTTCCGGGTCCCAACCTGAGATCTAAGGTCAGAAATGGCTTCATGACATTTTCAACTGATCCTATTTGTAAAAAATACAAAAAAAAAACTAAGATCACAGACTTTACATAGATAAAGCTATATCCGTAATATGTGGGATCTGTACTTGTGAGTACAATTCCTTGTATTTCTTTAAGGCATTGACTATCAGGAATCACTTAAATGAGTTTACCGGAAACTTTTCTAATCAAAACGAGGGATCCAACTACAACTGGAATTATTGACGTCCTCGTGTGTCATATTTATTTCAGATTTCCACTTCAAGGTTCTTGTTTTTTGATAGTTTTTTTTTTGAGATCTTCAAAGATACATTACAATCGGCAGGAACTTCCTTGTTAATAAGGAAGTACATTCTATTGTTGTTGTCTTTGATCACGATGTCCGGGAACTGGTAATTGTTCTGTTTGTGTATATTGTGAAGTCTCATAAAATTGTGACAGGGCCTATGTCTGTAACCGAGTCTGGGTGATGTTCATACCAGTTTCTTGCAGTTTTCTTCTCGTAAAAGTTGCAGATTTTCAAGTGCAGATATGACCCACTCTGTCATGTCGAGTCTTATATCCAGTGAATTCTAACACCATGCAACCTGATACAAGATGGTTAATTGTTTCTGGAGATTTATTACAGAATCTGTATTTCGGTTTAACACAATTTTTCATTATTATTATTATTATTATTATTATTATTATTATTATTTGAGTTGTTAGATCTTATCTTTGGCTAATGTGGCTTTGAGAGTACGTCTGAAATTTATGATGTGAGAAACCATATTCGATGCAGGCTCATGCAATTTAAACGATTAAAAGTTAACTTTAAATTTTAAATGTAGTACGAATTTAGTTAATTACAGAGTAGTTCCACTATTTTGTTTGTTTACTTACAAATAATTATAATATAAATTCTATAAACAGGAAGGAACTTGATATGGATGTTAACGTCCGCTCCCAGCGTCATTGAAACCACTGAGCCTATTGAAGCAATTTCAATATGAGTTGTTCAAGTTTTATACTACAATCAATATCAAAATGACAAAATTTCCATAGTGAAAGCACGGTGAGAAATGTGCCCGCACCACCCACCAATGTGTTCTATGTACCGTCTCTTTTCAGGGTTTGGACGATCATGGCACTCCACAATTTCCTATCCTCTGTAATTCTAAGGATTGTCTCTTCATCATTCCTCACACTCCCTGTTCTACCATACATTTAAACAATCTAGTTAGGTCGGTTACTCATTCGTTTCCCTCTGTCCTGTTTGCTTTCAATACGTCCTATCAGTATCAGATTCTCCAAGCCTTCTTTCCACATTATGCGTCCAATAAATTTTAACCGATTTTTCTAAGTATAAACGTCTTTATTATTCAGATTTTTTCTTCAAACTTCCCCGTTACTCACATGTACAGTCCGTGGTATTCTCAGAATCCTTCTGTAGAACCACATCCTTATCGCTTCTTGTTTTCATCTGTCATATGGCAGAACTGTATTGCATAACAGTTCAACACTCTTTTCTTTGTTTCTAAAGAAATAAAGCCTGTTTTCTTAATACCTTCCTTAGAAACTACGAACTGATAACTATCATAAACCACAGAAAGAATTGCGTAAACTAAACACAATCTAAAGAATACAGTGAGATGATTAGAGTGTGATTTGTTATTTTTCAAGTCTGTACTTACATTTTCTGATATTTCCAATCAACTTCAAGTTTCTACATTATCTGTGCAGTCTTTATTTAAAAGGCTTAAGTCTACTAAAACTACACCCTTGTGCAAAATAATTTAAACAAAACGAATAAATCCGTTATTTACAATATTTACATTATTTGTACTATTGTCCTCATCTTTGTCGCCATATTTATTACAACGTTTCGGCCGTTGTCCGCCCCGGCCTTCTTCAGGTGGTTGGAATGTCGAACTGAACCCTTTATTTCGCTCACTAGGGTAGACTGTTCTAGTTCCACGTGCCATGTTTAATGGATGTCAGTTATCAGTTATCTCCTGTTAATTTCCCTCTGAAAGTTCTCCACTGCCTTAACCTCTGAAAGTTCTCCACTGCCTTTGTAATAAATATGGCGACAAAGATGAGGACAATAGTACAAATAATGTAAATAATGTACATAATACCTCATCTCAGAAATATAGACATTTCCGTTATTATTTACTTTTTTCATATTTTTTCAATGAAACATGACCCAATGCATATGTTAGTACTTTGTATGTCCATTCCACGAAGTCTTTCCTTGCAGGTTGACCACAGATTATCGGTTGGGTTTAAATCAGGAGAATTTCCGAGTCAGTCGATAGTACTTTGATTTACTCACTGATAAAGCTTGCCACTGTTTTCGTTCAGTGTTACAATTTTTGTATGCTTCCTTGGAGTAACGTCCATCGCAGACAATGGCCGTAAGACAACTAATCGACAATCGAGACAATAGTGTCTGGGCGTGATGAAAATCTGATCCAATCACGGATGAAGTAATATTTTTCAAGGCTAAATAAATTCCATCATGCACCCCAAAAATAGATTCATATTACTGCACACCACTGCACTTGACCTAATCTGAAGAAAAAATAGAAATCAATTACACCCTGTCACTCCAGTGGGTCTAAAAATGACTGTATAGTGAAAGAAAGGAAACTAAGTTGATTGTTTCAATTAATTTGCACAAGGGTGTAAATACATATTTTATTAAACTAAAAATATATAATAAATAATTACATCATAAATATAAAAAAATTTCAACAACAACAATAACAAAATTTACTCACTTTCGTGTATTAAGCATTAAATTACACCACTTAGCATAATCGATAGTTTACCTTGACTTTCACAGTTAGCCCAAAGAATATTTATAAACATTGGGTCTAAAACTGACTGTAAGATGAAAGAAAGGAAACTAAAGTGATTGTTTCAGTTAATTTGTACAAGGGTGTATATTATTATTATTATTATTATTAAGTCAGAAATTAAAATAAATAATATATCCAAAAGGGAACGAAAATTGTTCAAAATTATATTTAATAAAATCCAAAGATAACAAAAAAAAAGCCTTTTAAAGTTTTAAAATACACAAGTATACATACGATGTCTGATCAAAAGGGATCGGAGTCTATTACTATGGTAACGGAGTTAAAGTACTCAAAGCGAATCCGCTTGGCACAGATTGACTTTGAACTCTGCCACGAATTCATTCAAAATTATAATGCTATCGCTCACTTCCGTTGTTTATAGCAGTGCTTGGAAGAAAAGTGTGTAGAATGTGGTCGTCTCACCACACAATATAAAACTTTTTGAAAACGGCACCTATCCATTCAGCATTGCTTGTACAACAGTTTTTGGCCAAGAAAAACAACATCCCCAGATCCGAAAACTACCATATTTCCCAGAGCTCTCCTCTCGCGACTTTTACCTCTTTCCAAAAATAAAATTTCTCTTGAAAGGAACAAGATTTCAATAAGTCAAGGAAATTCAAAAGAATGCGACGAAGCAATTGCTCGCTATCGTGAAGGAGTTCCAGCAATGTTTCCATCAATGAAAACGATACTGGATAAAGTGTGTGACTTCAGAAAGAGACTACTTCGAAGGAGATTAAGTGCCGAATTGATATATGTTGTAGTTTTCTTTTTATAGTACCAGTCCCGATACTTTTTGATCAACCTCGTATATTGATATCTAGAACAAAAAGGCTAGCAGTGGAAACATCTTTGCTGCATATCAAAACTATAATTATAAAACTATAATTTGGGCATTTATCTATATTCCTAAGATGAGATTAATCCTAGCCCTGGACATTGATGCCAACACTCAGCGGTGACAATATGCTTCATGCTTGAACGTGATCTTCAGGCCATGAGTATGAAAGGTTTAAGTATGAAACCGTTTAACGCCGCACGGTGTTGACCTCAATTTCCACTTTTATATTTACATACGTACTATCCCTGATATTGAGCACTTTAGCCCATAAATATAGCTTAACTTAAAACTATATTTTATCATATATATATATATATATATATATATATATATATATATATATATATATATATGGATTTAATCCGACAGATTTTTAATCTATTTGTTTAAACGTTATTTTTTTTATATAAATGGGTACTCATATTTGAGTACATGATTTGTTTTTATTTATTTATTAAACACTATATTTAGATATACCGGCCTGAATATTTGAGAAATCTTGTTAGAAAAATATGCCGGAGGACGCATATTTTTCTAACAAGATTTATCGAATATTCACGCTGATAGATGTAAATAAATAAATATAGTGTTTAATAAATAAATAAAAACAAATCATGTACTCAAATATGAGTACCCATTTAAAAATTAAAAACGAATAAATTTAATATATATATATATATATATATATATATATATATATATATATATATATATATATATATATTATTATTATTATTATTATTATTATTATTATTATTATTATTATTATAAGAAAGGGTCCACGTGTGCTTTTTATAGTATATAAAATAGATAGGCTAGTTAATAAAACAAAGAGAAACGAAAGAGTACCAATATAATCAGTACGAAAAACATTTATTAAATATTAATTATTAACCATATGACAGAAATGAAGCACGAAAAGAAAGATCTTAAGGCCGGAATTTTCGGACACGCCTGTGTCCTTCATCAACGGAATGAGAAATAAACAAAGAAATTAGAATTACTCACGGACAGATGTTTTTGTGGACGGTGTACTTTCTGCTGTAGATTATAGTATAAGCAAACACCCTATCTCTGTCTGATTCCTCGCTGTGCAAAACATTTTATGAAAAATGAACTTAAATTTAAGATCGGTGTAAAATCGTTACGCCGGTCTGTTATTAGTAGTAGCGGGGTGGGAGAGTGAGATTGTAAACATATATATATATATATATATATATATATATATATTTGGTGCGGATGAATGTTTTGTATTGTTCGTTCATATATATCTATGAAAGTTCACTAAAGATGTAAATGCTTCTTAGAAAGCGGACGCGACAGGTTAAGATTTGGGGTGAGAATTTAAAGACTTGATTCGAGCAGAAAATTTAGCCAGGGATTTAGGATTGAAGGTGAATGTGTTTAATATGACGGTATGCAGATATGCAAAACCAGTGTGATGGTAATGACATGCAGACCTTGCTCGACTTAAAATTGCAGAGATAATCCAAAGAACTAGGAATTCGTTTTTCTTTTTTACGAGCATGTTTTCAACGGTATCTTCAGCGTCCTTGAAGCAATTTATTATAATTGCATTAACCACTGAAAGAAAAGACCAATCGTCCGTATTCTAGTGAGAGTTCTGAAGATACTACGCGGCCTTGTGGGTGATAAATTATTTTTCACTATAAAAACGCCTTCCCAAAGAGGAAACGTCGCAAGCTTCTCGCTACTCTGTCGCGATTACCATGGCAAATGTCCTGACGAGCTACATTCCGTAGTTCCTCCAGTTTTGACCACAGTTAAGACCCGCCATACCATATACACATGATGAATCCTCCATATTTCCCTTCTTCCCAAGAAACACTATTTTATAGAGCAGACTTCCGAGAGGATGCTTTCTCGATGACTACAATCTTAATCTCTTCAAATTTAGACATAACTGTTTTCTTTCCTAGATATCCTCATAAATTGCACTTCTTACCTCCTCCTCTTACGCCCATCAGCCTCAAGCAGCATACCGCTACCTTGAGTGGCTCTTAGAAGTTGTATTAAGATTAGTTTGACTGATCTTGCCAAAAGCTGGCAGAAAGTAATTAATATATATATATATATATATATATATATATATATATATATATATATGTCCACGACCAAAATTTTTAAAGATTTTAATCTCAGAACATGTTTGTAGATAACTGATATTTGATTGAAGTAAAAAAAATTATGGATTTTGTTAATATTTACATGTTTATCAAAATCATTCTCAGACATTGTATAATGAAGCCATTAGGCTGAGTAAATGAAAACGGGACTTCATCACTCATACTGAACCTTATATCTAAATAAATAAACGGCAAAGCCTGTCTGTCCATCCGTGTAACTCGGGCCACACTTGCTCTATATAAATATATTATACCTTTTTTTTTTAATTCTGAGAGTGAAAATCTGTCCTTCATCTGGTGTTTGAACATCCAGCATTGGGATTTGTGCCCGGATCGGGAGGGAAGGGTTAAAAATTCAAATTTTAAAATAACTGAAAAAATGAGTGATTTTAAAAGTTTTTAATTTATATTGAGTTTAAGGTAACACAAAAACTTTGAGAATTTAAAAGATTTTTTAAAATTCAGTTTAAAATATCTCCAAAACTTCGTGAATTTTATTTCTTCAAAATGCCAAGGAATCAGAGTAAAAGTGAGAGAGGATGCGTGGCGGGAGGTTTTGAAGATCCACAGAGTTTGTGATTTGAAGAACTCAGTTTTCAGCCTGAATTGGACTTTCGGCCCAAATCAGATTTTCGGTCCAAATCAGACTTTCGGTCCAAATCAGACTTTCGACCCAAATCAGACTTTCGGCCCAAATCAGACTTTCGGTCCAAATCAGTCTTTTGGCCGGAATCGGACTTATAGCCCAAATCAGAGTTAAAGTGCGGTTTTGATGTTCCATATGGTGAATTGAGGAATTCTAAGGCAAAGGGGGAGAAGAGCAGAAGAAACACCAGAAGAGACACAACCTAGGAGACTAACAGATGCAGCAAGATCTTTGGAAACACCTGAGGAAACACCTGAAGAAAGACATGCTAGATTGGTCAGTGATAATCACAATCATACTAAAAGGAGTTCAGCTTAATTTTTGAGTCTATCCAAGTTGGCTTTTCAATACAACTGTGACAGTGACTATTCAAACCATCTAAAGTCAGGGCCGGTGCTAGGGTATACCCCTCTCCGAAACGTTGATAAGGGGCACCCTCTCTACTAGATGTCGATTTGAAAATTTCCCAACCTGGAGGCCACAAACCCTAGAAGGAAAATTGGTGGGGGAGAGCGGCGCTTTCTTTAAATTATCAAAAATCAGGGAATTATCCAATTTAAATTTAAATTTCAGTACGTATCCATTAATTATTTACTTTTAGAATGAATAGGTTCTTGTATTTTAAAAGCTCTGGGAAAATGTTATTCTTTTTGTAATAACCACCAATATTTCCATGACTAAATTTTATTCGAAAAAGATGTTTAAGTCGCAAATTTTTACATTTCCATAAAGATTAATCGCTGATTCATCTCTGCTGAAAAAACAATTTTACAAAGATTCCAACACAACACAAACAGGATTGTCTTAAAATAAATTGCTTTAAAATAGTATTTCAGTTTTTCTATTTTTTAATCGATCATTTTCTCGGTTTTATCTTTCTAGAAATGTAAAAAAAATAGGGACTAGAAATTGTATTTTAATTACTAGCCGTGGACTTCAGGTTAATATTACTATTAGTAAAAAAAATAGTCTGAGATCCTCCTTAAAAGATGATCTCAGAATAAAAAATAATTTTACCAAGATATATTACCTTCATAATTGATTTAAAAGAACTGTCCAGAAAGAAAATTACAATAAAAAAACGCTACTGAAATTAGCATTTCTGCACCACCTCCCCAGTAGGCACGGAGCCCCCACGCGGTTGAGAGGTTCAGAGTAGTAAGCACCGGCCCTGTCGATTATTATAGTTGATGATTGACTTAAGTAGAAAAAAAGTAAAAAGTACAAAAATGTTTTAAAAAAATCTACTGAAACTAGCCATTTGGGGGCTCCAATCTCGTCGGGGGTTCCTGCCGAGTACGCACCGCACCGACCATGCAGATATACGAAGTATACTATTAGTTGATGGCTGACAATGTAAAGTCAGTTTAAAAATAATTTTAAAAATGGCGGATGGCCATAAAATAGCTCTGAAAAATAGCAGAGGCTGCAAATGGGCCCCCAAAATCCCCCCTCAATCGGGGGTAAGACACGCCGACCCTGTCCAAAGACATCTATTGGATCAACGATCATTCAGTGTAAGCATTGTAATGCTCTCAGATTCAAGGAGGAACCAAATGGGATGTGCTGTAACAACGGAAAAATACAGCTGGAAGATCTACCAGTTCCTCCAGAGCCATTGCTATCACTTCTGGATAGGAACTCAGATGAATCAAAATGCTTCATGCAGCACATCAGAAACTACAATGACTGTTTTGCAATGTTTTTCATTTGAAGCCAAAGATGCTACCTTGCCAGGATGGAAAACAACTTGTAGAATTCAAGGCAGGAGCGAGCTTAAATGTCCCGTTAGCCAGTCTATGAAAGCCCACCTTGTGACGCCGTCACCCGAAAGGTAGAACATTCTCTATCTGCAGCGCTTCAGAGAGAGACTGCCCTCTCCTCTCTTGTGAGTGTTTAATTGTGAAGTGTTCCCACTCGTGTGTTCTAGGTGCTACCAGAGAGCAGGTTTTGCCTACAAAAGAAGGCTCATGTTCCAACCTTGCCGGGGATAATGTTTTCCTTTATTAAATCTCTCGAATGAGCGGGCTGGTGAACATAATTAACAGTGTTAAAAAACAATGCGTATGCTCCAACATTAGTATCCACAAAATAACATTTGAAGTAGTGTGTACACACACACACACACACACACACACACACACACACACACACACACACACACACACACACACACACACATATATATATATATATATATATATATATTATGCATTTAGGCAGCAATCATTTCATGCAAGTTTCATTGAATATGACAGACTAAGATTTTTTTTTATTAAGATTTTTATGCAATTTCTCATGTGATCTTATAATTTTTTTTCTTTTCGGTAGATAAATTATATAAAAACTGTCCAAATGTTGTTTTTTTTTTCGAGTGCTTTCGGTTATACATTTAGACATTTTCAAGGTTAAAATATATTAACTGTTAACAAGAAATAGATTGTTGTATGTATGTATGTATTTATATAAAGTTTCATTTTCAAAACACGGTCAAGATACTGTTTTGGATGACTACATATATATATATATATATGTGTGTGTGTGTGTGTGTTCAAAGTAAACTGTTTTATCTGATATTATTTCCAATTAATCCAAACTTAATTTTGTGGACGCCAATGTTTGATTGATTGATTTCTTTTTGACGGCTTATCAGCTCTTTGCAGGCTATTTAAAGTCAGAAAATTTATTTAGATTGTAAGATTTTTTTAAAAATTAATAATGATTCAATGATACAATCTTACTAACTAACGCATAGCTGGAGGGAAAAGAGGTGGAGCCATACCTTTCCCAAATATATTTGCGCATAAGTGAATATAACGAACCTAAAAGGATCTGGAACTCGGCTCTCAGATAACAATCCCGAGTCAATATCTAATAAAAAAAACCGCACATCCAAGCTTACAGCCTATGTTCTGCCCAAGCGTTCACCCATCTAGGTACTATCTAGGCTCGACGTGTTTTAACTTCTGTGATCCTATGGGAACCGGTGTTTCAATGTGATATGTCCGTAAGCCCATACCCATGTTTGAGTCAATGTCATATTTTTTTTTTTAACAGTGGGAATGACGTCTACCGGTATGTGCATTCGAGAGAATTAAAAAAGAGGATGCCCTCTTCGGCACGGTTCGAACCTACTTGCAGGAAAAATCACAAAAAAACACCCTTATTATACATAACAAATGTGTATTTCTCAATTTAATGATCTTGTGCCAAAAGTTTCTTGATTCCGTGTCACTGCACTTAATTACAATACAAACCACATAGATCGAACATTATACACCGAAGATTTCGAGGACTAGACTCTTTTGACTGTTTTTGTTCTTACTACAACATTTTGGCCAATATATTCTACGGCCTTCCTCAGATTTACACTCTATATAGAGAAGACTGATAATTCTTTTTCAATTGGCGTCCGCTAAACTGCACTTGGAATGGGTTTTAACGATGGTTGAATATAAAGTAATAATGACGAAAAATATTAAATAACCTGCAATGGGTTGATACGCCGTTGAAATCGAATCAATAAATCTATCAATTGATCGATTATTTTACAGCCTTTCTGCAGAACTACAATCATTGTATATTTATATAGGAGTAGATAAGTTTTGTCTATCGTCTAGTTCACACTCCTCCCCGGGCATTTGAACAGAAGTAGAAGTTTATCACTCGTTTCCTGTTTAGAGTTAGGTTTCCGGTTCACTTTAAAGTTTGCTTAAGATCTCACCCCTGCGCTTGAACCGTTAAATTGTATTCACTAACTATTTATTTCATTTTATTTGTCTCTCCTTCACCAATAGGAATAGATAGGTTCGCCAGTCGTCCAGTTAACAGTACTCTTTTGAACAGGAGTAGAGGGTTTTCTTTTGTTTCCTGTTTAAGGTTGGATTTCCGGTTCCTTCTAAAGTCTGCTTCAGCTCTATATTCCTAATGCTTATCCTTTCCTACGCTAATATATGTCCACAGAGTAACCCTCTACCTTGAATGGCTCTTCGGCCTTGTATTGGGTGAGCATTAGTAAAAAAAAGTCTACGAACATTGATTACTCTCTCTCTCTCTTTCTCTCTCTCTCGCTTTCTCTATCTCTCTCTCTCTTTCTCTCTCTCTCTTTCTATCTCTCTCTTTCTCTCTCTCTCTCTTTCTCTCTCTCTCTCTCTCTCTCTCTCTCTCTCTCTCTCTTGCACACAGGCTCATGCGTGTGCATCTGCGTTAACCCATCAGGAAAAAGTAAATAGGTCCAGTCATTTTAAAATTAGAAATCCTTGCTTAATTCTAATGGCACAACTCTATCTTCTCGAGTTTAAAGGAAGAAATATTGATTTCATATTATTATTGAATCATAGTTTATATTGTTGGTGTTATCATTAATAACATTATTATATAATTATTAATGTTATTTTATATTATTTATTATTGGTATATTACATTATTATATT
This sequence comes from Acanthosepion esculentum, assembly GCA_964036315.1. Classification (NCBI taxonomy): domain Eukaryota; kingdom Metazoa; phylum Mollusca; class Cephalopoda; order Sepiida; family Sepiidae; genus Acanthosepion; species Acanthosepion esculentum. The sequence continues at coordinate 129,048,512 of OZ038477.1, read as the reverse complement.
AATATTTTAATAAGTATAATTTTAATATTGTCTACGTTGTTGAGACTGATAAAGTTTCGGAGAAAAGGGAAAAAGACTAATTTGGAACAAACTAGAGAATATTATTGTAAATTTATAAAGTTCGTCTTTTTAATCCGAATTTGCCAAAGCTTCTAATTTAAATATGTGCAAAATAACACTTTTTGTATCATTACCATATGTTTCAATCATCCATTGCCTCGCTTCTAACGGACTTTTTTTTAGCGTTCATGTTTAACATGAACGATAAAAAATGGCGTAGTCATATTATATTCTGCGATTATGTTTTACCAAAATAAAGTCAAATTATCGCTTTTCTGTCAATTGAGTAAGCATACACAGCAATAAAATGCTGCGTAAACTTAAAAGACACTTCTAAGATTTCCATAGCATTGCACAAAAAACATTTTGAGAACTTGTTCATCGATGTAAATTATTTTTTTTATGTTTATTTTACATTAAATTCTATAACAAAAATCCCGTTTCTTTTCTGAATGTAAATAAACATCGAAATACTCACGAAATCATGAGTACTACTATGCAATTACTAAAAACAAATTAAATGCATTTGAAATAATTCAAATGTCTTATCTGGAGTTAAATCTTGGTTTTATTTGAAAAATAAATGTCTAAAGCTAATCTGAAAAGATAGAAAAATAATATTACGTATTGAAATAAGGTTTTTAGACATTTTTAAGACAAATTAAGAAATAATATTTACTTCTTACTTAAAACATTGAAAATAATGTTTTTTATTGCGCCAATAAACTGTAAGCTATCATCATGGTTATAGGTAAACTTCTATTGTCCCTTCAGTTTTAAAAAGAAAAAGTACGGAGGGCAAAAATTACAAGAATCTGCAAACCGGTATTGTTTATGTTTAAAAAAATAAATTTGCTTTAACAGTATATAACTAATACTTATTTGCTCTATAGTCTTTTATAAAATTTAGTAGAATGAATCATTTCATTTCTTATACTACAATAGGAATATAAAAAAGAAATTAATTAAAAAATAGTTAAATTTTTCTTTACATTTTTGTTAATTGCATCATTTTTTAATTAGTTTCTTCTTGCCTATTTAATGTCATAAAATATTTACTTGCACACAACAAAGTCTTTTTAATTATTCTTATTTTATAAAATATTAAAATAAAAACAAAAATGGGTTATTGAATGGGTACTGTTACTTGACTACAGTCACAGAATTATTGTTAAAAATACACCTTTAAGTGCCGAATCTAGGGGCGTGTTGTTGCTCTCATGTCATTAGAAGTTTCGGGTCTAAATAAACAACATACTTCTTCGATGGGCGACCCGACCGAATATGATCAGTATTCGGCCCGCACCCAGAATAATTATTAATTACCCGCTGCCCCACGCAGCAAGATGTGGTACAAGGCCGAGTTTTAAAGTGGGGTATCCGAGCCCGTAGGCTCGGGCAAAAAATCCCTATAAACCACGTAAAAACGGAGTCAATTTCCCGAGACGAGACTCTGCCCTGGGAGATAAATTTGCTACTAGCTTTAGGATATGCTTTATATAAGTTCCCTCAGAAAACGGCAACTAATCAAGTCTACACTTGGGCTATTCAATGTTATAGATCGGGTATGCTTGGGTGTACTGAATTTCCTACATGTGGCCATGTTGAATTATTTCCTTACAAAAAGTTGTAAAAGAAATTTTGATAATATTGTAAAATAAATTTCGTTGAAAAAGTGTCCACATTCGAACATTAAAGTTTAAATTTTTCTTTATTTAAAAAAAAAAAAACGATCTGTTGTCGCTAAGATCAACTAGATAAATTTCAAAATCGTACCAAATAAAATAATTTTTTTCAAAGATAAATATTAAAAGTAGTTTTTCCTGTCAAATCTGAAAAAATATGTTTCATTAAATTATGCATTATCTCAATAAAAATATTTTTTTGAGTCTTAATGTATTATTTTTAGTAAGATTTTTTGAAAAATATTCAGTATGCCCACGGTCGATAATACATCAATGTTTACTGAAATAGCATCCTAAGGGATTTTTGTTTATATAACTGTAAATAAAATTCATGTCACTCCTACAAATTTAAAAGTACTCAGAACACATCGAAATAGTGGGAAATTATTCCCCAAAATATTTCTATAAAGTTTTTAAAAACAATTTCCTTTCAAATATGCAACTAATTTATTGATGAATAAGTACGGAAAATTTCATTTAAATCGGAAACTTAGTAAATATTTATATCTACTAAGTTTAGCTTAGAAAAATGCCAATCAGGATTCAACTCACTTCTCAATAGTAATAACTCAGTGGCCACGCTTATATGACACTTATATTAAGTGCACATACTTTAGAGGAGTAATGTGCACTTAATATAAGTGTCACGTCGACTGAATTATCTGAGAAAGATATAGACAGTGCCGGATTTACATTTAGGCTAGTATCGGCTGCTGCCCCAGGGCCCAAGACTAGAACCCTCCACACACATACACACACACCAATGGCCCTCTAGCCTTGGGTCACTGATAAAAATAAAAAATATAAGATTTGTTTATTTTCAAATTTAATGGGGGCTCCGTTTAACTAATTTGAAACAATTTAGAGTATGTGTCTATATTTCTGAGGTGAGGTATTATATACACTATTTACATTATTCGGACTATTGTTCTCATCTTTGTTGCCATATTTATTACAACGTTTCGGCCGTTGTACGCTCCGGCCTTCTTCAGGTGGTTGGAATGTCGAACTGAACCCTTTATTTCGCTCACTGGGGTAGACAGTTCTAGTTCCACGTGCCATGTTTAATGGATGTCAATTATCTCCTGTTAATTCCCCTCTCCAAGTTCTCCACTGCCTTAACCGGGTATTGAACTCACACTCTTTGGGTCCTGTCACTGGTTCTAACTAACGCTTTTATCCACTGTGTCATGTGTCATTGAGGGAATTAACAGGAGATAACTGATAACTGACATCCATTAAACATGGCACGTGGAACTAGAACAGTCTACCTCAGTGAACGAAATAAACGGTTCAGTTTGACATTCCAACCACCTGAAGAAGGCCGGAGCGTACAACGGCCGAAACGTTGTAATAAATATGGCGACAAAGATGAGGATAATAGTGCGAATAATGTAAATAATTTAGAGTATCTGGGCCCCTCTATTTGGAGTGCATTTTTAAATACGATGAGATTTTAAGGGGCCCCATTTAGATTTTTTATATAAATATAGATTTTAGATGTAACTTTTTTAGTTTTGCATAATTTTGACTATTTCGCTTAACTGAATTTTACACTTCTTTGAACACTGACATGCAATAAGAGCAAAATTGCTCATCTAAAAATATATCTGTTTTTATAGAAATGGTGGGGGTGGGAGTGAACATACGTAATAAAGGGACGCACAAATTGTATTAGTCCAAGGGCCTCAAGTCCTAAATCCAGTCCTTGATATAGACGTGACTGTGTAAGAAAAGTGAGACAGCACGAATTGTACAGATGAACTGGGATTTCATTATGCGAACTTATGATACAAACCAGAAGTTATTCTTGAAAAAAAAAAATAATAGAAAATTCTACAGGCGACCAAATTTAGTTGTCATAAACAAAGGAGAGAAGATCTGTCAGATAGTGAATGTTTCAACAACAAACGTCAGAGAAAAAGTTGAAGAGCTGCAGAAAATTATGAAGAAAAAAAAAGGACCTGAAGAACTTCGTAGAGACGTTGGAAGAATTTGAAATCCAAATAAGAACTGAAGCCGTCCGGAATTACTGAAACCAGCTCAACAACTGAGAAGAATACCAGCATGTTAGGAGACTTGCTGTCACTTGATTTGCCGATAACGTCACCGATTATTAGCGGCGCGAAAACTCAAACATTAAAAACACACTAATAAAAAGCACAAGAAGAGAAGAAAAGAAGAGTAAGAATTCTTTCTGTTGACCAAGCGGGGTATGAAAATAGAGTGTCAATGAATGACTTACACGATTCTGATTGGCTTAATGATGAATTCGGTCTGTAGACATTTTCTCTCGTCTTTCCCATTTGCTTATTAATATATTATTCATGTTATTACAATATTTTTTGTTGTTGTTACCGTGGCTGTTCTTATTACTTCCTCTTTTTTTCTTTTTATGACTTGTTGTCAGCCTGATGTTGTCGGTAGTGAAGCGTTCAATGAGATTACGTAAAACGTCTGTGTGCATCCGCCAGAGAAAGTAAATCCCTTTATAAGCAGCATTTGATATAAACGTAAACATTGTTTGAACAGCTGCCCGAGGTGGAGGTGAGATAGAGGCAGTGAAGGTAGGAAGAGGTTAGACAGCAGGAGAATTGAGTGAAATGCCCCAGAGGCTGAATACAAGAGATATGTGAGGGTTTGTGTGAGGTGAGGCAGTTCAAGAAGGTGGTGTTGGATGAGAACTTGCTTTTTCACAAAATAATTGCACAGCAACCAAAGATGTTTTACCTCGACAGTTCTTATGAAAACGGAAGTGTCATCGATTTTGGAATTCGCTATCTCTTTTCACTCGTATTCCTTTATTCCAGATACAATTTCTTCGTTGTTCTGGAGCATTCCGTACGGATATAGCTATACCCAATAGTTCTTGCCTTTCCATTCAATTTATGCATGTTTAAAATTATGTAAATGTCTCACAAATAACCACTGAGCATATCTGAAAACATTTCAAGAACGTGTTCAAAGACTTTTTAAATCCTTTTGATGTGAGTTCCTAATAGATTCCAGCTTTGATTTTCGCTCCATCACCGAGGGTCGATCCTTTGAACACTACCTCCCGATTACACTTATAGGTAAGACTAGTTATATCTTTTAATATTCGCATTTAATACTGTAATATAGTAAATAGAAGCTTATAAAATTTTATTTTACTATTTCAGCTTCAGTGCTGAAAAACGTTTATTTTATTGTGATGGATGGTTGCAGCAATTGCTAGCGGTTCGGATTTAAAAATAGGAGAGCCGAGCTCGAATTCCAGTCGAATCCATTGCATTCACTTACATGCTATTACCCTTGGAAAAGTTATAAATTCTTTTATTCTCCCCCCCCCCCCCCAGCTATGTGTAAATAGCGGGACAGGCCGGGTTCTATAGTATTGGATTGCAACTGGTCTACCGTAGAAAGAAATGGCAACATAATGCAGGAAAAAAATCTGCCTGTTCAGTCATGTATCGAAAGATACATGATTGCCTAAGCGTGTATCACGCATGGCACATAAGTGACTGACTGATGGATGGTTATAAGCGAGAGCGAAGATGGGGTGTGCATTTGTTATTACCACAAATACCGTTATGCCACACTTAGAAGAAATGCCCTGTTTGGCTTGACTCCCATTTACCGCACCCACGGTCCAGGAGTAGACAACGATTTGCATAAAACAGTTAAGTAAATGGAATAAGTTTGATTGATTAAAATAGTAATGTAATCTCATCAAAATATTTTGACAAATACGCCTCAAGCCTCAATGACCACTCGGATCCTCATTATTGAAATATTCTTATAGCTTTATCGCCCGTTAATTGTAATTTGCTTGAATATAGCTACGGGTTAGGGTTAGATGTGGTACAACCCGAAAGTATGGAACAACCCGCACCCCACCCAGTCAGTAGTGTGCCATGCGGGATACACGCTTAGGCGATCATGCATCTTTTGATACATGACTGACGAAGCAGTTTTTTTTCCGGCAGTAGGTTGCCATTTCTTTCTGCGGTAGACCAGTTGCCATCCAAGGCTATAGAAGTCGGTCTATTTACCCATAGCTGAGGAGAGAGAAGAAGAGGATTCATACCTTTCCCAAGGGTATTAGCACGTAAGTGAATGGATTCGACTGGAATTCGAACTCGGGCCTCCGATTCTTCATTACTCCACCGACAATTATTATCGCTTATTAAAGGTGGATCCAGTACAATAATAAGCCAGGTTATCTTATTTAAATTATTAGTTGTTTTTTGTGTTTTTTTTTTTAATCGTTTCACCCCAAACAAGGGCACAATGCCACTAGGACGCAGAAGGTTTCAATGAGTGAAATTGAAAGAGAATGAGAATACTAAGAATGGGGAGAATTGGGGAAAGGACAAAAAAAGCAACAGAAGATGGCGATTGATGTTGCATTTAAATTTTTGAAATTATACTTATAGTGTTATTCCTACCTTTTCTTTGAATTTATTTTTTAACACCGTAATTATCAGCACTATACGTCTGTTTACCATTCCAGTGAGTCAACTGTTTTATCCAAGTCGTTGTCTTCTTCCAGTACCGTACGCCCGTTTAATGATAGTCAAGCCAATTCTTTATATAAATCGCCAGAAGTAATTGTGCTTAAAAAGGCGCTTGTCTCTCATTTCCTCCGTGTTGTTGAGGAATATTTAATAATAGAACAATTGGTGCAGTGGAATTTACTCAAACAAGAGTGTAATAATGAATAGACGAACAATTACATAAAATTAACAACTAAGGAATTCCTAATCCAACATTTTTAGTATTGGGTCGGTGCATAATTATCAGGCGTTTTTATAGGCGAGTTATTTATTAATAAACATTGCAGTTTTGTTTACTTTTATTAAATAAAAATATCGTTTTATTTTATTAAGTTATAAAAAATGCGTATCGATAATCATACGCTCCGGAATAATCAGTTAAAATTGTTATTGTTGAATTTTTTTTTTTCATTATAAATATTGTTTAAAAAACGCCTGATAATTATGCACCAACCCAATACAAACGTTTAAATTATTTTGTTTCAGTTTCGGATATGAAACTGGGCAGATATGGACTTTTCAAGAAAAATATCTGAATGAGAATGTGTACTTTCCTTAAAAAGGAAAATAGAGTATTACTGAGCTTTGACACAAGACGATAGACGTAATACACACTGTTTAATATAAAAAAATGAGGCGTCTATTTCAAATATGAGTAACATTTGATTAAAAATAAATCCATTAATTCTTTACATATATATAACTTGAATATATATATATATCTTGAAACGCTCACATATTCACTTGCGCATGCGCACTGAAGCACTTTCACATGCCGAAGAACGCTTTCATGCACATGTCAAAAATTGCTTAGTGCTAACATAACCGACTAATGTCATACTATATATATATATATATATATATATATATATATATATATATATATATATATATATATATAATATTTTTATTATAATAGATTACAATAAAAATTAATCGTTGTGCACATATTTTTGCACATATTTTTGTCTTCGAATAGCTCTGAAGAGTGAGGATCAATAACCAGTTAATGTTATTTTTTTTGCGATGTAAAGTTTAACGGTGCTTAATTTTTTTCTTATCTTTGTTATTCTGTCTCTTTTATATTTTAGCAAATATTTATAGATAATTTTAAAATGTACATTTTTAAATTATATATATATATATATATATATATATATATATATATATATATATATATATATATATATATATATATATATATATACATATATATATATATATATATATATATATATTAAAAGTCCTCATATCCGAACTTCTCAGTTTCCATTTAGATGTTGTAGGAATATATTACACTCTAATATTTTCTTTTCTTTTCTTTGCTGATAATTATTAGCAACTAGAAATTTCTCAAGCCACAATGTCTCGCTTCAACTGAAAGAAATGGGAAAATAAATTCTTTTAACGTTACGTCAGAAATTAGAGATTATTGAAAAAAATGGACGAAATGGCAATTTAACAAACAAGGATTGCAGAATCTGAACGAAACACTTTAACTTGCGTTTGAAGATGATCCACTGAATTCTCTCACTTAGGATGACTTCAAAGAATGGAGAAATGAAGACGCCAATGAATTACAAAAGAATTCAACGGTAGAATCGCTTCAAAATGATTTGGATTGTCAAGAGATAGAAGAAGAATCAAATTATTCCGATAATGGTGAAAATATGAAAGATGATGAAGAAGACTGGAACTCAGTAGACGAAGCTATTGATGAGGTCTTCAAATTTATGGAGAAAAATCTTTGTAGAGTTGTACAGAATGCATAATTGCACGTAATTTGCAGAAATGCCTTACTTAAAAAAAACTAGAACAGCGAAAACTAAACGAAATGAGAAAAGAAATAAGCTTACTGAAAATAAGACTTATTGTGCATTAAACATTGCAAATTTATATTTCCTTTTGTGAGACACTAAATAATCTTTCATATATTGTGATAAGTTCTTCTGTTTTCTTAAACTATAGTTATATTACACATGGCACATTATATCCGAATATATATATATATATATATCCGAAACAGAGAAAACAGAATGCAAAAGAATAGTAAGAGATTACGAGGATACAAGAAAATTATGAAAAGACGAAATAACCACGACATTCCACACATGTGCACATGCACACGTAGAGACGTACACGCATATACACAGACAAACACAAAGAAGAAAGTGCCTATGCCTCCTGAAGAGTGGACCGAACGATTAAAAAAAATCATCTACGAAACTCTCAAATCTGAGTGCTAAATATAACATCAAGTGACAATTTTTTTAATATATATATATATATATCTGTGTGTGTGTGTGTGTGTGTGTGTGTGTGTGTGTGTGTGTGTGTGTGTGTGTGTGTGTGTGTGTGTGTGTGTGTGCTATATTTATGGGCCTCCTACAACATTTTACCATTCCCGGCAGGACTGCACAGAAAGTGAAAGAAAAAGAAAAAGAATTTCAATGAATCAGGCGTAATTAAAAAAAAAAAAACTTTAAATTCCCAGCATATCTCGTTTATACGTATGGGTATTCGCACCAACATAACAAATTTAATCCAATGGAGTCCTAATATATATATATATATATATATATATATATATATATATGTGTGTATGTGTGTGTGTGTGTGTGTGTGTGTGTGTGTGTGTGTGTGTTGGACATTTCATATCAGATCACCAAATATATTGATAAGTTTTCAGCTCGTGACACCTTTTCAAAATTGACAAATCAATGTCAAAAATTTAAGTTTTATCGAACAAATAGTTCAGACTTTATTACAGATTATAATTTGTTTAGATTTACATGTCACGAGCCAAAATTATACATGTATAATTTTACTAACTTTAGTATTTCCTAATTTTTATATTTCATAACTTTGGTATTTAAAAAGACATCAAGTTAGCCAGAAAATAAAGCAAATCTGGATTCATTTTGCAATTGTTCTAAACGGTCTACAACTATTGAGTCCTTATGAATTTTTAGAAGGGGTGTTGAACTTTTTGGCCACCGTGGAAAGTAAACTGAATTCGGTAAAATAAAATTTCCATTAAATTATTTATATTTTCGATATTGCACTGACGCAAAGTTTAAAAGCACTAAATACTTTTCTATTGATCAACATACAAGACCATTATAGGGAAAACTTATAAAATAATTTTATACACTCTTTGAACAGCTTGAAAAGTACTGTAGAGAATTTAGAAATTTAAAAAAAATAGTTCATATTTTGTTGATTTAGAGATCACTTCATCTCATCTTTTATTATCTTTTTTATTCAGGATGAACATTACTTGCTTAATTTCTGGTTATTTTCAAACCTATATTCAAACTCTGAATTACTGACAGACTCTGAAATTGATCCGTTCATGTGAGAGAACTGTTAGACAGTCTGGCGCCAGTCTTCATGAGTGAATTTCTCCCACATCTTTCGGCGTATTCTTGAAGATTGGCCACCCTAAACGTTCAACATCTTCAAATGACACTCGACTGGCCTTGAAACGGGTAAGTAACTCAAAAACCTAGCTTCACCCTAAAGAATATTCGTAAGAAACTGACGAAGCATTTCGAGGTTTTCAGTAGTAGATTTGCCGAGGTTAAATTAAAATTTGATGTAGGCACGTTGTTCGAATTGATCAGTTATTGTAAAGATTGCAGAACCATTCCAACACAGTCCAAAACACTTCTGAACACGAGTAAATAGCACTAATCTATTGGTAGACTAACTCAGTAATCTAGGTACTATTGTCCTTTAGTGTCATGCACATTTCATTCTTGGATATTAAAGGAAAAACATTTTTATATGGGTTAGATTCGTTGTAACCTAAATTCCACAGAAATATCTATTAATAAGATATAACTGGCATTTAAAAAGAAAAGACCTATTTTGATTAAATTCAAAACCGTCGCTGAATTAAAACAACGCTTTGTAGATGTCAGATTTTATTTCTGACGCGTGACATTGAGCAATATAGTCCGGAACTGTGGCCATCTTCCTACCTTATTTATACACCACTAACCAGAATCGTGATCCATGTGTAGGCAAAACAAAGTATAAAAGTTTTGACAAACAAATCATATGAAAAACATCTAGGTTTCACTGAGCCGGATTTTTCCCTCGGGTGTTCTACAATGGTATAAGTATGCTTCAGTTAATTCTGTGTACTTAGTGAAATAGCTTGTAACTTAGATCACAAGCTTTACAGAGAAATCTTACTTTTTTCATAGAGAAACGTACATGGAGGATCTCATTACTTCGTATAATTAGCAACAGAGTTGTATTATTTTCTTCTTTCTTTTTTGCATCGTTTTTATCTTTCTTCACAACGTTTCGGGCTGTTCGCTTATCCAGCTACATTCGGTTTAATTTCTTTATCCGGTGCAGAGTCTGTTGCATGTAAGTTCTGCTTCTTTAATTCCCTCTTATGTAATGCGTCATGTTAACTTGACGTCTTCTTGCTGGTTTGCAGAAGGCATGGTGTTCCAAAAAAAAAATTCAACTGGAATGAAAACAATGGTGAAAAATAACATGGCGTCACTTAGTGAGTTAGAATAAAGCCGCCATAACAAAATGAACACGTATATAACACAAAATGAACACCTATTTCGCACAAAATGAATACTTATATACAACAGCACAACTGGAACACATACATAGCATTAAATTTCTGATCAATATTGAATCAGATGTAAATAAAACAATAAATACATTCACCTTTTTTTTTTCTTTTTTTTTTTGACAAGTGACTACCTATTTTTATTTAATATGATTATATATTTGCCAGATTAAAATGTCTGCTTTGAGATTTTATGACAAAAACTTCACCATCTTCCACAATACGTACTTGCGGGAAAGATCTGAAATGTTCATTTGTCTAAAAAGATATTTGATGAGAACTGTAGAAGAAGATTAGATTAGGAAGCAAATGTTATAATGGTCCGGTCATATTTTGAGGATATCCATTGAAAGAATAACTAGAGTTTCCTATAGATGAACCCCATATGAAAAGAGAAAGGGAGACAACTCAGATATTACCTGGTGGTCAACTGTGATTTTAGAATTGAAACACATGGATTTCTCATGGGATTGACATACAGATAAAAGCAAGAGACATGGTTTAGTAGAGAGATATAATTGAGGCCTTATATATCAGTCGGGGCAGAAATATCTCAGATTTACTGCATTAGTAATTTTGCAATTCTGGGAAGATTTACTACAACTGGGGCCCTGTTTGACAAAAAAAAATGATGATTTAAATTCTGTGCGGAATTATGACAAACATTATACAATACAAAAAAGAATTTCTCGAAATTTCATAAAAATTAAATAATCGTGGGTAACAGACTAAAAAAGCATTTTTAGACATATTTTTTAAACAGAAACATTTCAAAATAATTTCAATCATTTTTTAATAAGTTATGAAAATTTAATTAAAATCCGATAATTATTTGATTTTTGCAAGAATTTTCAAATCAATGTGTTTTTCACCGCAAAAACGCTCAAATTTCTTGTACAAGTTTAAAGAGCTATAAAACAAGATATTTATCCAAAAATTTTTAGGGTTCTAAGAGAATCAAAATGATCGTTTTTACATAGAAAATATATTATTTGAAAGCAATTTAATGTATACAGCAACAGAAATATTTGTTCTGAATGGGCAGGAAGGAAATGATATGGAATTCAAGTTTACTATTTTACTGTCTCGAACAATCAGTGGAATTTCATGAACCCAGTGGATTAAATGAATTAGTGACATAGTAATTGTGAGTTCAATCGTTGGGCTTGACAGTGTGTACTTGGACTCAGTGGAAAAAGGGTGAGAAATAATTGAGCAGTATTAAATAAGAACTAGATGAGAAAATATACTGATGTGATTACTGTTTTAAATGTTTATGAAAAATCGTCATTTTAACATGTTTTTTAATGTGAATGCAGTTCACTGGAATATTTCAAGTTCAAGACTTGAATGTTACGTTTACTTTCACTTCAATTCCACTTGGTGATGGCATGGCTCCATCTCCCCAGGCATGAGTTAACTAGCAGGGTAGACTTGGCTCTCTGGCCTTAGGTGGCATCCAGTCTAAGAGAAGGACAACTCTGAATTCCATGCCGTGGCAATGCCAACGGAAAATCACGCCACTATCTTTCCTAAGAAGTCATGACAATTCAGAGATAATAAAAGGAATCTTTGGAGGTGCATAATCACCTATGTTCTGAAGTAACACGGTCTTATAATTACCTATATGATAAAGTCTATATACGAGGGGGTGCTGAAAAGTTTACAGCGGTTATCTCACTTCCCAAAATGGAACCAAACAACAGAATTTGTTTTGAAAGTGATTCTAGCTTAGAACGAGAAATCTTCAGCACACCCTCATAGATATTATTTATATGAAACCTTGTTGCAACATTTAAGGCTTTCTTGCATTTTATCAATTTTAACACCCCAAATCGTTTTAGTGTATTATGTATTGTTTAAATTTAATTATCGTGGGAAAAAAGCGATAGTAGCAGATCATTTTTTTTAACCATCTGATCACAAGCAAGGCAATAAAGCCACTAAGACGCAATAAGTTACTGAGTGTGAAAGAATATAAGAAAAAGATTACATTATTAATGAGAGAGAATAATAAAAAAACAGGAATAAAGAAGACAGAAGGTAACGATTGATATTGCATTCATTTTTGAAGATCAAAGTTAACTGGAAAACAAGAAGCCGGCAGAATAACAATAAGTACAAGAAAAGAAACAGAACTTACGGTTATATCAAGTCATTTCACCTGTTAACATAGAACTTACGTTTATATATCTAGCTATTTCACCTGAAAATAAGGAAACTTTGCCACCAATCTAATACTGCGCGTAAAATTCATAAAGCTGCGGTAACATAGAGGAAATTCACCAGAAAAAAATTACCATAAAAGTATTTATAAAAAGGGCACAGGGAAGCTACGTCCCGGTTGTGGGAAAGTGACTAAAGCCCAGATGCCATGTCAGGAAATTCTTCAGAGATATTCATGAAATAAGATTTGTAGCAAAGACCTGAAGAGTACGTGGGTAGTGTAACTGTTATCGGTGCGGAAAGGAGACTTGGCGAGTTGAGTTCAAATGTAGGCATATTTTGTTGCGTTCACTTTCGCGCTTATACCCTTGGACAAAAAGTGTACCCATCTCTTTCCCAACTTATTATAGGTCAAGCAGCACGATAGATTAAGCTTCCTAGCCTTGGGTGACAGCCTGTCTAGGAGAAGGATCACTTTGAATACCAAACCATACAGAAGACAACAGGAAATCAATCCACTATATTTCCACAAGAATTCATAGCAATTCACAGATAATAAAGAAATGGAAACTGTGGAGGGCCATGATATCCTACGTCTCTGAAAGAACATGGGATTAATAGAAAAAACAAAACAAAGTAAAGGTCTGCAAAAGCCGAAAACATTTTTGAGACAACCTAAAATATAAAACAAGGAAGATATTACCAAAATGGTCCTATTATTTCCTATTATTTATTTCCTATTATTTATTTCCTATTATTTCCTATTATTTATTTCCTATTATTCATTTCCTATTATTTCCTATTATTTATTTCCTATTATTTATTTCCTATTATTTCTTATTATTTATTTCCTATTATTCATTTCCTATTATTTCCTATTATTTATTTCGTATTATTTATTTCCTATTATTTCCTATTATTTATTGACAAGTGTCCTTTTTTTAATAAGTAAATCTAAATAAAAATTATTGGAATTTAATTAAGAATAAAAGAGAAACGATAAAGTTCGTAGAATGAATCTGTCTATATTTCTGAGATGAGGTGTTGTGTACACTATTTACATTATTCGGACTATTGTCCTCATCTTTGTCGCCATATTTATTACAACGTTTCGGCCGTTGCACGCTCCGGCTTTCTTCAGGTGGTTGGAATGTCGAACTGAACCCTTTATTTCGCTCACTGGGGTAGACTGTTCTAGTTCCACGTGCCACATCCATTAAACATGGCACGTGGAACTAGAACAGCCTACCCCAGTGAGCGAAATAAAGTGTTCAGTTCGACATTCCAACCACCTGTAGAAGGCCGGAGCGTGCAATGGCCAAAACGTTGTAATAAATATAGCGACAAAGATGAGGACAATAGTCCGAATAATGTAAAAAGTTCATAGAAAGTAACAACAATGCTTTCCCTGAGTGTCTTGTCTGTTGATTGTGTATAAAACTAACCACAGCAGTTATATATTTTTTTATTACCGTCTTTTACATTTCAAGACAGAAGTTTAAATTTAATTTTCTGGTTAATTTACATTTTCGCCGCCGAGGTTATTTGATATTTTTGTACAAATGGCTGTCACCATGGTTTAATGTTAAGCTTACTAGTTGCGCACACACAGTGAAAGAGTAAAAAACGGAAAAAATAATTTTTGGCAGGTTACTGAAAAACTTATTAACTATTAAAAATTGATGATTGAACCATGTGGTGAAGGCACTGCTCAATTGTAAAAGAAATGATCGAACCTCACTTATGGGCAGTGTAATAACAACTCAGACGTCTTATGAGACTTAAGAAAGGTTTATTCGATACATGACTGACGAAGCAGATTTTTTCCCGCAGTAGGTTGCCATTTCTTTCTGTGGTAGACCAGTTACCATCTAAGGCTATACACCCCGGACTGCCCTGTTATTTATAACATAGCTCGGTAGAGAAGAGGATTCATACCTTTCCCAAGGGTCAGTCAGTTTTGTGCTATGCGTGATACACGCTTAGGTGATCATGTATCTTTCGATATATGACTGACGAAGCAGATTTTTTCCCGCAGTAGGTTTTCATTTTTTTTTTTTTTTTTGCGGTAGACCAGTTGCCATCCATAGCTATAGAACCCATATCTGTCCTGCTATTTACCCATAGCTGGTGAGGGAGAAGAAGAGGATTCATACCTTTCCCAAGGGTTAGCCAGTTAAGTGCCATGCGTGATAGACGCTTAAGCGATCATGTATCTTTCGATACATGACTGAAGAAACAGATTTTTCCCGCAGTATGTTGCTATTTCCTTCTGCGGTAGACCAGTTGCCGTCCAAGGCTATAGAACCCGGTCTGTCCTGCTATTTGCCCATAGCTGGGGGAGAGGAAGAGGATTCACACCTTTCCCAGGGATATTAGCACGTAAGTGAATGTAATGGATTCGAGTGGAATTCAAACTCGGCTCTCCCTTGTAGAATCTAAATGAGTCATAGTTCTTCCAAGAGAGACCATCGATATCAAGGGAGGTAATTTATGTTAGTCTATACCACACGCAGTAGTAAAAAAAATATCACTTTTGGATTGGTGACTACAATTATTATCTATCAACTTTTGTCAATTTGTGGATGCAGAGCTCAAATAAATAAATGAGGGAAGCCTAATCCAATGGATTCCAACCTTGTAGCAGTAACAGCCTTATTGCACTATTGAGGGCGATCCGGCGCGACGTCGGCCTTTCCCACATTAAACCGACATTGTGTCACATTCCGTCACCGTTGAGAGGGGGAAGAAAAAATTGATTAAAATATAAATAAATTATAATAAATATGAAATAAATTAAATAAAATATGAAATATAATAAATATGAAATATAATATCATATAATAAATATGAAATAAATTGAATAAAATATTCAGTTCAATATTCATATAATAAATATGAAATATAATATCACATAATAAATATGAAATAAATTGTATAAAATATTCAATTCAATATTCATATAATAAATATGAAATATAATAATATCATATAATAAATATGAATAAATTGAATAAAATTTTACAAGCTTAAACGTTCGTCTGTTTTTCTTTACACTCCCAATTGTCAAAATATCTGATGATGGGGCATGTGGATTTATGCCTTTCAAAAAGTCATTAATGTCAAGTGAATGTACCCAAGATTACTCAGTGCAAAATGGTGAATCGAAAAATAAACTAGTTATCTTTTATTTTCTCTCTTTTTTGCTATATGTTTTCGTTCACCATCTTACGGTTTGGTTTGGTTAGGTTTGGTTTGGTTTACGGCATATCAACCTTAATGGGTTATTTAATGCCGACAAGATTTTTATTGCTGGTAATATTTTTTTCTTCAAAAATGTATTGCTGGCAATGATGTATTGCTGGTAATATTTTTTCATTAAAAATGTATTGCTGGTATTGACGCCTACTTTTATACTTTCATAGGTGGGACCCTAACAGGTGCTACCACCCCGGGTCAGGGTGGACCTGGGAATACCAACAATTAACAGGTGGTTCTACGTTCCTCAAAACTTCCTGATCAGAGGTCTGACTGTTGGGCGTAGTTTATCGTCTTACCCAGGACGCCCATCTTTCGGTGAGTAATCTTTCTTTCTTATCTTTGCTCTTAAAATTTGGCTTTAATATATTTGAATGTGTCTTTGCAGGATGCATAATACTATCCAAAATAACAATCGAGATGATGAAACGAATGGAAAAGTTATTAAACGACGAAAAACGGTGAAATTTGAAACCTTTCATTATTTAAAATAAATACACACTTGTGAAAATTAATTGAAACAAAATGAATAAATTCGATCGTCTATTTCTTTATTTATTTAAATCCAACTTCATTTTTACGTTTTTTATTCCGTTTTTACTAACCTTTCTTCAGGAAATTCCACAGATGTTGACATATAAGATTATCCACTGTGTCATGACGCCGTGTTTCCTTTACCCGTTGCTTGTATCTTCTTAGTCTCTCTCTTATTCTAATATTCATTGTATCTTCTAATTCTCTCTTCTTATCTTATTCTATTATTCATTGTATCTTCTAATTCTCTCTTCTTATCTTATTCTATTATTCATTGTATCTTCTAATTCTCTCTTCTTATCTTATTCTATTATTCATTGTATCTTCTAATTCTCTCTTCTTATCTTATTCTATTATTCATTGTATCTTCTAATTCTCTCTTCTTATCTTATTCTATTATTCATTGTATCTTCTAATTCTCTCTTCTTATCTTATTCTATTATTCATTGTATCTTCTAATTCTCTCTTCTTATCTTATTCTATTATTCATTGTATCTTCTAATTCTTTCTTTTATTTTATTCAAATATTCATTATATCTTCTAATTCTCTCTTATCTTATTCTAATATTCATTGCATCTTCTAATTCTCTCTTCTTATTCTATTATTCATTGTATCTTCTAATTCTTTCTTTTATTTTATTCAAATATTCATTATATCTTCTAATTCTCTCTTATCTTATTCTAATATTCATTGCATCTTCTAATTCTCTCTTCTTATCTTATTCTATTATTCATTGTATCTTCTAATTCTTTCTTCTTATCTTATTCTAATATTCATTATATCTTCTAATTCTCTCTTATCTTATTCTATTATTCATTGTATCTTCTAATTCTTTCTTTTATTTTATTCAAATATTCATTATATCTTCTAATTCTTTCTCTTATCTCATTCTAATATTCATTGTATCTTCTCACCAGATAATCCTTGTGGGAGAACCAATGAGCATGCGGCACGTAATACTCAGTTACATGGCACAAGTAGCGCTTGCAGAATGACTTGACATAAGCAAATTAACTGAAACAAAACGAATAATTCCGTTATTTTTTACGTTTTTTTCGTATTATTCCAATGAAACATGACCCAGTGCACATGTTAGTACTTCGTATGTCTATTCCACGAAGTCATTCCTTGCAGATTGACCACAGATTCTCGATTGGATTTAAATCAGGTGAGTTTCAAGCCAATCTATAGTACTTTTATTTGCTCACTGGTAAGGCTTGCCAGTGTGTTCGTGCAGCGTTGTAAAATTTTCGTACGCTTCCTTGGAGTAATGTCCATCGCAGACAATGGCCGTAGGACAACTAATCGACAGTCAAGACAATAGTGTATGGGCGTGATTAAAATCTGATACAATCACAGATAATGCAATATTTTTCAAAGCCAAATACATTTCATCATACACCTCGAAAATAGATTCATATTACTGCACACCACTGCAAATGACCTAATCTGAGAAAAAATAGAAATTGATTACGCCCTGTTACTCTAGTGGGTCTAAAACTGACTGTATGATGAATGAAAGGAAATTAAAGCGATTGTTTCAATTAATTTGCATAAGGGTGTAAATACATATTTTATTAAATTTAAATAATGTAATAAATAATAATTACATTATAAATATTGAAAAATTTCAACAACAATAACAATATTTTCTCACTTTTGTTTATTAAGCATTAAATTCTATCACTTAGCATTCTCCATAGTTTATCTTGACTTTCACGGTTAGCCCTAAGAATATTTATGAACGTTCTTAAATTTCAAACATTTATAAATCTAACGACATTTTTACTTTTGTTGATAAATACTTGTGGCAAAATAAAATCCTTACAATTTCCTTGATAAAGTCTATCAGAGAATGAAATCCGCCAGAAAATGTTTCCTTTTGTCTTTATTTATTAAATTCTAATTATGTTCTTAAAACTGGACATTTTAAAATTACATCTCCACCTAATATATACTTTCGTAAAATACATCTATTGGATGCTTTGGTACACATCATCAGTGATGTTTCTCGCCGAGGTTCATTAGGGGTTTCGGATCTTTCAACATCGTACCCCCTCTCCACAGTGACCCAGCCGATACTGATCGGGTATCGACTTGTGTACCTTCCGTTAGCTACAATATATATATATATATATATATATATATATATATATATATATATATATATATATAATTACTTTTGGGAAATATATGTATCCTCCACTCCTGCTATGAGTAAATAGCAATGCAGACTAAGATTTCTATCCTTGGTAGGGTAACCACTCAAGGAGAAAGACAAGACTAAATTCAAAATTGTGTAGAATGCTAAAAGAAACCACTTTCCTATTTTTTAACAAAAACAGACATTGCAATCCACAGATATTAAAGTTAGCTGCAGAGAACTTTGACTGCATGCATTATGAAGGGATATGGCATTTTTTAAAAATATTGTAATTACCTTGACACTACTTTAAAAAAAAAAGAAGCCATTTTAGCATCCCCCCCACTTTTAAATAAATTATAGTGTTATGGCTATTAAAACTGTAATACTGTTAAGATAAGTCTGAGAACACTTTAGGGAAATTTTTAAAAAGCCTCCAAGCTTTAGTTCAGAGTCTCGCTAAAATGAAAACTAGCATTGCTTTGGACTTTTTATTCTTGTAATTAAACTCTTTGAAAAACCTCACAAGCATCATAAAAAAGTAGATGTTAGAATATGATGATCATGTCATAATTGTCAACAATCTTTCTGCTGCTGTTCTTCAAGGTACTACCTTAAACAACAGAAGAGGCAGGCAGGGGGAGGGGAGAGGAGCTAAAATGTCACTGAATGAACTGGAAGAGACATTGGCATCCAACCAAGATGTGGAGGGTGCTGGTCAGGTGCTTAGCTGTGTAGTGACCCTATGAAAGCCATCATTCATGAGAAAAATAATGAATAAAACCTTGTGAAAGACTGAAAAAAAATTATGTAAAATACATCTATTGGATGCTTTGGTACACATCATCAGTGATGTTTCTCCCCGAGGTTCATTAGGGGTTTCGGGTCTTTCAACATCATACGCACCCCCTCTCGGCAGTGACCCAGCCGATACTGATCGAGTATCGACTTGTGTACCTTCCGTTAGCTACAATTTTTTCCATCACTCCGACTACACACTGCGACTCCTCTTGACAATTTATGGTCCAATCCCAGATAACTTCCGGTTCACCAGTAAACAAAATTTTGTTTTATTTTTCAATTCACCATTTTACGGCGAGTAGTATTTTATTTCTTATCCTTACTTCTCATCTACTTTATCACGTTGAAACGCCGATTCTCGTACGATCACTGAAGTTAGGCAACATCGAGCCTGGTCAGTACCTAGATGGGTGACCGCTTGGGAATATCAGGTGCTGTAAGCTTGAATGTAAGGATGGTGTAATGGATAATGGCTCGGAATTGTTAATCGGAGAGTCAAATTCCAGTTCCATTTGGCTTCACTAACACGCAAAAAACCATTGGGATACGTATGACTACACATCTTCTCTCCAGCTATGGGTTAATTAGTAAGATGTCTATCAATAAATCCTTATTATCTAAAAAAAATCTTACAATCTAAAAATATTATCTGGCTTTTAATAACCTACAAAGGGTTGATAAACTGTAATCGTACAATACCCTCCCCGGCCGACCAATACTTCCAACACCGCGGCTGGTCGCTGAAGTGACGGCTTCAATCCACAGCTAATCTTATCCCACGTTGTAATTTAAGTTTGTTCATAAGGCAGCCAACATCGAATCGTCGCAGGTATCTTCGTGTTGTGCTGGTCCAAGCAGGGCGATGACGTACAGAAAAAAATAACAGTCGAATAAATTGATCAAAAGTAAATACTGTTTTATATCAGTCCTCCGTACAATAATTGGTTTATCAGAGTTCGCATGCAATTAATTATCAGCCCAACCCGCGTCTAAAGTCTGAAGTGATATCATTGTTGAACTGGCAAAATCTGGTTTTGGTAAAGTTTGGCACAATGCTGAAGATGGAGGCTTCTGTCAGCAGTTAATCACGTGGACCTCTCTCATGTCCCTGGTCTCGTCTCTATCTCTTCTGTCTCTCTACTCTCTTCTGCGACTCGTCTGTCGAATTCGCTTCGCGCACTCTTATTTATTGACATTTGCCCAAACTGTCGAAGTAAGAGAATTTGATAATTCTGGAGAATTCCCTTCTTCCACTCTCTCACATTATTTCCTCTCACTAAATCTCCTCAGTGAGCGTGGGTGGCTAATCCACCCCTCCTTGTATTTCAACTCAAATTTCGACCAGTGGAATCAACTTCAAATTCGTTGTTTACGAAAAGTGAAATTTTCGCTTTACAGCTGGCATTTGCAGCTGTGTGTCAATCCACATTGTCCCCTAAGTCTGGGTCACTCTTCCATTGTTCAAACTGCTCGACATACAATTAAATCCTCAATTCTTCCCACGGGTTTTTGATATTAACCCTTCTCTTTTCATTTGTGTTTATTCAACACCCACAGAGCCCACCTGAAAACAATACCACGGGTTGACGGAACCCTGTAATTCGGTAGACGGTACCATGTAAATTGCCGTGGATAACTGCGCTAGTCACAATTCATCGTGGCCGAGGGCTTGAGCGTGCAGTCCTTGTTCAAACTGTCGCTCTTTCCCAGTAACAAAAGTCTCAGCATAGTTGCAGTATAAACCACAGTTGGGCTCTGGGGGTGTTGAATAAACACAAATGCGCCTGAGCAAGCGTCGGCAATAGGGATTGGCTAGCCGCCCTAGTAGACCGTTATCCTGGAATACGAATGGCCAGCTATACATAATACAATTAATGTAGTATAATGTTTAATAATTTATTACAATTTTTAATACAATAATAACAATAATTTGCCGATGAAATTCGGAC
This sequence comes from Acanthosepion esculentum, assembly GCA_964036315.1. NCBI lineage: Eukaryota > Metazoa > Mollusca > Cephalopoda > Sepiida > Sepiidae > Acanthosepion > Acanthosepion esculentum. The sequence goes on along the minus strand of OZ038477.1, from coordinate 129,026,774 downwards.
AACTTAAAACTAATACGTTTACAACTAAGGGATACTAAGAAACGATATGGCACTTCTTTTATAATTTCACCCCAAGCAAGGCAGTAAAGCCACTAAGACAAGGGGGGAGGGTTTACTAAGTATGAATGAATAAGAAAAAGTGAAACAATAAAAGAGGAATCAAAAAGACAGGAGATAAGGATTGAAAATTGAATTTAAATTTTTCAAGATCAAAGTTGGCTGGAAAGCATAGAGCAAGAAGAAAGTTCCACAAACGTGAAGTGCGAGAGAAAAACTTTTAGCATAAAACTTACAATTGTATCTAGACAATTCAACAGCAATAAAACAAAATAAAAAAACGAAGTGTATAGCTATATGATTCAATATGAATTACACCCGCTGATAGACACTATAGTCTAATCGATAACGTGCTGTCCATGTTGGATGGGTTTTTAATGGTCATGTGGGTTCAAATTTCGTCGTAAATTATTCCTTACTAGCAGCATGGCCCGGCGTTGCCCGTTCTTGATTAAAAAATCGTACGACTCATACAGCAATCGCTATCACTTAAAATATTTTTGCCCTTCCTTGCCTCTAAAGGAGTGCCCTTTGCCGTGCTGATGTCGCTACATGCCTTACTTCTTGCCTATCTCACACTGCGAATTTTTTCTAAGCTCTATACTAAACATTAAATCTGTTACGAAAAAAGAACTAAACAAAATGAATACAAAACGATCAGCTTTAAAAAAGGACGCGTAACTAGAAAAACCGAATGAAAAAAAATGTTAACAACAAATACATTTTCATACCCAACCCAGTTCTGCGGAATCAGAATCAACGTTGAGTTTAAGCAAGCGAATAAACCAAATGGAGTAAAGTGCCATACAGATTTAAATTTTTCCCAGTTGTGACGAATGCAGCTATTGATTTTTTTGCATGCTAGCATGCTAGTTAACATTCGTGTCAGTCAGCTGTTAGCTCTCACGCTGGCCAATAGAATCTTCCTGCCTATTCGTGGCAGCCAGCTATAGGCTCTCACTTTGGCCAGTCGAAAATAGCCGATAACTACATGCAAACTGTCGTAGAAACATGAAAAAATCATTTATTTCCACTATCGATGGGAGTTGGGAAATGCAAAGTCGGTCTTGGCCATTCTACTAACTTGGAGCATGTGCATGTAAATTTTGGTGCAAATCCGTCGAAAATTGCGGCCGTGCATTCGTTACACACACACACACACACACACACACACACACACACGCACACACACACATACACATCCTGCCTTTTATAGATAGAGATTTCCGTTATATGCTACTTAATGATCATAATGAGAATTTAAAAACGATCTTAAAAAATTAAGAAAAAAAGCGACAAAATTAAGATGTACAAAAACAATGCAAAATTAACAAGGACAATACTTAATGTATGAATAAGGGATGTATTCATTGGCATTTTATTGGAAATTTATGCTGTTTGTTGAGCATTGAAGAACCAACGTTTTTATCGACTGGGCCATGTGTCCTCAAGATATGTGGATAAAGTCGTTGGTTAGATCCAGTGACTAAACTCAAATAGCTGTGAGTTCAATACCAGGCCACAGCAGTAGTGAACCAAAAACTTGGAGAGTTGAGTTAAATAGAAATAACTGATACACCCGGAAGAGGCATGGCACCTGTAACCAGAACAATCTACCCCGGTGGGCGAAATAAAGGGTTTGGTTCGAAATTCCAAACACCTGAAGAAGGCCGGAGCGTACAACGACCGAAACGTTGTGAATACGGCAATGAAGATGAGGATAACAGTCCGAATAATGTAAATAATGTAAGTAAAGTACTTTTGTTCTTAAAAAAAAATGCTTTCATTCCTTTTTCTTATTTTCATAGTTGCTAATATCTTTCTTGTCGCTGATCTTTCTTGTCGCTATTATTTTTACCAGCACATCTCCTTCGACTCCTCCTTTTCTAATCTTCTGCAAAGGAGACTTGTCGCTTTTATATCTTTTTAGTTGTTACAGTTTATCCTAAGAACATGTGTTGACGTCTTTTACCCTTTTTATTTTCTCTGCGCCCCTTACTGTCGTCATTTATTTTATTTCTATTTTTCGTTCATACGTAATTTTTTATCGTCTTGTTTTTTTCACTTACGCTTTTATTTTATTTTTTTAATACGCTTATTTCTCTATTCATAATTTTCTTTGGTTACGTTCTTATCTAATTTCCTCAATTACTTTTATTTTATTTATCTTTCTCCGGTTAGATTAATTTTCTTATTTCCCCTCCAAATTCTCTTTCATTTTATTTCCTTTCTACCATTAATATTTCTATTCTTCTTCGTTTTAATTTCTTTATTTTTTCTCTTTTATGTTTTATCCTTTATTTCGTCTCATTTTTCTCACCGTCAGTTAACTCCATTCCATTTTTTCGAAGACCCAAATACTTTAATTTTTTTTTTTGTATTTTCTTTCGCTTTTTTCCCCTTATACTCTTAACTTTATTTTTCATAAATACTTCATTTTATTTTATTTCTACCATTAATATTTCTATTCTTCGTCGTTTTAATTTCTTTATGTTTTCTCTTTTTTGTTTTATCCTTTATTTCGTCACATTTTTCTTATCGTCTGTTAACTCCATTCCATTTTTTCAAAGACCCAAATACTTCTATTTTTTTTTGTATTTTCTTCCGCTTTTTTCCCCTTATACTCTTAACTTTATTTTTCATAAATACTTATTTAATAAGTTTGTATACTCTGACATAACGCTACAAGCTATCCCAAATATCAGTTATTCCTAAATGGTCACTCATGAAGAACTGACCATTTTGAAGACTACTTAACTTTATCGATCAGATGTCCAAGTTGGCGTTAATGGACCAAATCATCTTATCTAAATAAATTCCATCGTCTATTTTTTTATTTATTTCATTCCAACTTCATTCTTTTTCGTTTTTACGTTTTTAATTCCATTTCTCAGATTCATTTTTTTTCAGAATTAGTTTTCACTAACCTTTCTCCGGGAAATTCCACCGATGTTGACAAATAAGATTATCCATTATGTCATGACACCGTACCCCCTTACCTGTTGATTATATCTTCTTATTCCCTCTCTTATCTTATTCTAATATTCATTGCTCGTCCATGATTTTATTTAAATGCTATATTATTATATAATTAATATCATATGCTAAAAAGGAATGTACAAATATTTTCTACTCCATCTACCAATTGCTTCTTCTGTTGATCGACTAATTTAGAAAGAAGTTTATTTAATAAGAAGAATTTTCTATCCTCGCCGTCTAAAGCAATGTTTCTCAGCCTTATTTTGGCTGCGGCCCCTTTCAATCCAATGCGTGTTCTTTATTGCCCCTCATGCCAACTTGAGTTCTTACCCCCCCTTCCGGCCCGTCACTTAATTTAATACATCTAGAGAAGTAGGAATATTACAGGTTGTAGTTTTGATAGTACTATGGCATCAAAACACTAACTCCAGTTGTAAATCAAAGAATAATATTATTTGGATAAATATTTTATTTGAATAAATTTATTTATTAAAAAAAAAATATATATACATGTACCATCGGCTGTATCTTGTATGATTTCACTGGGATTCCTGAGACTTTCTGCCAACTTGTCAATGTTTGGCTTAAAAGCTGTCAGACAGAGTCGTAAATCGATTCTTTTTTTCTACAAGATGATTTCGAGTCTTTCACAGCAGATTCATCATCCGACTGAAACCAGACTCAAACAAGATGTGGCAAAATCGAGTAAGAGAAACTTCACATCTTTCCAGAGTCGTGGGTAATTCTTATGCATGTTCTCATTCATCCACAGATTCTGTTATCCTCCACGTTTGAGCCTCACTTGAGATGCTGTGTTATTTCGAAGTTCAATGAAACTTTCTTGAAGGGTGATCTCAACTTCAAGTGCATCAGCAATTAAGAGATCCACAAAACAGTGCTGCACTGCCATTTGAGTAGATCAGAAAAACGTGTTTTCATATCATTATGCAACTGCTTCAAATGATCAACATACACTGCTAGGTCATCATCATGCAGCTCAATGGATATATTTTGCTCCTGAAGAAACTCCCGTCTCCCATGGTTCAACCAGAACAGTTTTAGTTTACCGTTAAATGTTTAAATTATTTTTTCTAATTTTTTTTTTTATTTTAAACTTTTTCTATCTGAACGAATCTTTTCTTCTTCTGCAGAGCATTTCACAAGAAAATCAGCCATCACTTTCGAGGGCTTACGGCCACATCACATTGAAACACCGGTCAAGCCTGCTCAGTACCTAGACGGGTTACCCCTAAGCCTGGGTAGTGTAATGGATAATGGCTCGGAATTGTTAATTGGCGAGCCGAGTTCCAGTTCCCGTTGGGTTTGTTATATTTATTTGCGCGCAAATACCCTTAGGAAAGGTATGGATTTACCTCTTCTCACTCAAGCTATTGGTAAGACAGTACCATGGTGAGATGATATACTTTAAATAACTTGCAAATATTTGATAGCCCATAGAAAACGAATCAACAAACCAACGTCAACCTCGACAAGACACCGAGAGCAAAGGTATTTATAAAAAAAAATCACGTGACACTTTTCCACATCGAAAGTATTTCTACACGATGAAGCCCATTTATCTGTGTCCGCTGACGTCATGATGGCTGATTTCGTTTTGGTATATATCAACCTCTATAATACCGAAATCTAAATCTTTTGAGCGCAGTTGTATGCCTTCAACTACAGATAAAATATTGTTGGTCATTTTGCTATAAAATGTATTGTTAGTAATTCTACTATAGATATGTACTGTTGGTCATCTTCTAACCAGTCCGACAAGGTCAAAATGGCGACTGATGTACAAAACGACCTCAAGACCGTCGTTAACTGGGGCGAAAGATGGCTTGTCAATTTTAACGCCCCCAAATCTAAAAATCTCACCATAAATCATCTGACAGATTGCTCTCTACCTTCTATCAGTATGGATGATGCTAACCTCTTGAAAAGTAACTCGTTGCGGCTTCTTGGGCTAGCGTTCTCAGCTGACATGAAGTGGAAAGATTATATTGAATCCATTGCTACATCACTGCTAAGAAAATCGGTTCACAGTGTCGTGCAAGACATTTTTTCTCTCGGGAATCTATCTTGGATATATACATATATAAGTATACCATTCGTCCATGCTGAGAATATTGCTGCCACATATAGTCCGAAACCCCTGCTATTTACCTGGAGCTCCTTGATAAGATCCAAAGAAGAATCAGCAATATTATTGATCCTGACCTGGCGGTTCGGCTTCAGTCACTTTCTCACCGCCGTAAAGTTGCCTCCCTGTGCCTTTTCTATAAATCCTTTCATGGTAATTTTTCGGATGAACTCTTAGCTATGGCACTTAGACTTTTTAAATTTAAGCGGAGCACAAGACTGGAGTCGAGATCTCATCAATTTACAGTTGAGCTGGTTAGATGTAACCGTAAATTCTATGCCAAGAGTTTCTTTTCCCGCACTTCTCGCTTGTGGAACTCCTTTCCTGCTCCATGTTTCCCAGCCAACTTTAATCTGCAAAAATTTAAATGCAATGTGAATCGCTATCTACTGTCTTTTTGATTACTCTTTCCTCTTCCTGCTCATTATTAATGTTTCTGTTCCTAATTCTTCCACGACCTCAAACTCCTTGTGTTTTACTGGCTTTACTGCCTTGCTTGAGGTGATACCGATTAAAAAATATGGGCATTTTACTATAAATATGTACTATTAGTCATTTTTTATTTAAAAATGTATTGCTGGTATTTTTACTACAAAATGTATTTTATACTTTCATTGTGCCGTGTTCTTGTTTGGTGGTTCAATCTTTGCCTATGTCTGGGACCCTAACAGATGCTACCACTCCGGATCAGAGAGGATCTAGAAACAAAAGCAATTAAGTGGTGGTTCCACGCTCCTCAAAACCTCCCGATCAGAAGCCTTGCTGCCGGATGTAGTTTATTGTCATACCCAGGTTTAGTTAACGTCATACAATTTACACCAACACAATACTTGCATTAGACATTATGTTAACCACAGACATTTGCCCTAGTTTTGAAACTTGGAGAAAAAGAATTGAAAAGGAAATATACTTTTCCTTATTTGTGCTATTAAATTTAAACAGTATCAATAAACTTACAAGAACGCAAACAATTTTTAATTAAATAAACTAGGGGGATAACACTTTTATACCGGGTGCGACGGATAAATTGCCGTCTAAATTACGCAGAAATGAAAATAACACTGACATCACTTTTTAATAGATATATTTACCAAAATTACACAGAATATCTTGAAATATTAAAGAGTAAATTTATTCAAGAAAATCACCAATGGTTTCAACTACGGCCTCCAGACGACTTTGGAATCTCCTGCAACTCATCTGGACGGTTACGTTGTTTAAGTTGGTTAATGCTGCCATAATCCTTGCCTTCAGTTCATTTTCGGTGTTACAAGGAGTTTTGTTGGTCTCTCGCTCAACTGTGACCCTGTGGTTGCAGTCTGGGGAGTTAGGTGGCCAGATATAAGGGGTGATGTGTTCGCAGATATTGTCTGAGAGCTATGACTGAGTTATCCTGCTTGTGTGACATGGTGCAGAGTCCTGTCTTCCAGCAGCCACCCTCTTGACCCAGGACAGCATTACCTCTTGAAGGCACAACAACAAACAATGCACATGTGCGAAATTAAAAATATAAAATGGCGACAATTTACCCATCTCGCTCTGTATAAGAATGGCTATTATGTTGCTTCATAAATAATTTCCCTTTTGTTTTTATCAACTTTATTCTTCAAAAAATAAATTACATTTTATTCAGTTATATATTCGCCATCATTTGCAATGACTTGTCATTCATTGGGCAGGTCTTCGATACATTTCGTGTATAATTCCGCAGGTTATGATTTGAAAAACTTTTCAGCAAGCTCTTGAATCTGTTTTTCATTAAAGAAAGTTTTCTCCGTCAAAGTGTTTTGCAGCGATCAAAAAAAAAGGTAATAATTGGTTGTTGCAATTTTAGATGAATATGGCAGGTTGGGGTAGAACAGGCCAACCGAGTTCCAAACTTTTACCTCGGTTGTCTTTGTTCTTTTCGGACTTACGTTGTCATGAGAGATAACATATTCCCTTTAATTCACTGTGTACGCTGTCACTGCAGTGTGATATATTACGCCATATTATACACCACATTTATTCTTAACTGTCACGTATTATTAGTAGTCAGGATGATACATTTGTCATTTCTGTTGTTTTCCGAAAATGCAAATTACTTATGATTTATTTTAATAGATTTCCGGTAGAAATTGTCAAAATAAACACTTAACGAAATTGTCTGACTTAGATGGGAAAAAAGACTTTGCAAAAAATATGCTAATTTCAAAGCCTAATTAAATCACAGTTATACTAATCTTATTAAATCTACAATGCCTCAATAATTCTTAATAACCTGGAATCAAGTATACTTTCTTAATAAATAATATTTTATATAGATCTAGCTCCTTCTCTTTTTCTATATGCCGTTTTACTTCAAGACGGGAGCGATCATGGATCTTCAGAACTTTCATTTGCACCTCTTAACAATGTTTGTCTCTCTACATTCTCTCTTAACCCCTGTTCTGCCAACCATTTATACAAACTCGCCTGTCCCTCTTGCCTTCAGTATACCCTGTGAGTATCAAATTTTCCAAGCCCTATTTCCTTATTGGGTACCCTAGAAGTTCCAACTGTCTTTTTCTGATTCTACGTATAAGCGTCTTTTTTGTTTCCATTTTCCCTAAAATTTAGTCGTTGCTCACATGTTCAGTTCATGACATTCTCAGCATCCTTCTGCAGAACATTTCTGTTGCTTCAGGTCTCTTCTTCATCTGTTAGGAGAGTGTCCAGCTTTCGCTACCATATAGGCGGACCGATATTGCGTAAAAGTTCAGTACTCTTTTCTTTGTTTCTAACGAAATTTTCTTGTTTCTTAATACTTTGCTTAGCATTTGGAAGGCATCTTTCGCTTTACCAGTTCGCCTTCGGATTTCAGTGTTGCGTTTTTCGTCCTCTGTTAAAACACTGCCTACATATTTAAACTTTTGTACTTGCTTGATCTTGACATCTCCAATTCTTACTTCGCATCTTGGGATGTTTCTTGTATTCTTACAATTGGTGTCTAATTATTTCTCCTTCCCTACCTTCTGTAGAAGTTACTGTTGTTTCCTTTCTGCGTCTGATATCAACACTGTGTCATCTGAAGAGCTTAAGTTATTAGGATTGTTGCCAACACTAATGATTTCTGATAGGACTTCTAATTCTCAGGATCACTTTTTGGTAAATAGAACCTGAATAGAAATACACATATATACCGGCCACATGATGATGCCAGTATTCGAGAAAGATTGACAGGTAGATAGATATAAACAGGTAGATAGATAATAAACGTATCTTATTCTGGCAATTCAAAAAGAGAAGATGAAAATAGAAATGTTGTATTGCGCCAAACTTTCAAATTGAATACGTTGCCTTGAATAGCGCTTGGATTCGTGCCCAATGATTCAAACACTAAACTTATCTTTCCAAATAGGAGTTTCGCAGAAATAGTGTCCGCTCGTCAGGGCGTTAGATAATAAATTGAATTTACATATATCATTTTTAAAAGACGTTAATTTTAAAGACATTTAATCTCTCTACGAGTTGTTCGGTTTTATGTCAACTTTTTTTTTTTAATTTCTTTCTTAAAAATATTATTTCATGACGCAATCTAATTTAAAATTGCGGGGTTGTCCGTGTTAGATAATTTCTATATAATAGACGTTTGTATCTAATTTTACATACATACATACATGGCCGTCGTCACTTTAAACGAGTATGACATCGCTGACATGTTTTATCAATGATTTTGGTTCTCGTTAGAGCGACAATGGCTCTTGAAGCCTGCAAGTGACTTACAATGCTTATTATAGATGTGTCAAACTAAGTTGTTTTGTACATACATACATACATACATACATACAAATATATGTACATACATACATACAAATATATAAACTTTGATTATATGCAGGGTGATTATGTATGAGTGGCCAGCCAGAAGTCCTGACTTAACATCCTGTGACTTTGTTCTTTGGGGTTGCTTAAATAAAGTCGACTATACTAAGCCAAGACTTTGGAAGAACTTGAAGGGCGAATACAAAAAGTTACGTCTTCCCTACCACAAGAGTTCTTGGTGAAATCAGTTGACTAAAAATAAAGTTTCAAGGAGAGAAAAATATAATCCAAGTTAATCCTCATAATATAAAATATTAAAACTGATCCACAAAGAGAGCTCAATGTATTTATTATAACAGAGCATATACAGAACATATATAGATAAATTACATAGAACAGAAATTCAAAATTACTCCATTTGAATAGCTATTTCACCCTACAAGAGCTTCCTTGCAGGATTTGTCAACACCAAGAAGTTAAGTTTTGTCAACACTTAGGAATTAAGTTTCTTAACTCATTGGTGTTGACAAATTCTGCAAGGAAGATCTTGTAGGATGAAATAGCTATTCAAATGGAGTAATTTTGAATGTCTATTCCATGTAATTTATACATATATATATAAGAGTTAAAAGTTTAAATTGCTAGAAAACATCAAATTAATTTCTTCGGTGATTTTAAAAAATTAAATTACAATCAAACATTAAAATCTTTCTTTACATAAATTGCTAAAATCACCACTCCTCCTGTCTATGAATAAAGTTTGGTGACATCTTTCTCTTTGCTTCCCTCTTCTTTCTTTTTATTTTTTTCTCTCTTCTCCCCCTTCCCTTTCAATATATCACTTCCGTTAAGTTAACCAATTAAATAGGTCAATGTCTGGTCCCTCCTCCCTTAATACTAAGTATGATATATAAAAATATTAAAATAAACCCTCTCTAAACTCGGTAATGTCTCTCACACCACCCCTCATTACCCTCTCTGTTAAATTACATAAACTTAATACTACCCGTCAAAAGTGTAAATGTTCATTTCATTTTTCGTTTCACCTTTTGGAAGTGAAGTCTGATAATCCAACGTCCTTTAAAAGGGCTATGGTGAAATAAATTATTACATGGAGCCTTAAAGTGGTCTGTTTTCCTTTAATATATATATATATATATATATATATACATTTTATATATAACACAAAAATTCAAAAACATTATAATGATGCGATTTTTGTTGGGGGACATTTTTATTACCGTAATACAGCAAAAACGACATCTCATAACCAGATTATTTTCATATAATACCATGTTATAAATGTGTGTGTATGATCCCGACAGAGTTATAAATTATTGAAAATTAGAAAAACGTTCATGGAAGTATGTTTCGAAAAACATCCGACTATGCATTTTGCCTATTTTGGCTTCATCAGATCGAAGACGAAAAAATGAATTGCGCGTATATGTATTTGTGTGTGTTTATGAAATCTTATATTTTTCACAAGCCGGCGTTGCTCGTGACTAAAAAAAAGAGAAAGAAAATGAGTCGTTTAACCTTAATATAATATTAACATACATAAATATATACACACATACAACTCATTTCTGTTACAAAAGCCGGAAAGAAAATCATATTAACGATGAAAGATGAAAAGATATATAAATATTACTAATTGCTATATAAAATGATAGTTGTGAAATAATAACCTCTTTATTTTATAAAAAAAAATACTTATTTATATATAGAAATATTTTTTACAAAATAAACGTATCTTTACTTCAGGGTATGTTTATTTTATCACAAAATTTAACAATCTTTATTTCACTTTCCTTTCCTCTTCCATCATATACATTTCCTCACTCCATAAAAAGAAAGTTTTTTTTTTCTATATTGTAAGCATCTACGTTCAGTGATGGATCTACTATGAAACTAATAAAGTTTCAGCTTCAGGACTTTTAATTTCCGAGGGACCCTGAAGCAGGTAGTTTTTAAGTATTTCTCATTAGAATACAGTTACTTTAGTGACAGAATTATGTAATAATTAATAGTGACCTCAGAATATGTTCTAATAACTTTTATAATTTTTTTTATTGCCTCAAAATGCACATAAATTTATTCCTAGCCGATACGATCATAACTGGATTCTCGAATCCTTCGTTCGTGCATAGCTGAATAGAACTGATGAGAACTATGAAAAGACATTTGACTTCTCAAGGATGCACTCGTATCACTTGTGCATTTTAACAAAAAAAAAATAGATTTCCCCTTTTCAATTTAAGATCCCTCCCGACGATGTCCTTCCATTTCTTGCGTTGATCTGCCGTAAAACACCTTGAAGATAACAGTGGTTGCCCAGATCTCAGTGCTGGTGATCCATTTTCAATGATCCTAGCCCATGATTAACTTCTCCGCTATCTTCTTCGAAGTCCCCAAAAATGTACATTCGCCAATGAGTAGAAATCCAATGAAAGCTAATGTAGTGTCATCCATGCCAGAAAATAACAGAGATCTGAATTGACTGACTCTGAGGAGACTTTGATCTAAAAGTACTGGGTTCACCCTAAGAAATAACAAAATAAGTTTGTACTTTGTATCACCTCAGAACAAAAAATTTAGTTGCTTTGAGTGTTGACATGGAAATTGATCTCAAAGCCAAATGCAGAACCGGGCCTCTAAAAATTTCGGTAGGTGCATCAACATAAGTAGGAAGTGGACTGAAATTAGAATATACACACACAAGACAACTGGAAAATAGGAAGTTATATAAACGCCTACGATCTACGAGGGAGAAGGCAGAATATTACGCATCATCTAGAGAAGATCGAACGTTCGAAGAAAGACCCGAGACCACGTGCCCTTGTTTGGCCGACATTAATTTGTTCAAAATTGAATAAACAATTATTTTACGTATTCGGATTTTGACGTTATAATCATAACATTACACCAACTTTAAATTTAGAATGTAACTAGATCACCCATAAACTAGTTGGGTTTCTTTTAAAAGACGTTCTTGAGACAAAATTATGAGGTAACAATATTATCAATTTTATTATAAATTACACATTTTAACGTGTATTTAAAGACGGGATAAAGAAAATATATTGCTACACTGGCCTTAAAAGGTAACACATTGCTTGAAATCTGGGCGTAATAGCTTAAAACTGGTGCAGTCTTTTTCAAAATAATAGGTAAGTTTTTATTATACTTATTTGTTTCTTCCTCGCATTTATTTCCATATACGTAACGACAGCAAATCAGCTTGTATCTCTTTATTTATTTACCATCAAATCAATTGACACATGTAGCCTCTTTACCCTTCAAGTAGTTATTTATAAAAAAAAAAGTTCTAATATACTGTAGTCAATTTTAGAAATATATTTTTTGTTATGCATTTTTAAATGTATTTAATAATGTTGTTATAATATATTATGAATGTTTATTACTTTTCACATGTATTATAGTTGTAATATAATATGCAAATGTTTGTTTGTATACGCGGATTGATATAAGAATGTGTATCGAAAACAAATACTGAATTTCCTATTAAAAATGCCTTAAAACAGAAAAATGACCCTATATCAAAAAGCCTTTGAATAATTTTAATGAAATTTGGCACTGCCCTCCGTAGGTGTTCATGGTATAATATGCCCCTAAATTGGTTGGGGAATTATATATCGTTTAAGCTGTATCTCGGGAATAGACATACATATATATATACATACATACGAGATTAGAGTTTTAGTAATGTACAGATTAGCGCTTCCTTAATGGCCAAGCAACTGTTCGCTGCAAAGGCAATTTCAAAATTAAATAAAATCTTCCGAATATATATATATATATATATATATATATATATATATATATATATATCATAATTTTTTTCTTTTTAAAAATATGATTCCATCGCGACACAGAAAATTTCCATGTTTCAAAACTGAAATTAAATTTATAAATTTAATTATAAAAATTAAACTTAATATCCATAGTCTCGTTCCAATGTCAAGCGATGTTAGGAATAAACTTTCAAAGAAATTTACCTGCGCTGACAATATTGATATGATAACTTGTTAAGGTTAAGCAAAATCTATTTTAATTTAGGGGTGGCTGGGTTTTAATTTCGCTTACAGCTTATGCATCCAATATGTTACTTACAAAGTCAGGTTAAGTTTAAGTGGGGGTCGGGGTGTCTGCTAACAAACGTATACTTTCGCTATTCAGTGAGTCGTCTGGGTTTTCAATAATAAAACAATTTTTGGCATTTTTATTCATCGGCTTTCATATTTTTATGCAGAAAGATTTTCTAAAAGGGTCATTTAAATATGTGCCAGATATATTATTAATATTTAAATTTTATTAATTTTGCTCTACTGTTTTTATATATATATACATACATATATATATATATACATACATACATACATACATATATATATATATATATATATATATATATATATATATATATATATATATATATATATATATATATATATATGCGAATAATTATAGTAATATTTTGTAATTATTTTAAGCAGTTTGTTATAACACGCTTCGTAGCGCTTATAATTAATGCTACTGTAGCTTCGGCGACTTGCCGTAACGCCTGGATTATTTAGTCTGAAGACTGACTCCAAACAGCTTCAATACTTACCTCTGACCTGGAGCTCCTTTTTTTATAGTCATGGACTAGTTTATATAGTCACTGGGCAGGTGTACTATTTACTCAACAACATTTACATTTCTGAGATTAATACTTTTTATAAATACTTTATTTTTTTATTAGTAGTAGTATCTCCCCCTTCTCTTACTGCATGAGTTCGCCAACGTACTTGAATTGTAGCGTTTCCGTCTCAGATCCACTTCCAGTGCTTCGGTACGCTTTCTTTTTCTTGAACGTGTTCTTGTAGGTTCCACGATTTGTTTTGGTGATGGCACATCATATAGCATTTTTATTGGTTCTTCCAATGTTTCAGGTCTTTCATCGATGAACATTTTCTTCGGCTGATTATGGTGCCTTTTGTGTGCAAATCTTTTCCCTTTTACCATGTAAATCAATTTCGTGATTCTTATTGATATTATGCCGTCTTCCCACGTCTCTTTGCCATCCTTACATGCCCGAAAGAACACTTTATCGCCAACCTTGAAACTTTTGGTGTCGTTTTTGTTATCCGTTCGTGTTTTTCGACTTGGTAATAACTTGTCGAACACTGATTTTACTTTTGTAGCAAGCAGTAATTCCGCTTGATGGTGTGTTGGGGTTAGGTGTTACACGGTAAACTCTCAGAAAATTTTGAAGTGGTTCCTCATTTACTTTCTCAAGACTTGCTTTCTTCAGCACTCTTGAATGTCTCCACAAACCGTTCCGCGTGTCCGTTCGACCTTCGGTGATGCGGCGGGGTCGTAATATGTTCAATGGAGAACATCTTACAAAAGTTTTCGAATTATTTACCTGTGAATTGCGTTCCGTTATCAGAGACTGGTATGCCATATTCACGCAAGAACTTCACTGTCACTGAAGATGTTCGATTTTACACTTATAAATTTTCGGCCGTTTAGTGAAACTGTCGACTAGATAATGTGATCCATTCATTGGACCTGCAAAATCCATATGCAATCTTGACCACGACGTGTTTTTTTTTTCTTTTGGCCAAGGTTCTATATTTGTAATAGGCAGTTTCTTTCACTATTTTTTCGATATCTTGGTCCATTCTGGTCCAGTATACGAAACTTCTCATCAGAGATTTTATTCTTGAAATACCAGGATGTCCGCTATGAAAATCCTTGAATATTCGCTTCTGTAACACACTAAGTATTACAACCCTTTGCCCGAATATTACTACACCGTTATATAACAAGTAAGCGTTTGGATTTCGTTCTTTGTTACTTTCTTTCAATTGCTTTTTTGTTTTCGCAACAAAGACGTCATTTTCCGCTTTTATTTTTATTTCTTCCATGGAAACTGTTAACTCTCATACTACGTTGCACAAAATGTGGTTTGTTTTTTTCGTTTCGCTTTTTAGTGCTGCAATGACCGTGTCTTCAAATGGTTCCACATTTTTAGGTATTAATCTTGATAATCCATCCGCATGTCCTAATTTTTTAGACTGTTGGTACTCATAGTTTAATAAGCGTTGTAGTCTATTAGCTGTATGAGTAGGTGTAATTTTTTTTAACCATATACTCTTAATAAAGGTCTGTTCTCTGCTTGCAACGTAAAATTTCTTCCATGAATAAATTTATGAAATTTCTTCACAGCAAATATAATTGCTGGAGCCTCTTTTTCTATCTGGCTGCAATTTTTCTCTGCTGCTAGAAGCGAGCATAAAGCATGAACGAAATCATTCATTTTATTGCCATGGTATTTGTGTAAAATCACTGCTCCAATACTCCACTCACTAGCATCTGATGTCACTACAATTTCTGCTTTTGGATCGTAGTGTGCTAAGGATAAATCTGATGTAAATCTTTTTTTTATTATTTCATCAAACGCTTTTTGACAGTTATCATTCTAGTTTCACTTAACTCCTTTTTTAAGTAGATTGTTCAGTGGAGCTCTCAAATTATGCATTTTATGTGCATATATTTGATAATAATTAGCTAGTCTTAGAAAAGCTTGTAATGTAATCACGTTAGTTAGTGGAGGCATATTTTTAATTGCACTTGCCCTCGATGGATCTGGTTGACGACCATTTGTATCAATTTAACCAAGGTATTTAATTTTCAGCAAAAAAAGTAGTATTTTTCTTCACTGAATCCGTACTCTCTTATTTTTTTACAAAAGTGTTCTCCCATGCCCAAAATGTTGTTCTTTAGATACACTTTTCATTAACATGTCGTCCAGATACATCACTGCGAAATCGCAATCCGCAAACATGGTAGCCATAGTTTGTTGAAAAATAGCTGGTGTCACCTTTATAACAAAAATAAATCGGTTAAACTTATATAATCCTTTGTGCGTATTTATGGTCGTTAATTCTGAATATTCATTTTCAATTTGTAGATACGCTTCAGAGATCCAACTTTGAAAATATTCTTCCACTGTTTAACTTCGAAAATATTTCCTCTAGACTTGGTAAAGGGTAGTTATGTGTTCCTAAACAATTGTTTAATCCTGTCGAGAAATCAGCGCAAACACATTTTTTCTTTACATTTTGAATGTTTGAATCTTTTCTATTACACTAATTCTTTCGAATCTGTCCAACTCTTCGTTGGCTTGTTCCAATGCCACGAATGGTACGCTCCGCCCCGGCTTCAATACTGGCGTTGAACCTTTTTTACTTGAAAATCCGCCTTGAATTTTGAACATCAGCCCAGTTCATTTAGCAGAATATCTGGAAAAAGTTTTTTTAATTCTTCCTTAAGATTTTTGTTCTGACTTTTTTAAATTGGTCGCTTGTCCATTTACGTTTTTACAATAAATGTTTGTCGGCAAATCCCAAAGTTCAAATAATTCCATCCGGTCAGTACCGAATAAATTTGTAGCATTTTTAATACATAAGCTTTAATTTTTACATATTTCGGAATGAGACATTACAAGTCATTTCTCAAAAGAAAAATTTAAAAAATTCTCACGGAAACTGAAATCACGACTTTGAAAATCCTTTTTAATAAAGGCTTCCAGTTTCCTTCCAGGTGGTTTCACTGATTATTGAAATATCACTATCAATGTCCAGTAGCATTTTCACATCAACATTATTTATTTTCACATTCACAAATTTCCTTTTGTTTTCTGTGACCATCTTTTAGGTTACAATTTTCTTCCTGTGAGACATTCTTCCCGGGTCATGTGTCCTTGAGGACATCAGTGTATTAATTAACCTAGGTTTATAAATCCCCAAAATCAAAATTCATGGCCTAGTGGATAAAAGCGTTGGTTGGATCCAATGATTTGACCCAAAGAGTTGTGAGTTCAATACCTGGCTACTGCGGTGGTGAAAAAAAACTTGAAGAGTTGAGTTAAAGGGAAATAACTGAGACGAAAGAGACACGGCACGTAGAACTAGAACTATCTACAAAATAAAGGATTCGAAAAAATTAGAGAGTTGAGATAGAGGAAGATAACCGAAACATCCGGAAGGGGCATGGCACGTGGAACTAGAACGATCTACTCCGGTGGATGAAATAAAAGGTCCTGTTCAAAATTCCAATCATTTGAAGGTCAGAGCATTGTGAGTATGACAATAATGATGAGGACAACAGTCCAAGCAATATAAATAATGTAAATGAGTTCCCATTTGTCGAAAAGAGCCACGGGGTGTGCTTAATACAACGTTCACATGAAAGTGACACCAAGGCTGTTTTTAGTGGTTTGATGAAATTGTAGAGGGAATTTGAAAATATTTTCATTTATTTATTTATTTTTGTGTATTTCCAAAGTCCCAACACATGTTTACCAATCATCGTACTACGATATGCACGCTAGCTTTATGCAATATCTTAACTGGAAAATACAGCTGTATTTCGAAAAACAAAACAAACAATAACACGATTTTCGTTTTGATAATCTAAATAGAGATCCGTACATTTTTTTTAGATAAAATAGTTGTTTCACATTTAGTCTTCATACAAATAAAATCAAATTCCGATTTAGAAAGAAGCGAAACGTGAAATCATTTTGAATCGTGATAATTCAATAGAGATTTTGTTTCCTGTTATGTTTCTATAGCATTTTTACTTTTTTTATTCGAAACCCTAACAGCTTTTTCGTCTTTGTCTATAATTCTGAGATGAGGTACTGTAACTATTTACACTATTTACATCGTTCGGACTGTTGTCTTCATCTTTATTGTCATATTCACGATGTTTTGGCCTTTGTACGTTCCGCCCTTCTTCCGGTTGTGGAATGAGTCGCCATTTTAATAGGCAAAATAAATAACAAAACCGTCCAACAAACAGAATTCACAAAGTTTGCAATAAAAAGAAAAAGGAACAGAGCAAAAAATGATACCAAGCAAGCAAACAATATATGCAAGGCAAATTAACAGTGATAAGGAAAAAAGTTCACACACTAAGAATAGGCGTCGACACACAAAAGCAAGTACGGACAAGCTAACGTAGCGTTCTGTCTTCTAGACAAGGTATGAAACTGCAAACCGGACTATTTTATTGGCTACGAAATAATCCCACAAGGTTACAAAATCATCAACGGTTATAAATCGCCTGAGTTTCGAATCTCTCGTTGCCACTGTTATAACGCGCTTCGCAGCGCTTAAGTAATGCTTCGGCAACTTGCCACGACGCCTGTATTAATTAGTCTGAAGACTGACTCCAAACAGTTTCTTCCTCTTACCTCTGACCTGGAACTCTTTATTTATAGTTATGGACTAGTTCATATGTACTATATGTGCTACACATCACTTTATTACAAGAATTAATAGAAAACCGATCCCCAGTTTATGTCTAGCAAAACGTATATATTAATACGCGTATACCGGGTGTAACGCCAACATTGTCCAAATTGTGTAACAGCGAAATTGTTAGATTAAGCTTTGAACTGTGGCATCTTAGAAATTATTAAAAATATCTTACTGGAATGTTCAGAGGTTTTTATAACACTATTGGACTCTACATTGAACAATAATAATGTATAATTACTCTCCCAGCTTAAAAAAAGAATCGATCATAAACGAATATGAAATGTTCATCATTAATTAATCACAGCAAAAGGTCTGAAGCTTGTGAAGGATTGAAATTAAGTTCAAATACACACACACACACACACATATATATATATATATATATATATATATATATATATATATATATTATTATTATTCCAGGATCATTTTTCCAATTTATTAGAGGTGATCTTCGCCCTCTCTAACCTTCTAATTTTCTGTCCTGGAGTAACAAGTTGTCTCACAGGTTTCGAGTACGATTTCATATTCAGGTTTTTTTCACTGCTCTTTCGACTGTCATTGGTGAAACTCCTCTATCACGTGTAAAACGTCTTATAGCTTGGGTTGGATCTTTTCTAATTGATCTCTTTAGCTCTAAGTTGAAATTATGATCCTCCTGCTGTTGTAACCTCCTGATCCAGTTTTACTCCCTACTGTTCCATTTCTTTAAACTTATTCACCATTCTCTTAAATGTTCTTAAATGGACTTTTAAAATGGCAGCCAGTGTATGAATGTTGGTACCATTAATGAAGGCCTGAATGATCTTCTTCCTCACACCATTGCTCAGTTTGGAAGACATAGGGGAGATGACATATAATTTTTACCTGTTCTCTTTCTAGCTGAATAAATCATAGCATTTTTTTTATTGATACTTACGACAAATGGTGTCAAGATGGCTAAACGTCTCATCTGAAAATCTGGAAAAAGAAACTCAATTTGTTTCATTGTTTCTTAGTTATTAAACTTTTTGTGGGATGGACAATTTGGACAAATTTGCTGTTACACCCGGTATAGTGTGTATCGCGTTTGGTATCCCAAATACTGAGAGAGAAATAAAAAGAGAGAGTGATATAAAGAGTAAAAAAGAAAGAGTGGGAGAGGTACATAGATAAAAAAAGAGAATGCTACACAGAGAGGGATTGGTGGGTGCCTTCTTAGATAAAGGCAGTTGGTTGTGAGTGGTTAAATTATATTTCGTTATCTCACGATCTGTTGAGAAGAAATTCGTCCCTGACTTTTTGAACCTAAAATCTTCACGATTTCTTTTCTTTTTTTTTTTCTTTTTTTTTCATTTCATCCATGTATATTTAATTACAATTTAATTTGTCCATTTCGTAAAAATTCAGCTTTCATCGCACGGTTGTGATCGACATTAATTTATCATGTATTTTCTTTCTTTATTTTATTTAGATAAACTTTTTAGAAAATGAATATATTCAAAACTTTATGGGCAAAAGAAAAGAATAAAAATTATTAAATTCAAATTTTAAAAAATGTTAGTACATTTATTATTAGTACATTATTAGTAGTACATTTACTAACAGTAAATTTATTATTTTAGTGCATTTTATTATTTGCGTAGATAAAGGCAGTTGTTTGTTGTGAGTCGTTAAATTATATTTCGTTACCTAACGATATATTGAGGACAAATTAGTCCCTGACTTTTTGAACATAAAATCTTTTTTTCTTCTCTTCACGATTTCTTTTTTTTTTCATTTATTAGCAGTACATTTATTATGCTATAACATTTTATTATTTGCATATACTAATCTTAGTAATACATTTATTATGCCAGTACATATTATTTGCGTATACTAATCCTAGTAGTACATTTATTAGTAATATATTTATTATGCCAGTACATATTATTTGCGTATACTAATCCTAGTAGTACATTTATTAGTAATATATTTATTATGCCAGTACATATTATTTGCGTATACTAATCCTGGTAGTACATTTATTAGTAATATATTTATTATGCCAGTACATATTATTTACGTATATTAACCCTGGCTCGAGACCCTCCAGGAACGGCGATCCCGCGTAGGGCCGGAATGCACGCCTCGTCCTTCAGCCGGCGCAGGAGAGGCTCCAACGCCAAAGCATAAAGGAGAGGCGACAGCGGACAACCCTGACGGACCGACCTCGACAGAACAAAAGCGCCCGACAACTTTCCGTTCACCTGTACCACAGCACTGGGAGAGCGATACAGGAGGCTAATCCAGCGGCAGAAGTCGGGTGCGAATCCGGCGACCTGCAGGACAGCAGCAAGGTAGCGATGGTCGACCCTATCAAATGCCTTGGACTGATCCAAATTGATCAGCGCGGCTTCTTCGTCGTCTTTTACACCCTCTACGATCGTGCGGATCAAATGCAGGTTGCTCTGAATTGTTCGGCCCCTCACAGAACAAGTCTGCTCCGGTCCCAACAGAGATTCGGCAACTGACTGCAAACGCCCCTCAGGATCTTGGCCATAATCTTTAACTCTGTGTTTAGCAGAGTTATGGGCCTATAATCATCTAGTTTTCCCCCAACACCCTTGCCCTTTTTCAACAGAGTGATCACACCCCTGGAAATGCGATTGGGGATGGACCCCGACCGAAACCAGTTGTTGAACACTGCTGTCAAAATCGGAACAAAGATGTGCGACAGCCTCAAGTACAATTCATAAGGCAAACCATCCAGACCGGGCGACTTGCCTCTGCCGACCTTCTTCAGTGCCACGTAGACTTCGCCCTCCGTGATCTCTCCCTCGCAGCTAGCTGCTTCAGTCGGCTCAAGCCGAGGAAAGTCAGCCAAATAGCTGCGAAACTCCTCCTCACGGAGACCAGGCTCCTTGGTAAAGCGGCTCTCGAAATACCGCCGAAACGCCTCGCACATATCGTCAGTCGACCGCAGAGTACGCCCCTCCGGGGTTTTGACTTGACGAATGTGTCGATCACCAGCTCGACGGACTTCTTCCCGACGCAGATCTGCGCCCAGGTTCACAGCTTCGTTAGACATCTTACTTAACTTATGCCTAATTACCTGACCCATGTAGCGATCGCTATTCGAACGTTGCAGGGCCTCCCTAGCTAGGGCTATCTCTAGGGGATCCCCCCCAGCCGCCGCCCGGGAAAAATTAGCCTTAAGTGTCTTTACCTTATCAGCTTTATCTAGAGCGAGCCGCTTGCTGAAATCAGTGGTGAAAGACCTAATTCTATCCTTAAGTTTCTCCCACCACTTATTCCCGATAACCGCCCCCACTAGCTCCCGCTGCACTAATTTAATTAGCTGCTCCTGGAAGTCCCGCCTGTCCAGTAAAGACAGATTGAACTTCCAGTAACCAGCCATTCTAGGCCTATGTTCTAACACCACACGGGCACAAACGAGTTTGTGGTCCGTGTAGCCTACCCAGTGGAACGTGGGACAATCTAACAAGTCTATGTCGGCTCTACGAACTAACATTCTGTCAAGGTAGCTAACTACCTTGTCAGACGGCCAATTAAGCGCCCACGTCCACATTTTCCCACTGGGATGATCGACCCGGTATCTATCGACGAGACCATAATCGCCGATCAGATCGACCAGGCTACGATCGCCCCTTCTCCCGCTAGCGCCCCGCCCCCTGTCTAACTTGGGGTCCAGGATGGCATTCCAGTCCCCCATTAGAACTAGGCGCGAAGAATCAACTAGGAACGGCCCTAACTGCCGAAAAAAGTCACACCGGTCCCCCAGGTCGTTGGGCGCATAAACCGCAACGGCCCGAAACGAACCACTTTTCACGGCAATATCGGCCACGATTAACCTGCCTTCGGCATCGGTATGCACAAGCTCCACCTTCGCATCAAGAGTCCGTCTGACTAGCAAAGAAACTCCTCTGGCATACCGGTTCCCATATGCTGAATAAATGACAAAGTAATTCTCCAGCACACAGGCATCGGACGAGCAAACAAAGTGGGTCTCTTCAATCGCGGCAACATCCACGCTGAATGACAGGAGATCCCGAAGCAGGCGGGCAGCCTTACCCCGATCTCTCAAGCCATTCACATTCAGACTGGCTATCTTCATTTCCATTTTTAAGCCTGCAAATATAAAAGGGAATTAGTGCAAAAACCTTATTCACATACGGGGCGGAAATCTGTGGGTGATAGGACCCCGACGGTTTGTCCGAGGCTCCCTGTTCCTAATTCTGTCGACATGCGACTACTCCGGACAATCCCGCCCACATCCATTGGGTATGTTAATTTTAACACCCTATATAACGAGGGGTGGAGACGTACCGGAACCCTCCCTGCACAGAACGTGTGCATTTTCTTCAGGTCGGATGACCCCAACTCGACCATCCTAATTCCCGTAAAGGCCTCCCTCGCCTCGAACATGTGGGTCCAAACCTTCAGGTAATTCCCCGTGTCCCTAATTAGGGCAATAACCCCTGGGGCTCTGGGGAAATTCTGTGGGTCCTCCACCAATTTGTTGTCCACAGTGGACATCTTGAGTAAGGGCCCTAGTAGGACTCTTTTGCGGGCGGAGAGGTTCTTGTCAATTTCTCCTCCATTCACCCTACAAATATCTTCTTTATTACGAAAAAGCCTAGGCTTTTTCTTTTTCTCCCTGGCTGGGTGTGGCGGGGTGGATGTCGACAAAGGGGAAGGAGACGAGATGGATGGTTGGGGGGGAGATAATTCTGAAGCTGGGGGCGTTGGTACGAGTGGAGGTGTGGGAGTGGGAGGGAGTGGCAAGCGAGAAAGGGACGGGGGGAGGCTGCTGAAATCCGTATCCTCTTTTTCCCTTACTGGAGAATTAGGGAAGGACCTTCGTCTGGTAATTTCTCTGCTTCTCCCTTCCCTACTTTGTCCTGTGTGTTTTTTGCTCTGTATCTCTTCCTCTTCTCCTTCTTCTTCCCGGTTCCTTTTCAATGAAGAGGACCGTGTTGGAGATACTTCTTCCACCTCCATCTTGTTGTCTGCTAATTGTTGTTGCTGCTGCTGTTTTTTCTGCTTTTTGGGTTGTTCTTTTGGCTGTTCCTTGGTTGAATGCTGCTCCTTTGGCGGCCGTTGCTGTTTTGGTAGCAGCTGATCCTTTGTCGGCTGCTGCTCCTTTGGGAGTTGCCGCTGCTGCTGCTTGGGTAGAACTTCCTTTTGAGGAGATGGGTTGTCAACTTTCTTCCTCCGTCCTTTCGCTACCACCTCCTTCCAACCATCATCAGGACCCTTGTCTGGTTCTGTCCCAGTGGTTGTTATTGATGTTGCAGGCGCTACTGGTGTTACCACTTTTGCTGTTGTTGCTGTTGCTGCTGGTTGAGGTGCGTCTTTCTTTCCGGGACACACCTTGGCCATGTGGCCCATGATCCCACACGACCAACAGAACGGCTTCCGCCCTTCAACGACCACCAACATTTTCCTCATTCTACACGTTAGTGTGTTCGGGACGGCTTTGAAATCTTGTTGAGTCAGCGTAATTTCGATTATTACGTCTCCGGTGGCGATCCCCTCTTTTCCAATCACCGCCATTACTTTTTCTAAACGGCCATATTGGGCAAAAAAGGCCCCCAGCCTATCTTCCGTTATATCAATAGGCACTCCGTGTATGGTAATTTTTGTCCGCCGCGTTCCCATATACTCCGTCTGGAGTCTCAGTGACTTGGAAGTCAAGACACTTCCTGACAAGTTTTTTGCTTCCTGCTCAGATCTCATAAACAAGTCCCACATTGCCCTTGAGCGCCTTGCCAGAATACATGGGGTGATTTTTAGAGCTTTCAGGCTTTCCATCATCGTTTCCCTACTAACACCAATTAAACTATGACTTTTAATGTCAGACGTCAGTAGGGAGATGGTTCTAGTATTGACTTCTTTGAAGGCTTCCTCAATTGTCAGAAGCTCATTGCCCTTTGTAAACTCCTTATATTTCTCCTGAAGTTTTACATAGTATTCATGGTCTTTTATGGGCCTTGTTTCTGACCAGGCCGATTTTTGGGGTGGAGCATTTTGCTCAATCACCGCCGGTGTTTCCACTGGTTGCGAATCCATTATTTTGGAGTCCGCCATAATAGCGCCAAGCACTATTATGACGGCGAAACAGTTTCTTTTTTAGATATTTCCTTTTGGAAGTAATTTTTTAAAACCAAACTTCAAAACGTAAAATAAAATAAAAACAAAACAAAAAGGCTAGGCGGAATTCGGGAGCAAATAAACAAAATAAACACACAAAACCAAAACGAAATTAATAAATAAAGTAACAGAAGGGGAGGGTATCAACACAAAACAGGAAAAACTGAAAAATGTCAAACTGAAAAGAAATAAAGAGATCAAAATAAGTATTTCAAAATCACTCAAACTTTTAAGTCACTTAGCTTTTTCCGTCCGCAGTCAGTACTGGACCTCAATACGCAAGAAAACACCAAAAATGCTAAGTCTCTCGTGATTCCTCCCCCTCGTCTTCCGGTACCAACCATTATTTATATAGTTGGTAGTCACCTATGCAGATTAGGTGATCCTACCACAACAGTAATACATTTATTATGCCAGTTCATATTATTTGCGTATATTAATCCTAGTAGTACATTTATTAGTAATACATTTATTATGCCAGTACATATTATTTGCGTATACTAATCCTAGTAGTACATTTATTAGTAATACATTTATTATGCCAGTACATATTATTTGCGTATATTAATCCTAGTAGTACATTTATTAGTAATACATTTATTATGCCAGTACATAATATTTGCGTATACTAATACTACTAGTACATTTATTAGTAATATATTTATTATGCCAGTACATATTATTTGCGTATACTAATCCTGGTAGTACATTTATTAGTAATACATTTATTATGCCAGTACATATTATTTGCGTATACTAATCCTAGTAGTACATTTATTAGTAATATATTTATTATGCCAGTACATATTATTTGCGTATACTAATCCTAGTAGTACATTTATTAGTAATATATTTATTATGCCAGTACATATTATTTCCGTATAATCCTATTAAGCGTGCGTTGAGCGTCCGGGTTGGAAAAAGAAAAAAACAAGGGACATAGAAATCACAACAGTAGAGAGAAAGCAACGCAATTTTTAGAGGATAACCATGCTTGAGTAGACGGTCCGTTTATTTGTTAAACAGTATATTTATTAGCTATCGTTTACCGGTCTGAATATTCGGGAAATTTTTTTTTTAAATATACGCGCTTTCCGTCACGAAAAATAACGTTCTAAGTAATAAAACCTGTCGCATTAATAAATAAAAATCCATCACTTCTTTAAAAATTGTTTTGTTTACATTAGGTTACGAAACTGAACAGATATGCATATTTAGAGAATCTGAGAAAGATTTGCGTTTATAAGGCAATATTCTACTTGGTTTGATCATCGTCGCACTTCGTGGCCGAGATCTTACGGCGATTTCCCCTACCCAGCGAGGTGTGTGTTCGTATACTGTCGGAGAGCGCATATTTTTCTTTAATCAGATTTCTGGAATATCCAGGCTGGTAGCCGAAAATAAATAAATATACTGTTTAATAAATAAACGGAGCGTCTACTCAAATATGGGTAACCACTAAAAATGACGTTTAAGTAATAAAACCTGTCGGATTAATAAATAAAAACGCATCACTTCTTTAGAGAGATGTTTATAAATAATTATACATTCTGTAAATATGAAGTCTTTTTTAACAAATGTTCGTACAATACAAAGCCTAACAGCCCCCCAAGGTAGATGCTTGGTGAATGATGTTGTAGTATGGGTGCAAGAGGAGGCAGTAAATGCACATTATAAGGATAAGAAGGATAGATAACGGTTCATCCTAGACTTGAAGATGTTAAGATTGTAATTATCAAGGATGCAACTTCTCGGAAGTCTGTTCCACAAAGTAGCAGTTTTCTGGAAGAAGGTTTCTGAACGGAACTTCATTCAATAAAATACAAAGGGAATAAGGATGATTCGGCTCCGTGTACATGGCATGGCATGTTCGAGCTGTAAAGTTCTGGACTTGTCGAACGAAAGAATGTAGCTGGTTTGAACATTTGCCGTGGAAATAGTGATAGATTAGCGATGGGCTTGCCTCGTCTCGACTTTGGAATTCAACGCCCACAAGGCCGCGGAAATGCTTTTGGACTCTGTCAACGCTGGAAAGTAAGGATGAAGCAGCTTTAAGCTTCCCGGTCGACTTTAGGTTTGTTGGCCAAAAATGTCAAGAATGCTACTTTAAAAAGTATTGGTAAATATAGAAGACATTTTTGAAAATTCTTATTTTGACATATTCCGCTAATAAAACAGCTTCATCAGAAAAAGATAGATTTTACTTCGACCAAATCTACATTACTGTGATAGAGAGGGATTCACGTTAGTCCTATTAAAATTTGGATTTACTATTTAAAAAATAATATAAAGGAGATATTTAGCAAAAATAAACTAAAACTACATTGGCATTTTTAGTAATTGGAACCACCTCCCAAATGCTAGAAATAGCATAAACTCAATTATTGAACTTGCTTTTACTATTAATCAGTTAATAAGATTAGTGGGTGTGTATTACTGACTGAAACATTCAAACACATGTACTCATTAGCAGTTAATTGAAATAGTTATTTGTTTATTTGCAAATAACTTTGCAGAAAATAAATGAATATAATAGGAAAAAAATCCTTTTTTCAATTATGTAGTCGAGCAGCAAGTAAAAATCGTTAGAAAGACGTTTCTTTGCTGAAAATAAAATGTTTACGACGAGTTGAAATTCCTAACTAAATTGTTTTTGTATGATTGATTTTACAATTCAACTCTTGTTGGCTTATTTAATAGCGAATTTAATGTGATGCATCGGGTGGTAATCAAACTCATTATAAACCAGACTAGACTAGTTAATCATTTATCCATATCGAGGCACCCTAGGATTTCGCCACTAACGAATAGAATAGGCATACGAGTATATTGGCTTAGTATAGCATAAGGCCACAAATTTAGGTTATCTCTTATCTATTACAGTATTAATGTCATATCTTAAACCTTACTTCTTAACAATATTCTTAACGATAAGTACGACAGAAGGCCACGAAATTAGAGGATATAAAAAACAAATATAGTAAATTTGGTGCAAGTGTACGTCTTAAAGTAATGCAATTTGTTTTAGTATTTAAGAAATAAGGTGTACAATCAAGTCTATTATACATCAAATATAGCTATACATCACAGGTTCACCTCCCTATTTCTCAACATAGCCACCAGCTTTTCAATGGCAGTGTTCCACCTACTAATGAGGGCATATAACCTAGCTTCATAAAACTCAGCTGGATGCTGATGCAGCCAATTCCTTACATCAACTTTGACTTCTTCATCGCTACCTGACTTAGCACCCTCAGACCTTTTTGTTCAATGAAAGAGGCACAGAGGGATAAAGATTATGGTGATAATGAAGAAGTGAAAACTGTTGTAAGGAATTGGCTATATTAGCAGCGTACTGGGCTTTACGAAGATGATACACATTCCCTCGTAGGTGGAACACTGCCATTGAAAGACGCGGTGCTTATTGATTAGTAGGGGTGTGAACCTGTGATGTATAGATATATCTTGATGTACGATTGTGTTCCTTATTTCTTAAATAGTAAAACAAATTACATTATTTTTTACTCACCTTCGTATATAAGATTAATAAGCATCGTAAATATCTTTAGCCTGGATATCAGCCAAGACTGGTAAAATACCACATATGTGGCCCCCAGTGAGCACCGAATCCACTACGCTAGTAATGATTTGTTTAACTAACTTGTAAATCTCCACACCCCAGTGAGACGTTTATAGATATTTACTCATTTTAATTTGTCTGAATTTCTTGAATGAGGAATTATCATTATTTACATTATTTATAGTCGGTTTAATATCCACCAGCCCGCAAAGATCAGATAAATATTTAGTTAGATATTCCCTGAAGTTTACTCGGATCGACAGTTAACAGAAGAAGGCTGGAGAGCATAACGACCGAAAAGTTGCGATAGTAACAACGAAGATGAAAATATCAGTCCGACTGTATATAATGGAAATAATTACTCACTTTAATGTGTCATATGTCTGTAATAATGGCATACATGTTAAAAGTGAACTCTACTTCTTTTATGTGCCATGTACTTTCAGAATCTGAATGATTATGGCTCTCCACAACTTCCTATTTTTGCTGCTCTAATTTTGATATTCTATCATCCCTATTTATTCTTTGTTTTGCCATCCATTTACAGAAACTCGTTATGTAGTTTACTTATCGTTTTTCCCGTCTCCTTTTTTGCCTTCAGTGTGTCCAGTAAGTGTTAGATTCGCCAAACTTTCTTTCTCCATTATGTGGCCCGAAGATTTCAACTGTCTCTTTCTGGGTTTTAAGTATAGGTTTCTTTGTAGTCAGTATTTTCCTTAAAACTTTCTCGTTGCTTACGTGCTCAGTCCACGGTATTCTTGCCATTCGTCGGTAGAATAACATCTGTCACTTCAAGTATCTTTTTCATCAGTGAAGAAATTATCCAACATTGACTGAGAGAAACGAGATCACATACCATTGTGCATTTCAGTGTTTTTTGTTTGTTTGTTTGTTTTTTTGTGGGGGGGTGTTTCTAGTTTTATTTTCCTATTTCCGAGTTGCTTAGTTTCTGGAAGGTAGCTTTCGCTTTCGGGTTTCTGTGAACTCTACACACAAACTAATTTGTCTGCGAATCGATTTTGCTACCCATAGTGCTATGGTAAGTGCCCATTAAGGTAAGTATATATATATTTCATAATAATGACTTAGGGGAAAATTTTGTAAATGCGAGAATGCATAAAAAAAAAGGAAAGTGGTTATATTAACATTATAAATGAAAAAGGATTCCCTTTTTTTACTATAAAAAGATTCGATATGATTCGTACTGACTGGAATGTAACAACACCATTTGTTAACGTCCAGTCTCTAGAAAATATGACGACTTACTGCCTACTACATCCGTAGGTTCACATATTATAAGCACTGAAAAATATTGAGCGCATTCAACTGATGGATAATAATTAACCAACATATGTGAAGCATTAGATGGACGATTACTTGTCAGCCAACATTGAGAATGAAGAGGTTTGTGGCAATAAGCCTAAGGTGTTCTGTTTTGGTTTTTTAAAGATGGCAGATATTTTATTCGTCTGTTTCTTTCATTCTTACAAGACCAAATGGGATTTTGCAACAAGAGAAACTGTTTCTTCCGGATTACTTTAATAATGAATTATGTCGTAAGATTTTATTTCGTTGAATTTTTTTTAGATTAAAAATAATTTAGGTTTCTATTAGTTCTTTTGGGGGAGTGATTAAGAATCGATCATAGTCGTGATCATCGAATCAATTCGAACGATCCTTTCCTTAGCTGCATAATAGGGCTATGTAGTTTTGAATTCAGTGTTTTCCTTCTCCGAGACCAGTTGCCACCCAAGGCTATAGAACCCAGTCTGTCCTTACTATTTACCCACAGATTGGAGAAGAGTTGGATTTATAACTTTCCCAAGGGTAAGCAAATATAATGAACTCCACAGGAATTCGAACTCGGCTCTCCGATTCCACAATCCGAGCCGCAATCCATTGCTTCATCTTGCCTCCCAGGGAAATGCATTATTAGGTCTCAATTTTTTTTTCTTGTAGGCTGTATTCTCACCTTTAACCTAATCAAACAATTTCACTATAAATTTGTTAGTAGATTTTATTTATTTATTTTTAATATAAAAATATATTCAAGGTTTTCTCACGTTATGACTAAAAAGCTATTTACACTATATACATAGTTCGGACTGTTGTCCTCCTCTTTGTTGTTATATTCACGACGTTTCGACCGTTGTACACCCCGGCCTTCTTCAAGTGATTGAAATTTTGAACCGAACACTTTATTTCCTCCACCGGGGTAGATTGCTCTAGTTCCACGTGCCATGCCTCTTCCGGATATCTTATTTCTCAACTCTCCAAGTTTTTGTTCACCTCTGCTGTAGCCAGGTATTGAATTCCCAACTCTTTCGGTCAAGTCGCTGGATTACTTCAACCAACGCGCGGGGCCATGTGACCTTGTGGAGTTGAGTTACTAAAGGGAAATAACTGATACGATATTGATTTCAATTGTATAAGAATGACTGCTAAAAACATGCCCCAACCCTTTTAAATGCATGCTGTGATTTTTTTCTTAGCCAATAAAATAGGCCGGTTTGCAGTTTAATAGAATGTCTAAAAGACAGAACGCTACGTTGGTTTGTCCGAACTTGCTTTTGTGTGTCGACGCCATTTCTTGTGCGTGAACTTTTTGCCTTATCACTGTTAATTTGATTTGCATATATTGTTTGCTTGCTTGATATCATTATTTTTTTCTCTGTTCCTTTTCCTTTTTATTGCAAACTTTGGGAATTGTTTGTTGGACGGCTCTGTTATTTATTTTGCATATTACCATGGCGACTCACTCTACAACCGGAAGAAGGGTGGAGCGTACAAAGGCCAAAACTTCGTGAATATGACAATAAAGACG
>OZ038477.1:128903429-128990929 GCA_964036315.1 Acanthosepion esculentum | reverse complement strand
TACCATTACATTTTATAAATAAAACAAGTAACTCATTTATGAAATGAGATTTTATTTCTTTTTTTTATTAATTGATATAATATGGCAGAAAAAGAACAATTTTGAAAATGCGACGTTAATGGTCACTTAGAGAATTCGACACGTGCAACCAGAACAAAAGCAATGCCAAGAATAACCGCATGATTCCATGCAATCAGGGGAAATAACTCTAGTACACGTGTTGTTTTTTTTTTCATTTTTCACTTTTTTATTTATAATTGAAAAAAAGAAAACAATTCTTGTAAAAATTCATTTTTCAACCGAAAAAAATTGGCTTCAGACAAAAACGTCCTTAATATATATTATTCATAAAAGCCATTAAAACCTTTTTTAAAAATTGAATAATGTCTTAGTTTTATTGAGTTTTGTATTTTAAATTCAGAGCTAAAGTTTGGGTTGTTGCGAGTAAAATTTTATAAAAAAATTGATGATTTATATTCCTCAAAGTCTTCTTCATTTAATGAAAAAATTACAGAGTTGCACAGGTATTAGTTTTAAAGTTTTCATAAATTTAAGTAAGGTTGGGGGGGTAACAGATGTAAAAAAATAATTTTACCATGACTTTCTAAAAAGCAAACCTTTCTAAAATAAATTCATTTATTTTTTAATAACTTCTCAAAGTTTCATTAAATTCCGACAATTATTTGATTTTTGCAAGAATTTCCACATTAATGTGTTTATCAGCTAAAAAAACCTAATATTAAATATTAGGTGACCTCTGATCTAAAAAAAACACGATTTTTCAACAAAAATTTCAAACGTTCTAAAATGGAATAAAAAATTTTAAAAAATAATTAAAAAATACTTTGGTCTTTACTCTAATTAAATAACATGAGCTTTTTCGCGATAAAACTTCGTTTTTATTCAGTTTGGCGCCTTTTTCACCAGGGTATGCCATTTTTTAGCGAAAAAGTAGACATAAATATGAAAACAATTTTTTATTCATAGATTTATAAAAACGTATGTGAACTATATAACAAGAAAATTTCAATAAACATATGATATTTCTAAACATAAATTTATATCTAAGAATACTTGTTACAATTTTCCAATTTTTTAAGGTCGTGATTTAGTATCAAGGATGCCTAATCAATAGAAAAATCGAAGTCCTGCAAATCCAACAAATATAGGTTAACCTCCTTCCTACTCCTTTTTGAAAAACGTAATTTTTTAAAAAATTTAAATCGTTATTAATTTTTTTTTTAAATTTGCGTGAAGCATACACAGAAAATCTTCAGATAATCCATTGTCAGTCAAATGATGACTGATGAATAAATCTTTAATGAAGAATGGACGCTAATCACCTTAACCGAAGCATTCGGCGAAGCTAGCGAATTCTATAATTTAAGATGGGGTCTGGGCAAAACATCAGCAAACAATTCGAATATTCACATATTTTTATAATCTTGTAAATATCGAATTAATCTTGTAAATAAGCAATCTAAAAATTAAATGAAGTGTAATATTTTTGGTGCCATTAAAATTCTAAACATAGCGTTTTAAAGAATAGACATTGCCAAGGAAAAAACAGTAATGATAAGAAAAGCCTTTCGTCTGACACAATATTTTTGTGTATATGTAGTTTAAGCATCGCCAAAAAGTCTTTAAATTTGAAATCAAAAACGTTTTTCGGGATTTAATCTTGTACTTTATAAGCTCACATGTTCTGTCCAGAGTTAGATTAAATTAGGTTAAATTAGATTAAATTAGATTACGGTAGGTTAAATTAATTGATGTAAAACACTTCAAGGGTAACTCTACCTTATTTCGTCTCCCATAACAACTAGGAATTGATTTACTACTGTTAAACACAATATATTTAATCAGTTAAAATGTATTCCTGTTTAATTTTAATTTTAATTTAATTATTTAAAAATTCAGGAAGTAACTTTTAACTTCACAAAATTCACATGATACGCTTTGTAATATAGCAACAACTCTAAGTAGAAGCTTATGAAGGTTTATTTAAGCAATTCAACTTCAGCGATGAAAAACGTTTATTGTATCGTGATGGATGGTTACAAACGAGAGGGGAGATGGAATGCTTATTTTATTAATGGATGGTTACAAGCGAGAGGGTAGATGGGATGCTTATTTTATTAATGGATGGTTACAAGCGAGAGGGGAGATGGGATGTGCTTATTTTATTAATGGGCGGTTACAAGCGAGAGGGGAGATGGGATGTGCTTATTTTATTAATGGATGGTTACAAGCGAGAGGGGATATGGGATGTGTCTATTTTATTAATGGATGGTTACAAGCGAGAGGGGAGATGAGATGTGCTTATTTTATTAATGGATGGTTACAAGCGAGAGGGGAGATGGGATGTGCTTATTTTATTAATGGATGGTTACAAGCGAGAGGGGATATGGGATGTGTCTATTTTATTAATGGATGGTTACAAGCGAGAGGGGAGATGGGATGTGTCTATTTTATTAATGGATGGTTACAAGCGAGAGGGGATATGGTATGTGTCTATTTTATTAATGGATGGTTACAAGCGAGAGGGGAGATGGGATGTGCTTATTTTATTAATGGATGGTTACAAGCGAGAGGGGAGATGGGATGTGCTTATTTTATTAATGGATGGTTACAAGCGAGAGGGGATATGGGATGTGTCTATTTTATTAATGGATGGTTACAAGCGAGAGGGGAGATGGGATGTGTCTATTTTATTAATGGGCGGTTACAAGCGAGAGGGGATATGGGATGTGTCTATTTTATTAATGGATGGTTACAAGCGAGAGGGGAGATGGGATGTGCTTATTTTATTAATGGATGGTTACAAGCGAGAGGGGAGATGGGATGTGTTTATTTTATTAATGGATGGTTACAAGCGAGAGGGGAGATGGGATGTGTTTATTTTATTAATGGATGGTTACAAGCGAGAGGGGAGATGGGATGTGCTTATTTTATTAATGGATGGTTACAAGCGAGAGGAGAGATGGGATGTGCTTATTTTACTACCTCCCATTTTTTTGCTTTTGTTTTGTCTTTAATTATTTTTTTGCATCTATCTTATCCATTTTTAATTTGTTTAACGGCATATCAACTCCTTATGATCCATTCAATGCCAAAAATTACTTTTCGTGGGAGTTTTAGAGTAAATATATATATATATACTACTCTGCTTTCACAATTGTATACGGAAATGTATAGCTGGGATCTTTTTTTTTCAAAAAGTGTATTGCTGGTAAGGTTTTTTGCTATAAAAATGTATTTTTTATACCTTCATAGTGTTCCAATTTTAGTCATGTGGTTCACTATTTTCCCATAGCTTCGACCCTAATAGGTGCTCACACGCCGAGTCAGGGTGGACCTGGAAACAACAATTAAGAAGTAGTTCTATGCTCCTCAAGACCTTCCGGTCAGCGGATGTAGTTTATCGTCATACCCAGGACGTTACACATTTATTCGTCTGTGTATTGAATATTGCTGCCACATTTGGTCTGATGTTTCTGCTATGTATTTTGAGATTCTCGATAAAATACAAAGAAGAATCTGCAATGATATCGGTCCTGACATGGCATCTCGGCTTTAGTCACTTTTTCATGGTAATTGTTCTGATGAGTTTTTCTCTTTGGTACTTTACGAATTTAAGCGCAATACTAGATTGACAGATAGATCTCATCAGTTTGCAGTTGAAATGGCGAGATGTAACCGTAAGTTCTATGCTGACAGTTCCTTCTCTCATACTTCTCGTTTGTGGAACTCACTTTCTGCCTCTTTATTTTCAGTCAAGTTTGGCCTTCAGAAATTTAAATGCAATGTCAATCGTTATGCTGTCTTCTTAATTCCTGTTCTTTTATTGTTCTCCATCCTTAATAATGTTTTACTTTTTTTCATATACTTTCACACTCAGTTACCCGCTTTGCGTGTTAGTGGCTTTAGTGCCTTGCTTGGAATGAATGGTTAAAAATATTAAGTAACTTTTGCTGATTTCACACTTAAAATATAAGCTTAATGAGAGTTAAAAATTTCAGTTATTATTATTTCTGCATTATTATAGCATTGTTGTCTGGCTGTGCTGGCCTATTTTGAGAAAAAATAGGAAACGGGCATTTACTGGAAATAAATTATTATAAATACGCTGACGGCGATTTCACATGGGCGCCGCCATTTTGATTTCGACCGTATATTCCGCAATACAGATTACGCTAAACGACACCCTCAACAGACAATATATTAAAAATACGTTATACAAAAAGTGGCATTATACGATACTATATGTCTTCGTTGATTTGGAAATAGCACTAAGCACTAGTTCATAACACAAACGCTAGGTACTAACCTTGAAAGATGTCTGAAAAATGTACATGTACGTTGGAACAGGCAAAAGTCTGAGCCTGTCTTCCTGCTTAAAATATGCTTAATTTTTGGACTAATCTTAGCCTTCTCATATTTTAAGCGTCATTGCTAATAAAAAAAAAGCGCACCAAATCTTAAAATAGACTTATTGATGCTGCAAGAGATTGGACGAGTACTGAGAAACAACAGAACGAGCATTAAACAATTTCAGATGTTCAGAAACGTTATTAAATACATGTAAAGTCTTTTTTATTAGACAATCTGTTTTTTTTTGTTGTTGTTTTTACAATGATGTTCACTCTGTACATGGCCCAAGAACCACTCAAGGTAGAGGGTTACAGAGTAAGAAGCACAGTTTAAGCGGTTATGCGGGGAAGATAACGGTTTACCATCGACAGTAACAGGGGAAACATCCTCTTGGAAGTCGGCTCCACAAAGTGCCAATTCGTGAAGCTGTTCGAGTGGAACTTACATCTCACCAATGGAATACAAATGGAATGAGGGAGGTTCGCTACAATGTACCTAGCATGGCGGGTTTTAGCCGTGAAGGTTAGAACTGGTGGAACTAAGGAATGTAGTTCGTCTGAACACTTTCCATGGGAATAGCGATAAAGAGGTGAGACGCTTTTGGGTATTATCGAGGCTGGAAAGTGAAGACTGTGCAGCTCCTGTTCATATATGGCAACAGTATTCTATTTTCGACCTGATCTGGCTTTTGTAAATGTAGTGGCTAGCAGAAGGAGTTAGGTACTTACTGGAGCGGTACAGGAAACTGATCATTTTTCCTCGATCTTTAGCAACCGTTCAGTTTAAGTCTCAACAGGCGCACATTAATACATGAATAAACAGTTTTTTGTTTTGCTTTTTTGGCAGGGTGGGGGGCATTATATCTTCAAAACAAATTTAAAAAATATTTGTAGTGTCCTTTTTTGTTCCCTAAGTAAGGGGCTATTTTCTTTAATGCTTAATCCTATCCCGTTCCTCTCCAGAATGTAATGTTTATTTTAATTGGAGATCATCATAATTTTTTCCGGATTATTTATTACATAGATTTGCTTGCTGAAAGCGATAAACGGCTTCTGGTCATCATTAAACTGGAAGCTGGGTTCTTTGCCACTAAAGTTTTTAGTAATTGACGAATTCGCCAGACTCTAATTGTGATGTCTACTCAGGGCAATATTTTTTTTATAGCTTTTACACTGAATTTGTTAAAATGACTGTTACGAATACTAAGCCTAATTGTTACTACAGATAATTAAAACTGACACTCATTAGCTTCACAAATTCGAAAGCAACGAGTTCAAGCCTCACTAATTCCAATAAATAAAACCCTGTAGGAAAGCATATTTCATAGAGCTACTCTGAATATGCTTCTAATCCGACCAAACAGGGGATAAAATCATTAATCATTGAATATAAAAACGAAAATTCGTGCTTCTTTGCCTCATAAATCATTATTTATCTCCTAAATAAATATATGTTTATTAAAGCAGTTAATGTCATGAATAAATAAGAGTGGTCTCCCCTTGTTTTGTCTCTCTCCTCTTTGAAAGAGCTATTTCTGTTTACTGGGACTATAAAAAGACACTATAGGCGAACCTTGTATTTTCAATTGAATAAAGCGTTCTTAAAGCCTACACCTGCGTACTTTTGTCATTACTGTTAAATCAAAGATCACTACAGTTAGTATAACTTGATTGTAGGAATATGAAAAGGTGTAAAATTTATTTTTTCAAATTGAAACCTGAAGATTGCCGAAACGTCGTGCCTATAAAAGCATGAAAAAAATTCGAATAAATCAAATAAAATTAATAATTCCTAATCACGAAAAAAAAATGAAATTATCAAAACTGAAAAAATTTCATCAGGATAACCAAAAATGTCGAAAGCGGATAGTGGATTTTAAAAAAGTTCAAACTACAGGATAAGTATTCTCGAGACGGCGTCGTATTGGATAAAAGTATTTTTTAATCAAAGTGATCTCGTCATCTACTGATCGTGTTTATCCAGGGTAAGTAATGAAAACCTAGTCGAGCAACAAATGAGGTTTATTTTTCAACATAGCCTCCCCCCTTGCGATCTAAACACTTCTATCGGGGTTGCGCTGTTTGGACTCAATTGCTGAAGAAGATTTCATCCTTTTGGTCCAAAAAGTCATCAACAGCAGTATATGTCGTCATCATTACTGCGACACTGGGTCCGAGCCAAGTGTTTTTTCGTGTTAGGAAACAAATGATATTCAGATGGGACCAAATCAGGAGAATAGGAATAAATAATGATCATTGAGTCGAGACAGCAAAATTCTAATTAGGATTTTTTACCCACTGATGAAAGTAAAGCTCCCTTTGCTTTTGTACAATGGTATCATGATACAATCTCTCCAGTACCTTGGAACTATGCCATCATTCTATGTATTCAAGATGATTCTATGCATATCAACCAAGTGATCGCTACCATACCGAAGGATTTTATGCCAAGATGTCGTTCTTTCCCATAGCGTTCCTCATGTTCAAATTGCTGATAGATACTTCCTCCAAGGTTGGGGTATCATTCATAGATGGCTATCCCTGTTGAGCACACCCGAAAAGGGTTCTTTTCATCTCTTACTGATTTCCACCATGCTAATAAAGAGCTTCGTGCCATTTTTTTTTATCTAAAAGGCGTTACTAACGACATTTCGGACCCAAAAAGCTCTACTCCATTGTATAGCTCCTTACCGTCCTTACTGTCGTGACCGTCTTACGAAGCCGACGATTAACATTGACCTTTTTCTTCTTCGAATTGCCTTTCTAATTGTTGCCGTGTGCTCATAGGCAGTCCTTTTTCTAGTATGCGTTCGCTAACTTGTTCTTATTTGAAATGATATCTTTAACACATTGAGCCCTGACCACCGCTTTACCGGTGGTAGAGAAAATGGCGTTATGCCTAGCCACCGGTTGAACGGTGGGTAAACAATTGTCTTGCGCATCCAGTCATAGCGCATTAAGTGTGTTACGCATCAAGGCGTAGCTTATCAACTGTCTTGTGCATCCAGGCGTAGCTATTTAAGTGTGTTGCGCATCAAGGCGTAGGTTATAAAGTGTGTTGCGCATCCAGGCGTAGCTCATTAAGTGTGTTGCGCATCCAGGCGTAGCTTATCAAGTGTCTTGCGCATCCAGGCGTAGCCTATCAAGTGTCTTGCGGATCCAGGCATAGCTTATCAAGTGTCTTGCGCATCCAGGCGTAGCTTATCAAGTGTCTTGCGCATCCAGGCTTAGCTTGTCGCAAGTTTTGCGCATCCAGGCGTAGCTCATCAAGTGTCTTGTGCATCCAGGAGTTTCTTTTCAAGTGTCTTGCGCATCCAGGCGTAGCTTATCAAGTGCCTTGCGCATCCAGGTGAAGCTTATAAAGTGTCTTGAGTATCCAGGCGTAGGTTATTAAGTGTCTTGCGCACCCAAGCTTAGCTTCTCGCAAGTTTTGCCCATCCAGGCTTAGCTTATCAAGTGTCTTGCACATCCAGGCGTAGCTTATCAAGTGTCTTGCACATCCAGGCTTAGCTTATCAAGTGTCTTGCACATCCAGGCGTAGCTTATCAAGTGTCTTGCACATCCAGGCGTAGCTTATGTAGTGTCTTGCGCTTCCAGGGGAAGCTTATTAAATGTCTTGAGCATCCAGGCTTAGCTTGTTGCTAGTTTCGCGCATCCAGGCGTAGCTTATCAAGTGTCTTGCGCATTCATGTGAAGCTTATCAAGTGTCTTGCGTATCCAGGCGTAGCTTATCAAGTGCCTTGCGTATCTCCGAAGATGATTTTATCAGTCCTAAAAACAGATTGAAGAGGATCTCGCTACGCCTCGTAGGGTGAAGAATGTACAGCGTCATTTGAAACAAGTGTAGGTGTATAAGCACTGATTAGCGTAGCATATCGACTACAGGCAAG
Source organism: Acanthosepion esculentum (assembly GCA_964036315.1). Classification (NCBI taxonomy): domain Eukaryota; kingdom Metazoa; phylum Mollusca; class Cephalopoda; order Sepiida; family Sepiidae; genus Acanthosepion; species Acanthosepion esculentum. The sequence continues at coordinate 128,982,666 of OZ038477.1, read as the reverse complement.
ATGTAAACGCTTATATCATGTGGTAGCTCACTCAAGAGAGACACGCTGCACTAGCCTCTCTTCGTTCGTTTACTTTCCTACCTTTTCAGAAGCATGTGAAGCAACCACTCGTGTCGATCAGCAGCTGCGAAGTCCCAGAGCGTCAGATTTATACGCGTCGCCACTTCTCCATCGCCAATGGACTTGAGAAGCCAGATCAACAATCGATATTAAGATGTCAACAGCGCGTGTGCTGAGAATTATTGTCATTGTACAATACTGCACCAATTCACACCGAAAATCCTACAGACAAGCATAGGATAGATATTCGGATGAGTACTGAGGCGGGTGTCATATCAGAGTTTTCTTTCTTCTAGACGGATAACTTATCAAAAGCTTAGGGTCCATAACCCCCATTGGACTAATCGCGCGCTTAGACACCAATCCAAATATTTCTATTGCTCATCCTTTATTCTATCGTTATTCCCGCTTCCTCTCTCCTCTCTCTCTCTCTCTCCCCTCTGTTTCTTGTTCTTTTATCTATTTTTGCATGCATTCTGTACTTGCTTGTCTCTGACCTTTCGACATATTTTACTAAAAAGAAGAGAGACAACTACGAGAAGTAAAACAAAAGAAATCGAATATGAGTATTGAGTAAGAAAAGAGGAAAAAGTCAACTTGAAACGCTCACATATTCACTTGCGCATGCGCGCTGAAGTACTTTGACATGCCGAAGAAAGCTTTCATGCACACGTCAAAAATTGCTTAGTGCTAACATAACCGACTAATGTCATAATATATATATATATATATATATATATATATATATATATATATATATATATATATATATATATATATATATTACATGACTGAATCGCATAACAATAGCATAGGAGTCAATAAAGTTCCTCTTTCATCTTTTTCCCATTGTTTCTACATTCAAGATCTGCGTTTCTTTGTGACATTCGTCTGCGAGTTAATGGTTATTGTTGATGGAACTGGACATGCGTGAATAAAAGAACAGTAGAGAGTTCCTGGGCACAAAACCCGTTTTTTGTTTTTGCTTCTTAAGAGCTCTCTATCATTTCTTTGCACTCACACACGTAAATATGTATACATATCTAATTATTATTATTATTATTATTATTATTATTATTATTATTAATACCGTAAACTTTCTTTTTCAAAAACGAAGGATATATATATATATATATATATATATATATATATATATATATATATATATATATATATATATTACATGAATCATTCATACAAAAAACAGATATTGAAGTTAATGATATAAATGGCGAGAATACATCTTCGCAAATAAATTTAATAAATGACATTAACCACATACTTGAAATATATATATATATATATATATATATATATATATATATATATATATATATATATATAGTAAAGGTAATAAATCCATTGGTAGATAATTGAAGTGGATCTTAGTAATATAAAACATTAATACTGATCCACAAAAAGAAATCAGTTTATTTATTATTACAGAGCAAAAATTAATACGCAATAAAATCCAAAATCACGTCATATGGAGAATAAGCTTATTCGGCAGACAAAAATATAATTCATTAGTCTTTTTGTCCGATATTAATATTTGATAGTTTGCAGAAGTGGGGGTTGAACCATATAATATTTCTTTTTCTCTGTCGAAATTTCACTTTAGATATTCCATGGTTACTTATGGGGAATAGATAATAACTCTGCTGGAAAGCACATTTTCTTTATTACGATGTCCTGAGGGCACAGGCCAATAGACGTAATACACACTGTTTAAAATAAAGACGGGACATCTCTTTCAAACGGTGGTGTTCACTAAAAATAACGTTTTAAGTAATAAAAATATAAGATTAAAATGCGTCCATTAATTCCTTAGAAATATATATATATATATATATATATATATATATATATATATATATATATATATATATATATGAAGAAATATAGTTTTAAGTGCTCAATGTCAGGAATAGACCGTATGTAAATATAAATATAAAAGTGAACATTGAAGTCAACACTCAGAGGCAACAGGCTGTTTCATGCTGGACGCAATCGTCAGGCAGCCTCACGATTGCGCCCAGCATGAAACAGCCTGTCGCCTCTAAGGGTTGACTTCAATGTTCACTTTTATATTTATATATATATATATATATATATATATATATATATATATATATATATATATATATATATATTTCTCATGCATTTGTTCTTAAATGCTTGAATCCTTCTCTCTGTATCTGCCAACAGTGTCCATGTTTCACATCCATATAGGAGAATGGAAACTACCAGCGATTTCTACAGTCTGTACTTTGCTTGAAAGCTGATTTTGCTCGTCCATATTTTTGTCAATTTGGCCAATGTGTTTGGGCGGAAAAGTGTTGAAAGTTTAGTGGAACGCCAGGAACTACTTCTCGCCACTGTCAAACGGAGAGAAATGACGTGGTTTGGGACACATTACAAGGCACGACAGCCTGTGCAAGACCATCATGCAAGTTACCGTTGGAGGTGAACGTAGAAGAGGGGCGCCAACGCATAAACTGGTTGGACAACGTCAAAAAGTGGACAGGAATGACTGTTATGGACACCCCCTGTATTTATTTGTATTTACATACAATACTTATCTTATTATAACTCTGTTTGTTCGTCGCTTAGTAAGTGCCAATGTTTCGGCCTGCTAACACCTCATAAATAATGAACTATTCCGTCTTGATCGCGTGTAAAGACAAAAGACATATCAGAGACGCAACTTGGTTTCAGTGAGAAAATGGAAAAAGGAAAAATTGAAGACTTTAACACTTGTGTCAGTGAATCTGAAAAAGTTGTCAATTTCAAATCTTTTCCTTTGTACCCCCTTACTTCTTAAAATAACGACCAACATTCATATTTATGGCCGTTATTTTAATATTTTGCTGAGCTCAAATATTTAACGATGCGATATCTAAGGATATTTTATAGTCGTCAAACTTGACATGAGCTTATTTAGTCATTAACTTAAGAATTACGATTCATCAGAAAATTCAAGTGTGAAAACCGTGAAATTTTCACGGGTACTTCTGGTGTAAATTAATACAGTATTTTTTAAAAGAGAAATTCTCTTATGATCCATAAAATTATTGTAATAATAGACTTTCCTTTTAGAACCTATATTTGTTTTTTAATGCTTTTTATTATAAAATATAATTCTATTTTTGATTGTTTGGAAACAAAAATTCAGTTAAAATCAATATACTTGACAAGCAGGTGAGTAATACTTTTGAAGAAATTAATCTATCAATATCTTAATTAATCAATATCAGGTACTTCCGTTAGTGTGTCTCTTCAGTAAAATGAATGGAGCACTTTGGCTGATGGGCATTTGTTTACATTTGTAAAAACAATACGCTAGATTTAGTTGTGTAACTCTACCGAGAGAAGATAGCTCTGACTGACACCAAATTAGCTGTGTTTCAATCCTGGCTTGAGGCATTCGAAAGTCTAGTCGCACTGAGGAGCTGTGATACAGCGAAACAGTACTGTCTGTGAATTACATATATATATATATATATATATATATATATATATATATATATATATATATATATATATATAGATATATATATAGATATAGATATATATATATTCAACAGTGGAAATGGAGTATTAAATTTTTTTTTTTTAATAGAAAGATGCTCACGTGAATTGCAGCCGTGCTCAACATGCGAAGGCTCGGAATGAACGCTCTTATTCATAACAACCCAAAATAGAATACAACTTAAACAGTCAAAACATCAGGAAAAACTAACAACGCCAAAAACAAAAACTCCTTGAACTCCTGACTAAAGAAGTAGCCAAAAGTGCTTAGGACAAGGGAAATGATGGGAAACTTCTGTACACAGTAACTCCTATAAAACGGGAAAAGTAAGGATACTGAAAAAACTAAATAAAAAGGTGTATAAAATCTTCCTGGTCTGCTGTGTTTAATCAAAAATGTTTAAAAGAAAGGTAGCTACTCATATATATATATATATATATATATATATATATATATATATATATATATATAGAGAGAGAGAGAGAGAGAGAGAGAGAGAGAGAGAGAGAGTGGTACTCGTTTGGAAAAACCTCGGACGACCCAACTTGCAGTAGAACAAAAGAAAAATGGGAAATAAAAAAGAAAGAACCAAGAACATTAAAACAAGGCAAAAACAACCGTCAATGTTTAAGCTCCAAGTCTAAAGAAAAAAAACCCAAAACGAGTAAAAAAGACAACTACGTAAAGTGCTCAATACACTAAGTAGAGCGATAACCTAAAGAAATTCTAAGAAGCCAGGCAAACCTACCTTTACTCTGAAGATCCATTTAGGTGAAACCTAGGTAGGTTTGACTGACTGCTTAGGATATATATATATATATCATCATCATCATCCCCTTGACTTTTGTAATATTAGGGCGGATCCGAATGCAGAATCCACACAAACTCTTTTCCACAACGGTCTACCAACGGCAGCCATCAGCAGTTCGGGTACAGTCATAGTTAAATACAAATAGAGTTTAAATTTTTTTTTTAAAGTGCACACGAACTTTATAATAACTGTATAATAATCAAAATTATATAAAGGAAATCAAAGAAATAATAATTGTGAATTATGTTAAATTATTAATTTTAAGCTATATTTACGTTTTTCTTTTTTTTTTAAGTTAAACTTTAGATCTGTTATTTATAGAAGCTTCGAAAAATCTCGAATTCAGAATGCCGATTATTGTATGTGAATTATTTTTAATCATGAACTTTTTTCAGTGTCGACTGCATCAGTTATTCCTTTTCGTACCTCTCTTGAAGACATTAGTGTGAAGTGTTGGTTGGTTGGTTGGTTAGTTGACTGATTTTGTTTAGAGCCGTATCAACACCTCTATGGGTCATTTAATGCCAAAATCTAAATTTGAACACAATTTTATGGTTTCAACTAAATATATTTTGAACGCAATTTTATGCCTACAACTACAGATAAAATATATTTCTCGTCATTTTGTTTTAAAAATGTTTGTTTAGCGGCATATCAATTCCTTGTGGGTCATTTAATGTCGAAATTTAATCTGGTATTTTTACTATAAAATGTATTTTTATACTTTCAGTGTTTTGACCCCAGTTTGAGGGTTAAGTATTTGCCCATAGCTGGGACCCTAACAGGTGCTACCACCCTCGGTCAGACTAGACCTGAGAACAACAGCAATGAAGATACTATGAAGTGAATGCCCATTATTTCAGCTGGAGTTTGAATTCGTCCCACCAATTCCGTTTTTCATGTTACTAATCTCTTGTCTACCTTCCCAACCTTTCGTACCTTTTGTAATGGATGGCTTCTCTCTTAAATTATTTGGATAATAAATTCTTACAACAAGCTCGAATACGGACACAGTCTTAAGCACAGCATGAAGAAATGGAGACATGTTGAGAATTACTACAGTTGCGTAAGTCCTCTAAGAGGAGCTAGCTTTTAGATCAACACTTATCAAAGAGGGCTGTTGATAAATTTAAAAGATTAAACAATAGAACGAAATTTCCAATAAAAACAAGGAAAAACATTCTTAAACTAATCTTTATCCGTGATCTCATTATATATAAAATTGGGACAGCAGCAGGCCAACTTAAATAATACTCGGTAGTTTTTGCGAGAAGATTAAAAATCTTTTCTTCTTACAAAGAGACACTTAGACATCTAGAAATTAAAATATTCAAGTTCCTTCAACTGAAATGCAACGCTTAGAATTTTGCAAAGACATTGGTAAAGACAGGCTTATCAATGAGATGTTGGTCAATTGCTGATTCCAAAATCTGAATATGTGCCAATGTCGCAATATGACGTGATCAATAATCTCCTAATCTCAAATAGAACATGTTGATTGTAGTGTTGGATTAAGCAGCATGTCCCATTTGGGATTAGAAATGGCTAATCGCGTTATACTATAACGTTGATACATTAGACCAGGTCAATTTGAGAAGCGTGGTACTGCACTTAGTTTGAACGTTGTTTTTTGACACGATAAATAACGACACAATTCTTTTTATTATATCGTTAGTGTTTTTGTTTTTGTTAGGAAAACAGTTTAAGTTTAGGTTCAGCCTTATAAAATTTATAATTTCTGAAGCTTTATAAATTGTATATGGACAAGATGCATGGGACAAACACATTATTACTAAATCATTGTCCCATCAAATAAGACCTTCATTTGCTTTAAAGAGAAATTATACTGAACAATTTAGTTATATTATGATATAATATGTTATACAGTGCAATAGTTTTAGTGTGATTTTTAATGAACAAAGCAAATTTAAAACATTTTATATTATAATTTGTGCCCAGCAGTAGTATGGCGTTGTATAAACTTTTATCTATCTTTTGCTTTTATGGATTATGATCTAACAAAACAAATCTCATTAATTGAGAAAACGTATACCATTTTTTACACAGATTTTACTTATCGAATACAGTAGAAAAACTGCATATATTGTAGTACAATGACGACCAAACCTTCCCCCCAACGCCATTGTTGGTCTTGTGTATATCTGTATTTTTCATACAATAAATATTTTGGTAAACCTATGTGCGCCAACGTTATTTTCAAAATTCTAAGCGTTACACACTCGTTATTTCAGCTGAAGATCCTTGAATATTTTTAGTTTTCAAGGTCAACCGTCTCTTTTTAAGTAAAAAAGTTTCTTTTTTCTATTCGCTAAAACTATGTTATTACTTAAATCTGCCTATCCTTTTAATCGCCATAATCTTCACATCCTTCTTCCTCCTCTTGCATCCAGCCTACGGCCACATTACGTTGAAACACTGGTTCACTTGCATTCAAAAGAATGAGCAGCAAATGAGTTTTTTGAAGATAATATTTAAAACTCTAATAGCAAAGACTGTTTTATTTGTTAATATTCAAGAATCAATATTTACGCTATTCACTATTCTCCTCATATTTGTTTTGCCATATCACGTTGAAACAGCGTTTCCCGTATGATCAGCGAAGTTAAGCAACGTAGAGCCTGGTCAGTGCCTAGATGGGTGATCGCTTGGGAATACCAGGTGCTGTAAGCTTAGATGTGCGGGTAATATTAACGGACAGCCGAGGTTCAATTCCAGTTGGGTTCGTTATATTAACTTACGTGCAAATACCTTTGGTAAAAGTATGACTCCACCTCTTCTCCCCAGCTATGGGTTAATTAGTAAAACTTGTATCACTAAAACCATTATTATCCCCCCAAAAATGAAATTGCGTAAAAAAAAAATAGATTTTGGCATCAAATAATCCATAGAGGTTGATACACCGCTAAACAAAAACAACCAATCAAATCCTCTTACAACCATGTCACATAATCTCCTACCTTGACTGGCTCTTGAGCCTTTTATTGGGCGAACTTTAGTATAAACAAAAAGCACTATGCCATTATATATATATATATATATATATATATATATATATAGATAGTAAAAAAGAAAAAACAGTAAGATATATAATCCGGTGTTCTTATTGATATTTTTATTTTACAGAGCATAAATTTTAATTGGAAGTTTTAAAACATGGTATTTCCTGTGTAGCGATGAAACCATATTTTTGAATTAGTTAATTTATAATGTGTGTGTGTGTGTGTGTGTGTGTGTGTGTGTGTGTGTGTGTGTGTGTGTGTGTGTGTGTGTGTGTGTGAAATTTCAGAGAGAGTATATCTGTAAAAGGACAATGCCGGGTAGGGTTTATCATTTCTCAGTTACGTCTCTGTCTTCGGGCAGAGTGCGGATCAGTTTCGGCTCCGTTGGAAGACAGAGGCGCAACTGAGGAAAATAATACTGTGAGGTGCTCAGCCCTGGGGGAGAGTTGCCCGAGACTGCACCCTCCCATGGCACTAGAGAGAGGGATCGTTTCTCGCTACCGAGGCCAGCGCAACCGACGTTTCCGGTATCTCGTGGAATTTTTGTCCTTAGGCCTGGCGTACAGGCTCGGATTTCCCATAATAAACCCGACCTTGTGTCATATCACTTCTCAGTGGGGAGACGAGATAAATATCTCTCTGTAAAAGGACAATATGAAAAAAGACAAAAAGAAACTTAGCCAATGCGTTTCGTCCACTCAGGGACTTTATCAAGACAAATGTAATAATTTTGTTTTATGATATATATTCATATACAAAAGCAAAAATTTTATTGGTTTTTCAAAATTTTTGGTAGAGGTGTGCTTATGAATATTCATCAGATTGACGAAAAGTTCATGGACGTAAGGTTATACAGTTCAATGTCTTATAAACGATGATGAGGTGGTATTTTTTGATAAAGTGATGAGGTGGCATTTTTTTATGTATGTATATGCATGTAAATTAGTATTTAAATTATTTGAGGTTGGGATGGATTTATCTGTTATATGTTTTGAATAATATGAGGTTATGGGTTTAACTGTATTCTTTTATTTATTTATTTTTTTATTTTATTTTTGTAGTTATGTATCTTGGCTTGAGATAGTAGTAATTCTTTCAGGAAAGGAGATATTGGTAAGAATCGGGGGTGGGTATATTTTGATAAGAATCAATAGCGGCATTTTCGAGAATCTTCCTTCTAAGTAAGTTACTTTCTTTTTTAATAACTGACATTCGATAGGTCAAAGTGGCAATCGAATTTATTTCTATGTATAAATAATGCATTTAATAAACCGTTATGCGTAAGGTGTATAAGAGCATCCCTATACTAAAAATTTTGGAAACCCAATAACATTTTTGCTCTTGTATATAAATACTTGTCACAAAATAAATTCCACATATATATGAAGTGTCAATAATCCTTCTTAAACAATCTTTTCATCAAAGGTTGTTCGAATACCGATTATATATATATATATATATATATATATATATATATATATATATATATATATATATATATATAATACCGATTATTCAACAATCATAAACGAACCATACGTCAAAACAATCCTTATTCCTCCATAGCTGAACATTTGAATCAATCAGGACACTCATTAGAGAACTGTAAATGTGTATTGATAGATTCTAATTTCAGTTCCACATACACACGTAGAAAAAAAGAAAAATACTAGATTTTAAAATTAAATACATATAAACTAGGTCTAAATAAAGACTTGGGTATCTTAAATCTTTATAAATATTTGAATAGTTAAACAAAAAAAAATTTTTTGATATAGTTACAAAATTCTTTTTTTAAATAACATCTAAAATATTATTACAGTTAGATTTACGTTAGAAATATTCAAACACAGTTGCATTCCATATCACGTGACGTCCGCGTCTCGCGACGGACGCTACTTGTAAACAAACTTCTGAAAACAGTTATTTCTGATGAATGATCGGGGTCGATCTGAAATATCAAATGTATATATATATATATATATAAAAAAATATATATAAATACTTTCACAAAAAAACATTCAATTTTTTTTTATTTGCAACTTTTCAGTTGTTTTTTCTATATTATATACATATTAAGAAAGTATACGTTGCTTCTCATTATGCTATATATATATATATATGTGTGTGTGTGTGTGTGTGTGTGTGCGTGTGTGTGTGTGTGTATAACAAAATATGTCTTTCTGTGTGTCTTTCTCTGTGTGTGTGTGAATGCTATTTATGCATGTCCACATTTCTCGGCCGATTTCAATGAAATTGTACACACATGTTGCAAATTTGTTGATTTAAGTCAAGACAAGCTTTTCAATCTTCAGCCCCCCCCCTCCGGTTTGGCAGAAAAATCGATGAAACTGAAGGTGGGTACAACTTTTTGCAAAAACCAAGGCAAAGTTACACGCGAACAGAATTATTACGGGATGAGCTGATATTATTTGCACTTGATGCATGACATAGCTCGATGTCTTACATCAAGTCAAGCTTGATGCAAGACTTGTTACGAGGTTTATGTAGAGGGCTTGATAGTTTTCCTGCGACATTGGCTTCACACAAAAAAATTGCAAAAAAATGTGAAAAACATCGGGTTTTTCGTACTACTTAAAACAAAAACTTGAATAACTTCCTCATTTTTATCCGATTTTCTTCAAACACGTCGCAAAAAATAAGATAGTGTGACTTTAGACCTGCTCGCTTTCCGGCGAATAACGAAAAATATGCAAAACTGTTCAAAAAGCCCGTTTTTTTTTTTCAGCCATAACTCCCTGATTTTTCATCCGATGCTTTCCAAATTTGCCATGTAAATTACATATGACACACAAATTGTCTTGCATGAATGTTTGGCTTATATTATTTCAGTTAAGTGGACGAAATCTGCGACAAACTAGGTCCAAAATCGGCTTTTGACATTTAGCCAATAGTTTCTTTATATGATTCCATCCTAAATTGGCATTCGAACAACCTTTGATGCAATGATTGTATGAGAAGGATAAAACCTCGTATTAACCCCAGCTTTACAGTAAACGCGCAAAGAAGGAGGGGTCGTTTGTGCGTTTGCATTTGCAGTTGAATTACGCTTCATCTCTGTCTTTGTTTGATTATTAGATTTGTGAACAAAGCCACACTATTTGAAAGTGATTACGGTCATAGGAAATCTATTGAATATTTAAAACATTGAAACAATTTAACCCCGAGCAACGACCACACAAGAAGGTTTTAACGATGGAATTCCTTTATTAAGAACCAAACACTTGCGTAGGAAAATACCGTAAAAAAGATGAGTGGGGGGTAGCAACAGATAATGCATGCAAACGGGAACGCAGGCAGACAGGGATGCGGGTATACAGAAAAGGGGGTGCTGTTATACTGTTGCCGAGCACATCGGCTAGTATATGCCTATAGTCATCCACAGACGGACTGCTTCTTGTATCACAGCACCTCAGTGTGGCTATACATCCGATCTGTTCAAGCCGGGACCGAAACCCGACCGATTTGGTATCAGCCGGACATTCTAAACCCTAGGCTATCGACGCTCTTCAGAGAGAAAGGTGATTTTTTGCGTATTTATTTTTTCATAAATAGGCCACTATATAAAATTCCTCAGTGCGAATAGACAACCGAATGCCTCGAAACACAAGCGATTTGGTGTCAGTCAGAGCTTCTACCACTGAGCCATCTTCACTCGACAGAATGAGTCAGCCATAGTGCTCCATTCCTTTTACTGAAGAGCTTCGCTTTTACGCAGGTGACCGTGGTTTTTAGAATTAGCTTGTCATTCAACAGTGCTCTATTGAAAATATATTTTCAAGAGCTAAAGAAAATGGTAGCGTAAATTCTTTACATATTTATATATATATATATATATATATATATATATATATATATATATATATATATATATATATATATATAAAGAAGGAACAGTAAGATATATAATCCGGTGTTCTTATAGATATTTTTATTTTTACAAAATAGTGCTCAATGTAAATTTAAATTTACAGAGCATTAATGTTATAAATTAACTGATTTAAAATATGTTTTTTTTCGCTACACAGTAATAACCATGTTTCAAAAATGGAAGCTAAAAGCTTCGAATTTAATTTCGTAATTAAATTAAAACATTAGTTCTATTTCATCCTCAAGCGAATTTTGGAGTTACTTATTTTTTAATTTACTGAGTTTTAAAGGCACGGCATATATATATATATATATATATATATATATATATATACATATATATATATATATATATATATATATATATATAAAGAATTTACGCCACCATTTTCTTTTTTCTTTGACAATTTTAAACATTTCTCCTTTCTTTATACCATACTCAATTTCTTGGTGGCACAAAACTTGATACAATCATCAAAATTCCAACTAACAGAAATTCATCAACTCCGCTACAGTAAGTTATATTTGGTGGCCAAATGTGGGGCTTTGTACCACACTCAACATGCAGTAGTAAATAATGAATTTCATGATATTCTAGCATAGGTATTTACCTATGATAGTTTAATCTATTAAAACAAACTGGCAACCGAATTGCATGCTTGTTAACCATTACACGAAATCGTGCTGCCACATATTTTCTAAGTTTTACCTAGTCTGACACAAAGACAAGTGCGGCATACCTAATGAGAATCGAACTCGCTATACAGTAATAATCTGCAATGACATTGGTCCTGATCTGGCATCTCATCTTCGGCCACGTTCTCACCGCCGTAATATAGTTTCCTGTGCCTTTTCTAAAAATATTTTCACGTTCTGATGATACCTATGATAACTAGACTCTGAATTTAAGCGCATTACTAAATTGGCGACAAGATCTCTTCATTTTAAAAATCGAAATGGCTAGATGCAACCGTAAGTTCTATGCTAACAGTTTCTTCTCTCGCATTTCTCGCTTGTGAAACTCTCTTTCGGTTTCTTGCTTTCTAGTCAAATTCGATCTTCAAAAATATAAATGCAATGACAATCGTAATCTTCTGTCCTTTTAAATTTCTTTTTTATTGTTATTGCTCCTTAGTATTATTTTTCTTATATTCTTTCACACTCAGTAACCCCTTCCATATTAGTTGTTATAATGCCCTGCCTGGAGTGAAATGGTTAAAAAAAAAACTACGGAGTACCTAAAGAACTCATTACACCGAATTTATGTTAATCTAGTTCAAGGTCAAAAGTTAGAGAACACAAGAGGACCGAACACACTCTACAGTAATAATGGCTTTCGAGACTGGATCGCTATTCACTGAACCACAAAAAGGATGTCCATAGTATATTGATATAAAAACATGTCTGCGTAATCTGTCTCGATAGTATGTCAGCTATTCTCGAATTCTGTGCGTTGTTTTCGATATTTTCATATCACGCCTCGCCAGCAGACATTTCCTTCTGATGAGTTTTCTGCTTTTATGCTCATTTATTGGCGACCGTTAATTCTAATGAAGGCGTTAAGTACGAAATAAAATGGCGCCGACAGAGACAATAAGAAGTGACAGGAAGAAGGACGTGTAAAGACAGCGGAGGAGGGAGAAATGTCAATAAACAAACACCAAGGAAATCAGAAGCCAGATGGAGATGAAAGAAAGGGCCAAATAATGCAAGAAGGAATTACAAATAAAGGGAGCAAGAGGACGAAAAAAAGGAAGAGATAAAAACGATGAACGTTACGAAGAGGAGAGAAAGAGAGGTTGACGAAATGCCAAAAAGAAGGTAAATTAGAAAGAGAAGAGGGTATGAATAATAAAAATTAGATTCTAGTATATTTTTTACAAATCTTAGTTTAATCTGTTACAGCAATATTTGAAGCCAAAGTACATTCTAGTTAGGCTCCCACGTACTTTCTAGGCGTTACCACAAGTTTAACACAAGGACATATATCGATGCTTGCATATTATGTGCTACGCCAGGGCCATATCAGTCAGTCAGTTATCTTCCCCATGCATTCACATTAACTGTGCCACTTACTCTGTAACCCTCAACCCCGAGTGGCTCCCGAGACTTTTACAGGGTGAACGTCACTGCAAAACTATATATATATATATATATATATATATATATATATATATATATATATATATATATATATATATTTAAATAAAAATAAAAACAGACCACTGTAAGGCTCCATGTAATAAATTATTTCCCCACAGTCCTTTTAAAGGACCGCGGATCATCAGACTTTACTTCCGCGGTCCTTTAAAAGAGCTGTGGTGAAATAATTTATTACATGGAACCTTAAAGTGGTCTGTTTTTATTTAAATTATTAGCTCTGATTTACATTGAGCTCTCTGGATTTTATCCTCCTTGGGTCTAGCCATACGGATTACCTAGTTTTTCGTAAACTATATATATATATATATATATATATATATATATATATGTATAAAAGTTACCATTAAACATTACAATTATATATATATATATGTATATATATATATATATATAATTACCATTATATATAGTTACCATTAAACATTACAATTATATATATATATATATATATATATATATATATATATATATATATATATATATAATTGTAATGTTTAATGTTTTATGGTAACTAATATATATAATGTTTAATTTTAACTAATATATCTATATATAAATTATAATTAAATTATATATATATATATATATATATATATATATATATATATATATATATATATATATATATATATATATATATATATATATATATATATATATATATATATATATATATATATATATATATATATATATATATATATATATATATATATATATATATATATATATATATATATATATATATATATATATATAAAATTTTAATGGTAACTAATACCAGTCGATTAATACCAGAGGAAGCACGGTAGAGTAATGGATAGCTGCACGGATTGAGGAATCAGGGAGCCGAGTTCGAATTCCAGTCGAATCCATTACATTCACTTACGTGATAATACCAGTGGGAAAGATATGAATCCTCCTCTTCTCCCCCGCCTCCCAGCTATGGGTAAATAGCAGGACAGACCTACTGCGGAAAAAAATAAGCCTCGTCAGTTATGTATCGAAAGATACGTGTTCGCCTAACCGTGTATCACGCATAGCACATAACTGACAGAATACCAGAGGAGTCACGGTGGAGTAATCGGAGAGCCGAGTTCGAATCCATTATATCCACTTACGTGCTAATACCCTTGGGAAAGGTATGAATCCTCTTCTTCTCCCCCTCCCATTTATGGGTAAACAGCAGGACAGACCGGATTCTATAGCCCTGGATGGCAACTGATCTACCACAAAAAGAAATGGCAACCTACTGCGGGAAAAAATATGCCTCGTCAGTCATGTATCGAAAGATACATGATCGCCTAAGTGTTTATCACACATGGCACATAACTTACTGAATATTCCAGATTCCATATTTATTCTATTTTTCACATAACCTTCTCTTCTTTTGCCAACGATAGGCAGTTGTGGAGAACCATGATCGTCCACGTCCTGAAGAGAGGTGACACATCAAAGAAGACTTCCTTCTGTATAGCTCTTTCATTCTTGGTCCTTGGTCTCTCTGATGAAAATGAACCGACACGAATTTGCAGTGTTCTTATTCTTTAACTATCTGTTTAAGGTAACCTTTTGATATCACAGGTAGGATTTATTAGACAAATACCTGAAAACGGTTATGCACTGTCATGATTGAATCTATAGTGGCATAGCAAACTATAACCATTAAACAAAAATCGCAATACATTGTACGTTTAAAAGGTTAGATTTGATCTTCTGGCAGCCGTAAAAGTTCTTGTAGCTCAATCGGCAGTGCAGCTGGTACCATTAACCAGGCTTACCGAGAAAAAAAGAATCTCATTCTAAACATACTCTTTACTTTGTATCGTATCTGTGTCGTTTCCTGACAGTTTGAATAGTTGCGTGAAACTTTACTAAACTTAAGATGAAAGTAAATCTTCTTTTTCTATGTGTCGTATCCTTTCGGGAAGTGGGCGAATATTCTGCGCACAACTTCCTTTCCTTTATCGTCCTTAACAGTGTTTTTTTTTTTACTGTCCTTCCTCGACCCTGTTCTGTCATCTATTTACACAAACTCGTTAAGTGGGTTACTCGCTGTTTCCAACGTGCCTCTTAGCTTCTATATGTCCTGTGAGTGTCAAATTTTCCAATCTTTTTTTTCTCGTTATATATCCTAGAAATGTTACCTCTCTGTTCCTGATTTTAAGAATAAATGTCCCATTTGTTTCTGTTTTCCTTACAATTTCCACGTTTTTTAGATGGCTCCATCCATGATATTCTCAGCATCTTTTTGATATTCGTCCTTCGGATTTCGGTGCCATATTTTCAATCCTCTGTTAAAATCCTTCCAAGACATTTAAACTTCTAAACTTGTGTGACTTTTAGCATATCCGATTTGTAGCTCACATCTTGGGCTTTTTCTATTGCTGGCAACCATACTGTCATTTTGTAATTGATGGTTACTCTTTTCTAACCATGAAGATGATAGCCTAAAATAATCACTTGTTTTGGGGTTTTTTATGCTGGGTGGGGGGCTCCGGCTATGTCTGAACTCGTTGTGCTTTTTTGGTTCGTTTTTTTATTCATTTCTGCCCACTGTATTTACAGCTACTCTTCAAATTGGCATTAGTCATTTATTCCATTAGAAATATTTTCGGTAAGTGGTAGGAGTTGAAATGATGATTATGTCTAGTATTTTTTCAGTTTTGAGTTAAAATGTATTTTCGGCACCAACAGAATATTAGAAAAATGCATCAACAGCGCTAAAGTTGGGGCTGGGGTCTGTGGTTTCAGCCACCCCCAATATTTTGCTGAAAGTGAGAACTAAAAAAAAGAATGAATGTGTCTTCTTGGCCACAATATATGGCAACATTATTGAGCCAAGTTGTATCTTCTGAAATCATTACTGCCATTAATTTTCGATATAAATCAGAAAATGTATTTCTTTTTTTTCATAATCATTAGCTTTTAAAACTTTTAAATCAAAGTTTTATATGCGGAAAAGGACTATAGGTCTCATTCCTGAAAATACAAATACAAGCCAAAAATAAAAATAAATGTATTCAAAATGAAAAAATGTCCACAGACAGATAATCGATCTAAAACGATATTCATTTTATGAGTGTAACAGATAAAGCAATTCAGGAATAAGGAATCTTTATAATTCAATATCCGATTTAGAATTCTAGAATAAGGAATCTTTATAACTCAATATCCAATTTAGAATTCTAAAATAAGGAATCTTTATAACTCAATATCCGATTTAGAATTCTAGAATAAGGAATCTTTATAAATCAATATCCGATTTTGAATTCTAGAATAAGGAATCTTTATAACTCAATATCCGATTTAGAATTCTAGAATAAGGAATCTTTATAACTCAATATCCAATTTAGAATTCTAGAATAAGGAATCTTTATAACTCAATATCCGATTTAGAATTCTAGAATAAGGAATCTTTATAACTCAATATCCGATTTAGAATTCTAGAATAAGGAATCTTTATAACTCAATATCCAGTTTAGAATTCTAGAATAAGGAATCTTTATAATTCAATATCCGATTTAGACCCCTCCTTCACGTTTTTATTGTGTGGCGATCTGCTTGAAATTGGATCGTCACTATACACTTCAAAAACCTTGGCGTATGGATCAGTTATAAGAAATTTAGTAGATGAGAAAAGGAAATTGAACAGAGAACAGACTGCACTAAGGGTAGTTTCGCTCAACACTGCAAGTTGCTACAAAACCAAAACATCAATTTGAAAACTCGTGTCATGTTCTTAAATAGCCTCATCAGATCAAACCCTCCATATGGATTTCATTCTTTTCCTCCTGTACCCAGCCTAAGAGTCACTCGAGGTAGAGGATTACAGAGTAACAGGTACCACCCAAGCAAGGTGATAATGTTACCAAGGCGCAAGAGGCCACATGAAGTGAAAAAGTATGGAAATATTTTAGAAGGAACCGGAAACCCAGTCCTAAACAGGAAACAAAACGAAAGAAAACTTCTATTCCTGTTCAAATGACCGGGGAAGAGTGTGAACCGGATCAAAGTGAACGTGTCTGAAGAAAAAAGTAAATAAATAGTAAATAAAATTTCAGAGAAATTTTGGGACAGAGACGTTAGAAATATAGGACTGAAGTATATTTTAGAGGGAATCAGAAACCCAATCCTAAAAAGGAGACAAAAGATAAACATCTACTCCTGTCCAAAAAACAAGGGTGGTGTGTGAACCGGGCGATAAGCGAACCTATCTACTAATAAATACATGATGCCGAACCTGTTCAGAAATACCTAGACTGTCAGCTGTATGCAACCGCTTTCTAAGATCAATGGTTACAATGGCTTTGAGTGAGTGAAGCCTGTGGCTTTTGCCAAGGACCACACTTCTTTGAACCTTGTAAACTGGCTCTGCAAAATCACAAATAACTGTACTAAATAACAGAAACCACAACACTTGAAGACTATCAACAGCTGCAACATCTAAAATGGATAGCACCTGTAATTCGAAGAGAAAATAATAACATAGATGTTAACGTTCAATACTAATTTAAAGAAAAGGTCAGGAAGGAAACCTCCATCGAATAGTGGAAGGAGCAATAACAGCTACTGGACTTTAGAAAAGTCCTGAAAAATTGTTTTAAGAAAAACATTTTATAAATTTCAGCGAAAAGCTGCACTGGCTGCTCGGTCAATGAATGCCAAATGTTTCCTTATAGGGAAACGGATAATATTTATAATTGCTATTACTAATCAGGAATTAAGCAAGCGTGACTAAGGGAATAATGCTCTTAATTTCAAGGCATTTATTTTACCTCTGTATCCCATATGTGAACAGTTGACAATGAATTGTTAATGGAGAAAAATAATTTCGGTAAGTTAAAATTCCCGCTGAAGATTTTGAAACCCAGCCATATTGCTACTCATTCTGCTTACTTTAATGAACGGTCACCTCCACCGGATAAATGACGCCGTAGTCTGCCCCATCTCATCCTCACATAGTCGAATATAAGATGTGTGAATACGTGCGATTTATAGGTTAATCGGAGGAGAGTTCTTCTTTTTTTGGCGGGGTGGGAGGTTAAAACTTTCGTTTATTCTTGTCACCCTTCTCACGACATCTTCTGACTAATACCTTCTGACATCTTCTCAAAATATGCTTCACTTGTGCACACTTCCTTCCCGCTCGGAGCTCTTAATTCATCGGCCTCCGAACCGATCGGCCCACATATGCCCGACAGTAGCACAAACATCCGTCTGCCCCAGCCGCCAAACACCGTTCTCTACCAACAACCACCAATCCTTCTCCAGCAGACAAGTTCCAGTAGCAGCGTCTTTGAGTGCGGTCATCTGCCTACGTCACATAGGTCAAGAAAAGCGATGTAGAGAGATATGGTCACGGGAAGGGTTGAGAAACAGGAAATGAAGACAGTGTCAACAATAAGGTCTCTTTTTTTCCCAAGACTGGAAAGCCCCCGAGCCGTTTAAAGAAAGGCCAGTGCGAGAGAGGGTCATATTGCAAATGGTCGAGATGGATAAAGAAGAATACTGTCCAGCTGCAAAGTAAGTCTCACGTGTGGCGACGAGAACTGACTCGAGACAACAGGCTGTGTTGTTGCCTTATACGTTTATATATCGAATATATATAGGCCCTCAGTAAACAGTCCACTGTACTTTTATGAACACCACCCGTACCCTTCCCGGCCAAAAAAGAAAAGAATAAATATATTATTAAGTATTTGCATTTTTTTTTCTTAATGGACCTGCAGCGAAATCGTTCTGTCCTGGGTGAAAAGTTGGTTACAGTTTATTTTTAAAACCAAGGCGAAAAACAACTCTGATTCCTAAGCGGGCAAAAAGCCTCCTTCTGAAATATGCACTGCTCCATGCAATATGAATATTAATTTAAAGATTAAGCACAGGCGTTAGAGCAACAAAGGATTGGTGAAGAAATCAAAGGTTCAACTAAAAACGTTTTCTTAACTAGAAAAATCTAACTACAGTTTTTAATCATTTTTTTTTTCATTTTTATAATTTTCCGCTTTCTCAGTCGAATTTTAACGAAGGTAATTTTTTTTCTTTTCGAAAATTAAATTTTGTTTATCATCTACTTTGATGACGATGTCGTAATGTGATGGCACCTTGTGCGATCACCTTTGTTTTTTCACTGTCCTTATTAACCAAAATCACTTCCTTTCCAATACTTTCTAAGAAAGTGAAAGAATAATTAAAAAGACTCCCTCTAAATCTCAGAGAAAATATTAAAATAGAGAAAATTTGATATCAGAAAACTCACTTTAACCTTTAGCACCCTACATTATTAATATTAATTCCCTTTTCTCTGCATTCTTTCTCAAGGCCTTTCAATTGCAGAATCCTTATTGTTAATGTTATTGTTAATGTAAAGTTGTTTTCTGCTGCCATAGCAGGATATGACAACACAACTATGAAATTAAAACACACTATTGTTCAGGGATCAAAGTCATATTCAGTGGCAGCATAAACATTTTGCATAGCAAATGTAGTCACATACAGAGTAAGAAAGGTGAAATTTATTCAGCTACCGCTTAAATTCCACGTATCTGGATGAATAAAAGTCTTACTGTAGAATAGTAAAATATCTGACTGTTTGAATAGTTGTGATGAAAAGCAGCTAAAATTAAGATGAACGTAAGTTGCCGTATCCCTTCTGAAAGTGGAAGAAATGAGTCTCCACAACTTCCTGTCCTTTATATCTGACGGATAATAAAAAGACGAACTTTACTAAAAGTTCGTCTTTTTATTATCCGTCCCAGTCCCTGCTCTGTCATCCATTTACACAAGCGCATCAGGTACATTTCTTGGAGTGGTTTTTTTTGGGGGGAGTGGGTTTATGTCGTTCTTGCCTTTCATATGTCCTATGAGTGTCAAATTCTCCAAACCCACTTTCGTCATTATGTGTCCCAGAAATTTCAACTGTGTCTTTCTGATTCGAAGTTATCTTTTTGTAAGAAAATTCAGTAACGACACAGATGTGAAAGCGTAGAACTGGATTAGTTATCTAATCAGCATGACAATCCACAGAAAACGTTTCTTTCTTCAAGAAAAGTCAGTAGAGAGTGCTAAATACCTTCTTTCAAGCAGGTTCGTTAGTTTTAGTCCTTAAGGGATTATACCAGTTATCCCCGCTTGTATTTTCTTGGTGTATCAGGATTAAGGCGTGAATTCTCGTCCGTAAACATCTGTTAACGCCTAAAATAAAAGACTTGGCTTTAATTTATGCGTCCGTCCTGAATACCTAGAAAGGCGAAAATATTCATCTACTTTGTGCGTTTAGTGTGGGTTTACTTTCATTTTTTTTTTCCTAATCTTATACAGTCGGCAAGTACAACGTAATTTAGTGCACCTCATATTTCACGGTAGGTTATTCGTTTTTGTTTGATTTGTTACCAGTGAATGACTATTTGTTTTTTCGTTCAGTGAGATTTATTTTAAAGGAAAACCTGTTTGTGCAGCGGAGAGTCATAAGGTTTGCATATATATATATATATATATATATATATATATATATATATATATATAAATGAACATTGAAGTCAATACTTAGAGGCGAGTGAAACTCAGGGTCACAAAGTCACATCAATACAACTATGTATGTTAGCTCTATCACTGATATTGAGCTCATATATAATATATAAATAATATATATAAAAATTACGCACACACACACAAACACATATAAATATATATATATATATACATACTATATATATATATTAATATTGCGTCTAGCATGAAACAGCCTGTCGCCTCTAAGTGTTGACTTCAATGTTCATTTTTATATTTACACACACTCTACCTCTGATATTGAGCACTTTTTATATATTATATATAAATATATATATATATATATATATATATATATATATATGATACGCACTGAAGTTTGAACGGACGGTTACATTCATATGCTGAGTAGAAAAACTTTAGTCACCTTAATCATATATATATATATATATATATCTTAATCAATCATATATATATATATATATATATATATATATATGAAAGTGAACATTGACGTCAACACTCCGAGGCGACAGGCTGTTTCATGCTAGTCGCAATCCTCAGGTGGCCTGACGATTGCGTCTAGCATAAAACAGCCTGTCGCCTCGGAGTGTTGACGTCAATGTTCACTTTTATATTTATATTTACATACGCACTATCTCTGATATTCAACACTTTATCCCATAAATATAGCACACCTTAAAACTATATTTTTATATGTATATGTGTGTGTGTGTGTGTGTGTGTGTGTGTGTGTGTGTGTGTGTGTGTGTGTGTGTGTGTGTGTGTGTGTGTAAAAGATTAACCGAAAGCGCTCGGAATCAAAAAACATTTAGACATTTGTTACACTAATTAAGTTGGGAAAAGAAAATACTTGTTCACATACAAATAAAATGTACTAAAAATCTTAACCAAAGTTCCTATATCAATTTTGTTTAACATATATATATATATATATATATATATATATATATATATATATATATATATAGGTTGTATCAAAAATACTTTTACAAACTTTGGTCGGGTTCTTCATACCAAAATAAGGTTAGATATCCATATAAACATATATCCAAAAGGCCATCGTTGTACCTCAACACAGAAACTTATAACAAATGTTTTAAATGCACTCCGCTTGTTTCTACACACACACATGGACCCGTCGGATCATTGACTGGTGGGCTCTTTCAAATACTCCCACGCGATTTGGAATGGTTTTGCAGTCCCCAATGACGGCGTCTCTCCATTTTTAATGTCTGCTGTACAAAAAATTGTTTTAGGTGGTCCCACAGATAAAAATCCAAATTGTGATCGGGAGAACGTGCAGGCCATGAAAATGGTCATCCCCTACCTAACCATATTTCATGGTAGATGTCATCACAAACAATGTGACTAAAATGTGCTAGATCATCATCATGCATGAACCACATACGTCTTGGTATTAGCAGTGGCATATTCTCTAACAGTTCTGGAAGTGTGTTCGAAATAAAGTCCCTGTAGACAGCTTCTGTAAGACGTCCTTGGAGAACGTCTGGACCTACCAGACAATTTCTGCCCACACATTAATCGTAAACTGATGCTGTTGCCTAGACTATATTTTACCATGGGGATTCCGATCCGCCCACAAATGTTGATTGTATAAAATTGTTATTCCATCTCTTTCAAATGTTACCTCATCCGTAAGCAAGACTGAAGGGACAAATAGGCAGTAAACCATCGACAAAAGTTCTCCTGTGGTGAGTGGTCACAGGGCACAAGACCCTGCTCACATTGCAAATGATACGGTTATGGAGCTGCTCTTGAAGTAGCCTCCAGCTGTTACTATGAGAATTATGACATGTTAGGGCCACTAGACGTGTGCTGATTCCTCGATCGTCTCCGACAGCTAGTAGAATGTGTTCTTTGTGGTCAGGCGTACGAGAGGATCTTCCTTGATCCATAGCTTGTGATGCCACGGCTCCTGTCTGAGCAACGCGATGATAAACAGCAGCAAAGGTTGGATGATTCGACTGCTTTCGGTCTGGAAACGCAATCTGATATAATCGTGCTACTTCGCGTCTATTACCATTCGCGCGGCCGTATGTAAAAACCATATATGCCCGTTCACGATATGAATAGCCTGCCATTGTTAAACGGGACACTTCTTAGTTAACTCACTACTACATACATTAAACGTTGAAGGCAGTCTAGCCACAAATGTACACGAATGACAAATGTAAACTAGTCTACATAGAAAAACATGGCAACGCCATCTACCGTAAACTTTCTTTAAACTTAAAATCGAAGGATTTGCGGACATATGTTTACATAAACTTTTGTCCTTTTTCGGTGTGAGGAGCACGCTCCCAAAAAATGTAAAAGTATTTTGATATACCCTATATATATATATATAACGAAATTATATATATATATCGAAATGGATAAAGTCCGACAATTATTTTATTGTTATACGTGTTATTTATATAGACACAAATATTTAAGTAAATGCTCTGTAATAAACAGTATTAACAACATTTATCGACCTGAACGTCCTAGAAATTTTCATAGAAAATATATATCCTCCGACAAGAATCGAACCTGTATCCTACAAGGAACCGTCATATATCCTAACGTGCTATACCAGTTTAGCTACAGAGGAACGTCTGGTTAGTAAGGTCGATTTTACTGCTTTTAAACTATAACTTTCCATGATTTCCCTCGAATGATCATATCTACTCGAAGTGTATGCAAACATAAACAAATGACGACACACACTACAAAATGGACAAAGTCCGACAATTGTTTTAATATATATTTTATTGTTATACGTTATTTGTAAGTAAATTGAGTTGTTTGGGCGACTTGACCGAGGGTCATCTGTGCTGTCTCTGCCCCACTTGAATTCCGCAGCCCACTTTTCACAACTGAATATGAAGAGGAGTCAACAGTATGTGTCTGTACCATGTTCTCGTGGACTTCTTTGTTTGTCATACCATTTTTTGCAGATACTTTAGCTCGAGCCTCTATTTTGTCCATTTTTAGATTTGTCGTATACACCTCACCTTTCTATAGGCTTCACCTGAAAAATTAAGACATGAATCTGAATTAGTTTTTCTAGTTTTATAAGAAGTGATAGTATGTTGCTGCCATAACAAAAATGTTCAGCTATGTCTCTTCTTTCTGGGAGAGGCTTAGAACGTTTGAACTGGCGTATGCAAAAGTCATGTCTGCCTCCTCACGATATGAATATCCTGCCATTGTTAAACGGAACACTTCTCAGTTAAATCACTACTACACACATTAAACGTTGAAGACAGACTATCCACAAATGTACACGAATGACAAATGTAACCTAGTCTAACAACAACACGGCGCCATCTACCGTAAACTTAATAACTCAAAACGAAGGATTTGCGGACATATGTTTATAAGGATTTTGTCCTTTGTTTTGTGAGAGGAACCGGACCCAAAAATTGTAAAAGTATTTTTAATACACCCTATATATATATATATATATATATATATATATATATATATATATATATATATATATATAAGAAATGCTATATTTATGGGTAGAAGTGGTCAATATCAGAGATAGAGCGTATGTAAATATAAAGGCGGACACTGAGGGCAACACTGAGCGGCGACAGTCTGTTTCAAACTTGAATGCCCGAATATTGCGTTCGAGTATGAAACAGACTGTCGCCACTCGATGCTGGCTTCAGCGTCCACTTTTACACATACACACACACACACACACACACACACACACATATATATATATATATATATATATATATATATATATATATTCACTGATTTATATTAGTCTACCTGTTTATGTGTTTGTGAGTGTCTGTGTTGAAAGGATGTTCGTGTGTAAAATAAAATTCCTAAAAAGATAGCTCGATGTAGGTTCCATTTGTATTTTTAAGATATAAATTATATTCGGAGTAAATATAAATTTGTACCATTATCAAGCTCGAAGTTTAAGAGATAGATAGATTGATAGATAGATATGAAAAGCCTTAGATATATATATATATATATATATATATATATATATATATATATATATATATATATATATATATATACATATATATATATATATATATATATATATATATATATAGATAGATAGATAGATAGATAGATAGATAGATATGAAAAGCCTTAGATAGATAGATAGATAGATAGATAGATATGAAAAGCCTTAGATAGATAGATAGATAGATAGATAGATAGATAGATATGAAAAGCCTTAGATAGATAGATAGATAGATAGATATGAAAAGCCTTAGATAGATAGATAGATAGATAGATAGATATGAAAAGCCTTAGATAGATAGATAGATAGATAGATAGATAGATATGAAAAGCCTTAGATATATATATATATATATATAGATAGATAGATAGATAGATAGATAGATAGATAGATAGATAGATAGATATGAAAAGCCTTAGATAGATAGATAGATAGATAGATAGATAGATAGATATGAAAAGCCTTAGATAGATAGATAGATAGATAGATAGATAGATAGATAGATAGATATGAAAAGCCTTAGATAGATAGATAGATAGATAGATAGATATGAAAAGCCTTAGATAGGTAGATAGATAGATAGATAGATAGATAGATAGATATGAAAAGCCTTAGATATATATATATATATATATATATAGATAGATAGATATGAAAAGCCTTAGATAGATAGATAGATATGAAAAGCCTTAGATAGATAGATAGATAGATAGATATGAAAAGCCTTAGATATATATATATATATATATAGATAGATAGATAGATAGATTGATAGATATGAAAAGCCTTAGATAGATAGATAGATAGATAGATAGATAGATATGAAAAGCCTTAGATAGATATATATATATATATATATATATATATATATATATATATATATATATATATAGATAGATAGATAGATAGATAGATATGAAAAGCCTTAGATAGATAGATAGATAGATAGATAGATAGATAGATAGATATGAAAAGCCTTAGATATATATATATATATATATATATATATATATATAGATATAGATAGATAGATAGATAGATAGATATGAAAAGCCTTAGATAGATAGATAGATATGAAAAGCCTTAGATAGATAGATATGAAAAGCCTTAGATAGATAGATAGATATGAAAAGCCTTAGATAGATAGATAGATAGATAGATAGATAGATAGATAGATAGATAGATATGAAAAGCCTTAGATAGATAGATAGATAGATATGAAAAGCCTTAGATAGATAGAGAGATAGATAGATAGATAGATAGATAGATAGATATCAAAAGCCTTAGATAGATAGATAGATAGATAGATAGATAGATAGATATGAAAAGCCTTAGATAGATAGATAGATAGATAGATAGATAGATAGATAGATAGATAGATAGATAGATAGATAGATAAAAACAGATTCAGATACGAAGAGGCTGAAATTGATAGCTTGAGAGATATGGACTAACTGAGATAGATAGGTAGATATAGAGTAAAGTGAGAGAAAGAAAGAGTATGAAACTAAGGTCAATAAATATAACAGATCAAACTGTGATAGGCCGTCAGGAATAAGTATGTATCACTCTTTACGAAATGAAGGTTTTCTTTCTTTTCGAGCGCTAGGCCAGATGACTGACAATTCATAGGTGTTTTGAACAGTCACTTTATTTTCCTAAGTTTCTACCACACGGTCGGAAGTGTCAGCTTTGAATTAGCTTTTAGTTCTTTGTGATCACCTCAAAAACAATAATCCCCTCACCATGATCTCTTCTTTTGGATATCCGCCCCCAACTGGTGTTGTTCTTTCAAGAATCACAGCCTTCGTGTTCTCTAAATATTTGGATTGGTCTGTCGCGTTGATATTAAGTAGCAAGAATAAATATGTAACTTGTCGAAAAAAGATTGGTAGGCCAAAGATACGATCGTCCTTTGTAGAACAAATGTTCTAGATTTGGATATGTATATAATGTATGAATAATGTATAATGAATAGTATATAATGTGTGTATAATGTATAAATCTGTATGTAAGAGGACGTATGCTTCATATACATATATATATATATATATATATATATATATATATATATATATATATATATATATATATATATATATATATATTAAAGAAAAACAGACCACTTTAAGGCTCCATGTAATAATTTATTTCACCATAGCCCTTTTAAAGGACGTAGGATCATCAGACTGCACTTCCAAAAGGTGAAACGAAAAATGAATTTTTTTTTTTTTCTTTTTTCGTTTCACCTTTTGGAAGTGCAGTCTGATGGTCCTACGTCCTTTAAAAGGGCTCTGGTGAAATAAATTATTACATGGAGCCTTAAATTGGTTTGTTTTTCTTTAAATTATTAGCTCTGAATTTACATTGAGCTTTCAGGATTTCATCCTCCTTGGGACTACCTATACGGATTAACAAGTTTTTCTTAACTTAAATATATATATATATATATATATATATATATATATATATATATATATATATATATATATATATACTAGCAATATAACACGTCTTTGATCGCGTCTTTTATTACTGGGAATTTTTGCCGTTCAGTTGGAGCAGTTTAAGTTTAAAATCAGCCCACCCGAAAATTGATATTAGTAACAACATTTTGGTGCAACTGTGGAACATCCCCAAATGGCATTTAACAATTTGAATGGGGGGGGGGACTGAAAAAGAACTGTATAATAATAAATAATATTATTGTAATAATTTAAACCATTTACTTTTCTTAAAGTTTTTATGAGATATATATCCAAGAACAGATAGTAAATAGTAAAACGTTATTGAGAGTTATAGTGGACAGGTAGTAGTGGAGAGCCATTGTCGCCAACAGTTTGAACTTAACACCGTCACTGAAGAATTATCTATGAAACAAAAAAATTTAATCGAAATCGGATGAAAACTAGAAATACATAAACCGATCGCACACACATACATACACACACACATTTTGAGAATTATAGATATAGATATAGATATACACACAAATAGACGTGTTTTGTTTTGTTTTTTTTGTTTTAGTGGTGGCCCGTATTTGAATTGACGCTCCGTTTAATTTTAAACATGATTTATTTTGTCTCCAGGTTTATGTACTCGAGAAAAATTAAAGGAAATGTGATGAACGACAGGATTCGAAACTTTGTTCCCCTTTGTAAGGGGAACCACCGGCTGATCCATTGAGCTCTGACAGCTCGGCTACGAAGTTCTATTTTATATTTAAAACGCATTCACTTGTTCAGGTTTAAAGGCAAAATAGAATCATGTTCCATTAAAGTCAGTCAGCAAGGTCTCTCTTATTAATTTTATTTTGTATTTTTACAATTTTCGCATAAAGTTTTGGATGTCCGGTTTTAAAATTTTAATAAACTGTTCAATGTTCATATATTTTTGTGTTTCTGTTCAAGTATTCTCTGTAATCATTATCAAGGACTAAATATTATCAGTTTTGTAGAGAAAATTGTTTTTACGTAAATCTTTTTGAAATTTACAAATTTAACTTTAAATGTACGTGTATCGTAAAAATGATGCCCTTGACAACACCAGAAAACGAAAATATTAAATATTTTATACGTATTATAGATTTTTTATACATATTTAAAATACCTTATAAACAATTTAAAATGGCATCTCCTATGGCGATAACAATTTATTTAATATAAATTGTACTTCTGTACTACAATAGATTAGAATATTTCATTTTTTTCTTTATAGTGAATGCATACATATTATGAATCCTATATATATATATATATATATATATATATATAAGTGAACATAGAAGTCAACACTTAGAGGCGACAGTCTGTTTCTATGTTAACTTTTATATTTCCACACGCTCTATCTCTGAAATTGAGCACTTTATCCCATAAATATAGCACACTTTAAGACTATATTTCTTCATATATATATATATATATATATATATATATATATATATATATATATATACTATGAAATAGACAAAGTCCGACAATTATTTAAGACATTTTTATAGAAAATAGGCGTCATCCGAAAGGCATATTTTCTATGAAAATTTCTCGGATATTCAGTCCGGTAAATGTTGTTAAATGTTTATTATAAACAGAGCATTTACTTAAATATTTGTAGCTATAAAAAGTACGTATATACATAAAAAATGTCTTACATATATATATATATATATATATATATATATATATATATATATATAATACTTATTTAAGGATAACAGCTCAATTTTGATTGTTTGTGATATAATGATTGATATATGCAGTAATTGCACTGTTTCGATAATTAACAAGTTAATCAACGAAAGAGTATCTTGCTTGTGTGACCAATGCAAGAAATTAATATTGTTTTCTGATTATTAATGCTGGAAACACAATCTTCCAAAGAACACTAGAAATAGCATTGTTTTTGCCAAAGCGTAGATTTAAATACCGATTTAGTAGTACTGATTCAGTTAGATGTTTTAACACTTAATAATGTATTATTTGCAGATATTAACTAATATGTACCGGCTAATTATATTTTTAATGTCTTTTTCAGCTTGCTTATTGTTAAGATACATCTGGTTACCATATAATAAGTTAGTGATGCACTTATTTTTGCGTGTATCAGGATAGTTGCTTGTGTTATTTATTGCAAAATTCTTTAAACCTGATTTTATTTACAAGTCGATGGCGTGATCATAATATATATATATATATATATATATATATATATATATATTATGAAATGGGCAAAGTCCGACAATTATTTTAAGACATTTTTATGCTTATAGATTCTTTTTATAGATACAAATATTTAAGTAAATGCTCTGTTTTTAAAATAAACAGTATTTTACTGAATCTCTTAAATTAATTGTCGGACTTTGTCCATTTCCTAATGTGTGACGTCATTTGTTTACATTTGGATACGCTTTGAGCAGATATGAATGTACGTGAGAGATTCATGGAAGATTGAAGTTTAAAGGCAGTAAATTCGACTTTGCTAATGGAACGATTCTCCGTGGGTCGATCGGTTAAGAGCACGTCAGGCTATATGACGGTTCCGGAGGACGAATATTTTCTATCAAAATTTCTCGGACATTGAGGCCGGTAAATGTTAGAAATACTGTTTATTATAAAAACAGAGTATTTACTTAACTATTTGTTTCTATAAAAAGAATGTATAAACATAAAAATGTCTTAATATATATATATATATGTATATATCTATATATATCTATATATATCTATCTATATATATATATATATTAATTATAGGGATGTTTGCAGTAAATTAATTTCTGCAAACATCCCTATAGACGAGTTCGAACTTGCTGTTGAAAACCGAGCAAGGTGGGGAATTACCTACTACGGAGGTATAGATAACTTTGAAAAGAATTAACACTAAATCTCGGGCTAATACATCATCCCATATGGCGGTCAACATTTCAGCATGTCTCTCGTGTGGATTTGTTTGCAAATCCCGTGCAGGATTGGTTTCTCATACGAAACAGAAACATAAAAATTGAAAGACACTCATACGTCGGAAACGACGGGAGAGCCCATCATATATATATATATATATATATATATATATATATATATATATATATATATATATATATATATTAGCAATAAAAGTATTAAGCTTAATATTACTAGACATATTAAAAACGCGCGAAGCAACCGGTTTCCCTCCCGCTCATCAGGCTTGCAACGGGAGATTTTAATTTAAAAAAAACAGAAAATGTACACTAAAAGGAATTGTGGAGGGGGATAAAAAAAATATGAGCAAAAGGAGCTAGAGGCAAATGACAGCGAGCCCCAACAAACACTCACGTTTTTTACACAAGGAAGGCTTGCGCCACCCTCTTGACCGAAGACAGCACAACCTCCTCAAGGCACTTGATGTAGACCTCCGTATTTCTCGTGGAAATATAAATGGAGGCATAACTTCGCCATCACTAGAGATCCCTCAAACACTTTCGTAATCACCATTAGACTCATCCAACTCTTTCCGAATCCTCTGCATTGTCCTCAGAGTGACAACCAAACACTCTGAAATGTTCGTATTGGAGCTTCTGGTACGAATGTCAGGCAGTACAGTATGCTGTTTCCAAATTTCTGGCGGAGTGAATTTGGTCATGGTGCTCTTTTCCTCACAGACGGTGTCTAACTGACCCTATTATACTGTACAGTCGACAAAATCAAAAACAAGGAACGCGCATGCTCGAAATAAAAATATAAAATGGCGACAATTTAACCCTTATGGTTGTATCTTCCGACGGAGATTTTAGTTCTTGTGCGAATGTATGAACACACCAGCTACCCTCGCTGTAATATCTTGAACGTTCCGTGAGGGTATAAAGTACCCATATTCACAAATAACTGTTGGCGACTACCTGAGGAATGCGTGAAAACGCATGAAGCTTTTAGTTGTGGTTGGTCACAGTTCACCAGGAATATATTTAGGGATAGATAGATAGATAGATAGATAGATAGATAGATAGATAGATAGATAGATAGATAGATAGATAGATAGATAGATATTGTGTGCGTGTGTTTTAGCCTCAATTCCTAATTGCTTTCTGTATGATAACAGAGAAACTAGGTGAAGAGTTGACCTGAGATTAACTCGCAGCTGCAGATGGATTCCAAGAGCGGGAAAGAACTGTATTGCGCGCAGATAAGCACATTCTGCAGTGAGGAGACGGGCGGCCTTGTAAACATTAAAAGCGAGAATGGAAAGTCCACATTTCCGATGAATGGCTCCGGAGCCGCACGGCTACACACATGTGTGCGCGCGGACACGCAAAGAATTAATCTGAACCCCTAATCCATTATATATCTATGAATGTGTACCTTTATCATACATATATATTCATTATATATCTATGGACGTGTACCTATATATCATACGTATATATTCATTATATATCTATGGATGTGCACCTATATATCATACGTATATATTCATTATATATCTATGGATGTGCACCTATATATCATACGTATATATTCATTATATATCTATGGATGTGCACCTATATATCATACGTATATATTCATTATATATCTTAAGTACATATTCATTATAGATCTATGGATGTGTACCTATATATCATAAGTACATATTCTTTATATATCTATGGGTGTGTACCTATATATCATACGTATATATTCATTATATATCTATGGATGTGCACCTATATATCATACGTGTATATTCATTATATATCTATGGATGTGTACCTATATATCATACGTATATATTCATTATATATCTATGGATGTGTACCTATATATCATACGTATATATTCATTATATATCTATGGATGTGTACCTATATATCATAAGTACATATTCCTTATATATCTATGGGTGTGTACCTATATATCATACGTATATATTCATTATATATCTATGGATGTGTACCTATATATCATACGTATATATTCATTATAGATCTATGGATGTGTACCTATATATCATAAGTACATATTCTTTATATATCTATGGGTGTGTACCTATATATCATACGTATATATTCATTATATATCTATGGATGTGCACCTATATATCATACGTATATATTCATTATATATCTATGGATGTGTACCTATATATCATACGTATATATTCATTATATATCTATGGATGTGTACCTATATATCATACGTATATATTCATTATATATCTATGGATGTGTACCTATATATCATACGTATATATTCCTTATATATCTATGGGTGTGT
Organism: Acanthosepion esculentum; assembly: GCA_964036315.1. NCBI lineage: Eukaryota > Metazoa > Mollusca > Cephalopoda > Sepiida > Sepiidae > Acanthosepion > Acanthosepion esculentum. Next base: position 128,949,917 of record OZ038477.1, on the reverse strand, counting down.
ACCTATATATCATACGTATATATTCATTATAGATCTATGGATGTGTACCTATATATCATAAGTACATATTCCTTATATATCTATGGATGTGTACCTAAATATCATACATATATTCATTATATATCATATCTATTGGGATCCATGGTAGATTCGTAGATTATTTCGTAATTATCTATTTTATGGCAAATCCTACTTTAAGAAACAATTAATATATAATATAATTCTGCCTTAAGCCAGCTATCGAAATTTGGATATTTATTTATCATTTCTGATTATACACACATTAATTATATCCGTATTAATTAAATGTGCATTTATTAATTGATTGTTTTGACAACAATACTCAAGATCTGCATGACACCGACCGCTAACAGTTTCTAATTATTTGAAACGATTTTTCGCCCTGATTTGTACGAACAAAGAAACTAAAATAAATATGAAATCACAGTTAAAAACACTTACCTAATTTGAAACACTGACTATGTCACTTCAAGATTGAAAATGTCAACATTTTACGCTTTCAAATCAAATCACATCGGTTCAACGAACTTCTCTGTGTTTCAGAATTATGTCAATGTCTTAACAGTTTTGGTAATGCGACACTAGACAGAATATGGCCGGGAGAAAGTGTGAAAGGTTTGTTCGAATATTTCATGCCTACTCATGAATGAATTTTCCTAATGCTTCCATCTTGAATAAAAATTATTTGTTGGCTTTTCATTCGTTGCAGTGATTCTCAAGGCTCAATCCTCACGGGGTTTTGTTTTTTTTTATTTTATTTGGGATGGAATTTCTAAAGACCAAATTTGTTCTTATAGTTTATTAATGAGCTGTGAAATTTGTTAAAAACTAAATAAACAGTATATTTTCTAACGGCTTATGATGTACCCTTTCAGAAATTACCACCAAATTATATACATTTAATAGCCTTAGCTTATGAAATGATCAATATGGTTGCTATACGATTGGAAACATAAATTTTCAATATTTATATTATTATCCTCGTCTTTGTTGTTATTATCACAACGTTTCGATCATTGTAGCCTCCAATTTTCATTTGGTAACGTTCAGCGAATTTCAAACCGAACACTATTTAACGAGAACAGTCCATCCCTATTCGAAATTCAATGAAAGTTAACTGAATCGACAAACGCTTGAAGAAGGTCGGAGAACACAACGACCGAAACGTTGTGATAATAACAACAAGGATGAGGATAGAAGACTGAATGTAAATACCGATAGCTCTTCATCCCAAAAATTCAAACGGAAACAATATTTCAACTATCGATTTATCTGTTTTATGCTAAAGATTACACAAAAGAATTTGTCAAAAAAATTCAGATGGAGTATATCTATAAAAGGACAATATGAATAAAGACAAAAGGGAAACTTATCTTAGCCGACGCTATTGAATGACATGAGGCTATGGATGTAAGCTGCCATATATAACATAAAGGAATAGAATCGTCTATGTAAATAAGCGGATTTGAGGAGAGTTAGCATTAAGTCAATAGCTAAGTGTACCTTCGCGTAGTAAACCTTCTTTTTCATTACTTATCTACGAGGTTGTCTTCCTTATTATTTCCCTCTGTTATCTTGAAAACATGAGATACAATAGAAACTATTTTGTTTTTTAGCCTGGAAATCTCGACTTCTCGCCCATTCCTGGTTAGTCAATTTAAATACCAATCAAAAACTTCGCTACGTACAGTTTTATTTTTACCGTTATTATTTAGCGATAATGGTTTATTAGTTAGACTATGCTGTTTTTCTTATCTTCCTTAACTTACACGTTGAAACGCCTCTTCTCGTATGATCACCGAAGCTAAGCAACGTCGAGCCTGGCTACTACCTAGATTGTTCACCACTTGGGAATACCAGGTGCTGTAAGCTTGTATATGCGGTAATGTAATGATTAATGGGCTTAAACTAAAAGGGGCGAGGCGAGATCCATTTCCAGTTGGGTCTGTTATATTTACTTACGCGCAAATACCCTTGGGAAAAGTAAGAATCCACATCTACGAAATTGTCTTCTTTATTATTTCTCGAAAACACGAGATACAACATAAGCATAAACTCACGTTATTCAAAATATATAACATATAAATCAATTCCAATCCAAAATAATTTATATATTAATTTACATATAAATAAAATATCTTCTACTCACTTTCGTTTATTAGGCATTGAAATGTATCACCTCACGTCCAGGAATTTGCATGACTTTTCCACTAACCTGATGAATATTCATGAGTACTCTTATACCAAAAGATTTTGAAAAACCAATAACATTTGGCTCTGATACATTAACTTGTCACAAAATAAAATCCTTAGATTTGCCTTGATAAAGTCTCTTAGAGGACAAAACGCGTTGGCTAAGTTTTACTTTTGTTTTTATTCACAAAAGAATTTCTATGGATTGGATCTTAGATATTCTCGGCTTTCTGATTAAACGACAGAGCTTTGGCTTTTCTTTCTTTCTGGAATTTCTTTTAATTAGTTCTTTTATTTGGTTTGCCAAAAAAGTCTTGAATAAGTTCAGGGCCGTTTTTGGTATTCAATGAGCATCAAAGTGGGAATGTCTAACTAGGTTCAGGCTCGCTGTTATCGAAACTCATTATCATTATTACCAACATTTTATGCAAAATAATTTTCCCTACAGCATTATTGATATTATCATGTCTCAGAAAATTGTAGATAATAATAATAGTCATATTAATAATCTTCTACCCTACCCCCGAATGAATTTAAATATAGACATGATTGAGAGATTGATGCGTTTTCTACGGTTTATCAACCCTTTTCAGTTCATTTAAAGCCAGAAAATATTTTTCAGATTGCATGATTTTTTTACAGATAATATTGATTTAGTCATACAAGTCATACCAATTAACCCATAGCTGGAGAGAGAAGAGCTGGATTCATACATTTCCCAATGGTATTTGCACGTAAATGGATATAATGAAACCAGCTGGAACTGGAACTCGGCTCTCCGATTAACAACTCCGAGCCATTATCCATGGCAGCACCCATCCCAGCTTACAGCATCTGGTATTCCCAAGCGGTCATCTAGGTAATGACCAGACCCGATGTTGCTTATCTTCGGTGATCGCACGGGAAAAATATAGACATGATAAGATAGGGGAATGCATACATTGGAAGATATAACAACATCATTATTTTCTCCATAAAGAAAAGTGCTATAAATGCAAAGTGCCAGCAAAGCTAGTTGAAATACTACAGTGTTCTGAGACTTCACCATATAAACTGACCCCGCAATGCAAGCCAGACAACATAATAATAAAAGACTTCACAAAACCTAACTGTTATCTCATAGGCAAGATCATCTCATTTGATAAAACGATCTCAGCAAAAGAATTGAAAAAACTTTTAAAATATAAGGACATGGAAATACGAAATGCAACAATTTGACATTTAAATACAACCACTATTCCAGTAATAATGGACGCACAAGGAATAATTAAAAAGAATACTGAAAATATCAGGAACTGCCTCACATTCAGAGATACAAGAGTGTCTTCATGCACAATGCTCCCATACGCAGAAAAACTCTCTCAGTGTAATATGTTCAAGAACCTTCTAAGAAAAAAAACTTATTTTACCGCCGGATTCTTGTAAAAGAATTGGTAATGGATCGTATCAAGCAGCAAATGAAGAAAACTGGAAATAAGAAGAAGAAGACAAGAAATTCAGGAAGTTTATGCTTATTGTTGACATAGCAGTATCATCTGAGAGAAACACCTCCATGAAAATTATCGAGAAATTGTCCAGATACAAGGACCTGAAGATCAAGATTAACAGGATGTAGGGAATGAAGACTGAGACTGTACCAATAGTAATCGGAGCTCTGGGCCTCGTGAGAAAAGGAATGGATAATTATACTAAGAGTGTCTCAGGTAGCATCAACATACAATTTGCCCATAAAATCGCCCTACTAAGAACATCCCATATATTAAGAAAAGTGCTATCAATTAAATGACAATTCTCCTATAGGACCTAAGGACCATAGTTTGGACCCGACTCTACAGGATACAAAACAGGAAATATAAAATACATAATAATAATAATAATCTGCAAGAAATTGGTGGGGTTGATCTACCCTATAAAATTTGATTATTATCACTCCTATTAGCCTCGTTAAGTCAAACATTTTAGCCTCTGGCCGATGCTAATCTGTTTTTGAGTTTCAATATATAAGCGTTTTATTTATTTTTAAAATTGTATTTATGTCTGTTTGACTTCATTTCAACTTTAATTATTTTCTTTTCCTTTTAATTTAAATTTTGTTTTCCTTAATATTTTTTATTTATTTTTTAATTTTTCCACACTTTCAACGGAATTTTCTGTAAATTAATTGCGCTTTTTATCTAAGCATAGTGTATTTTTGTCGATGTGCGTATGTGTATATGTGTAAGTGTGTGTATGTGTGCATGCGCGCGCGAGTGTGTGTGTGTGTGTGTGTGTGTGTGTTTCTTTAGAAACAAAAAGGAAAACTCCGAACAACAACCGGCAACTCAAGATGTTAATCGTCCCAGGAGTGAATGACAGCTGCGTTATGTGGTCGCGAACAATACTCTACAAGCTTCGAAACCCTGTCTGTAAAAGACCATTACCCTATATGCCGGGCAACTTTCGGTGGAATTTTGGACCCATGTGTCACTCGTAGGAACAATATGAGAACTAAAAGTCAAACCAAAAAGTCGAGAACGGCTTTTTCCAGTGGATAAACAAGAGGCCTGTCCCTCAGTTGATAACCTACCTGGGGTCGAAAAATCTGCCATAGATGCTACACAAATAATGAATCTTTAGGTGCCTACGACCGGTATAATCCCGATTATGGCCCTGCGAATTCTCCAACTAGATCCACAACCATTCATTTAAAGAAAGAAAAGGGGAAATGGTCTCGTGAGGAGTACAAACTCGTTATGACTGCATTCTATGAAGATTTGCACAAACTTCAGAAAAGCATCGCTCGCCACACATGACATTTGGCGAGAAAAGGTTGGACAAGCAATTAGAATGTACATTGACGAAAAATAAACTAAACAATGTAAGAAGACAAATCATGAGAAATAACCGATTAATAGACGCTGAAATTAAAGAAATAAAAAGAACTGCAACCAAAATAAGCGAATCAACAGAACATGAAAGGGAACCAGAAATGGGCATAAAAAGTACGAACATCACACAAACCTCGGATCATAATGAAGAAACTGAGATACACACCAATCCCTGTGAAGATAATGCTGAAAGTTTAGAAGAGTTGGAAAGGCGTGATCTTCGTGCTCACAAGCTTGCAATAAAACGAGTTCAAAACACATTGAACCGAATTATTTTACGGAAAACAAGAATAGTATAAAAGAAGTCAAGGAAGAAATCATGGGACATATAAGTCAGACACAAAATATTGAAATGGAAGAACTAAAACAACTGCCAATATTACAACCAACAAAGCAGAACTTCAGAACTATTAAACGCTACAATGCAGCATTCAAATTAATTCTAGACGAAGCAGACCCACCTATAAGTTTCAACAAAGCAATATATACATCTGCAGTAGCAGCAACTAAAAAATTAAAGATCAAAGTAAAAAAAAAACGCAGTCTCACAAACATGAAGATCCACTTTGGAAAAGAAAAATAGAGGAAGAAATTGAACAACTTAGAAGAGAATTATCAGCATTCGATGAACTGGCAAGAGAAACAAATGTAAGGACTAGAAAAGGCAGAAGAGTCAAAAGAAAATACAAAATTAGGAATGAAAAATGAAATCCTATCAGCTAAAGAAAAAATAAAGCAAATAATACAATTGAAGACTCAAAGAATCAGACACTATGAAAAAAGATCAAGATTCTACAGACAGAAAAAGATCTTTCAAACCGAAGCGAAGAAATTTTACAGAAAATTAGGCAAACAAAAATTGAAGTGATACCCCCACCCCCAACAGTGGAAGAGGTTATACAGTTCTGGGAAAAATATGGGCTTGTCCTAAGAATATAACAAAGAAGCAGATTGGATTACGCAAGTGGTAGAATGGATGAAAAATAAACCAGAAGAAAGATGAACGGGAGTCACAGAAGAGGATGTTGTATGAGCACTGAAAAAAAGCACACAACTGGAAACCAAAGAACTTCAAGAAATGGTCAATGATCCTACTAAAATTCCGGCATAGGTAACTGAAGGTATTACTTTCCCTCTACTCAAGAATGGTGACACAAACATTCCAAAAAAGTACAGACCAATTACATGTCTTCTCACTACTTACAAACTGTTGACAACTATTCCAATAAAACAGATATATTCTTTCTTAAACAAAAATGACATACTACCTCTTGAACAAAAAGGGTGCAAACATGGCTTTTACGCATGTAAAAACCAATGATCTTGGACAACTTCCTCCATACAAAGAAAAATCTCGGTACTGCCTGGATAGATTACCGTAAGGCATTCGATAGTGTACCTCATTCCTGGATCTTAAAGTCTTTAAATATATACAAGGCATCACTCGTCGTCATCAGTTTCATCAAGCAAAGTTTGTCGATATGGAAAATAAAATAAAGATCAACAGAGGAATATTTCAACATATCTCTTTGTCTCCATTACTATTTTGTATATCCCTAATAGCTTTAACCAGAGAACTTAACAACACGGAATATGGCTATAAGATATCTCAAAAGAAAATAAGCCATCTATTTTACATGAATAACAACGTTGCATGCTAGGAATGACAGTGAGCTGGAAGATCTCTTAAAATCAAGTAAAATGTTTTAGTGGTGACATTGGAATGGAATTCGGTTTGAATAAATGTGCTAAAGCCACAATTTTACGAGGATCTCTACAACAAATCTCCTCTATTAGCTTAGACCCTGGGGGTAACAATCAAAGATTTAGAGCAAGAAACTTGTAAGTATCTCGGTGTAAATGAGAGTAAAGGAATTCACCATAAAAATGAAAGAAATCGTGCGAAAAGTGTACTATAGAAGGCTGCGACTGATATTAAGAACTGAATATCAAAACACAATTATGGCCATTAGTAGCCTTGTTATCCCAGTGGTTCAATATAGTTTCAACATCTTGAACTGGACGCTAAACTATATCAGACGAATGGATTCTAAGACAAGAAAGCTTTTTTCTAAGCATAGCATGCATCATCCAAAGTCTGATGTAGACCATTTGTACATGCCCCTTAAAGAAGGTAGATGTCTTATTCAGCTCGAATGTGTCATACAAGAAAACTATTGGCTTACTAACATACATGGAAACAACAAAGGACTGGATGATACAGTCAAACAAGATGAAAACAGAAAGAAAAAATATTCAGTCATGAAAGAAGGTTGTAAATACAAACAAGATTTACATTTGGTAGATTCTGTAGGAGACCAAAACTCAACAACCAACTGTTGTAGCAAAAATATGAAAAGAAAGCCAAGGACAAAGCTCTTGAACACATGAAACAACGCTGGCAAGACAAACTGCTTCATGGCCAATATCCAGAACGAGGCTAATAAAACTGATGGTTACGAGCATCGATGGTCACGATCATCGATGGTCGACGAGCATCGATGGTTACGAGCATATGAATTAAAAGCTGAAGCGGAAGGCTTTATTCTTGTAGCACAAAACCAGTGTCTTTTCTCTAGAAACTTTCAGGTAAATATCATGCATCGTGTGGATTCCAAATTCAGGTTCTGTGACAAATATCAGGAAACCATAGACCATCTAATCTCTGGATGTTCTGTACTTGCGCCAAAGGAATATAGAAATCGTCACGATAGGGTGGGGGGGGGCAATACTTACACTGAACAATTTGCGAACACTTTGGAAAATAGGTTAATAAACACTGGGATGAGCATCACCAAGCACCGGTTACAGAAATAGAAGACATCACAATTCTATGGGATTACATCATCTGTACACACAGGAAGATTGAATCAAATAGGCCGGACAGAAGTGTGAAAAACCGAAAAGAAAAAAATGCCTACAAATTAATATGGCTTACCCAGCGGACTGTAGCATAGCAACCAAGGAATTTGAAAAAAACATCGAAGTATAAAGACATGAAAATCAAAATAGAAAAAATGTGAAAATTGAAAACAAGTATAGTACCAGTCATAGTAGGTGCGCTTGGAATGATAAAAAAGGAACACAAGAACACATTGACAAATCTCTAGAAATCCCAGAAATACAAAAATTCTCTTGATAAGACAACTAAAAAAACTTTGTCAATGTGACACTAGTGATGTTACGGAGGTTAGAAAAACAAATCATGAAATATAGCCATAACAACACATCAGTACCTGCCTTAGGTCTTTCCGCAGAATTGGTAGGTAATGTGAACATAGCAAAAGTCTAAATATAATGATGATGATGATAATAATAATAATCCACAAGAATCTGGTATGAACGTCACCCAGACCAGGTTACAGAGATAGGACTTATAACGATTTTATGAGACTTTACAATACACACAGACAGAAAAATCAATGCTAACCAAAGACCACAAGAACAGAATGCGCTTTCTTATTCACCCAGCGGTCCTGAAGTCCTGTTATGCATGGTTATGATTACTAGAGCTGGAAATCTCGCTTGGTTGAGGTAATCGGTTTAGATCTGAAAATTCAATACACTTTTATTCCTTTTATTTTCTTGATTAGCCAGATTTCTGTTGGTATCCCATGTTTATATAATTGAAACCGAAACGTTTACACAGTTCGCAGTGTATGATTGTTCCTACCCGTTTGTGTCTATTTTGCAATAGCCTGAATCTATCACTTCACACTTCTATCTTCTTCGCACGCCCTATCTCCAGCTACGCTTCAAGCAGCAAGGAAAATTATGCCCTCTTTTCGTAGTGGGTAGGACAATCAGTTAAAATAATAGCACCAAATTCAAAACCATGGAGAAAAGGATAAGAAATCACTGCACTATATTTGTAATAACATGCCAATGAACAGTTTACTGATATTAATAACAAACTAGAAAGATGTGAAGAACCGCAATTGACTGCGTGAAGAAAAATGATCTTCTTCTTCTTGCGCCGTGTCCACCCAGGAAGTGGGCGATCATTGCTCTCTACAACTTCCTGGCCCCTGTAGCTCTTAATAAATGTTGTCTTTCTGTTATTTCTCCTAAAGCCTGTTCGCCATTCATTTATTGAAGCTTACTAATTATGTTATGTTGCCTTCAATATGTCCTGTGAGTATCAAATTTTTCAAACCCTCTTTCCTATATAAAAGTGAAGAACTGGTGTCGCTAATTGATGTAATGGAATAACCAACCCGATCCCGTTATGCGGGTTCTACGGGCATTTTTGGGGGGTGCATAAATATCGTAGGGGGTGGCTAAATATCGTCTAGCCGAAATCTTTTTCGGCTACAGTCGAACTCTCTGCCTTCGGGCAGAGAGGAACTCTGACGAGGCTCCGCCGAAGGGCAAAGTCTCGTTCGGGGAGGTAGACTGACCCTTTTCCCGTTTATACGGGAGCAAAAGGGAATATTTTTGGCCGAGCCTACGGGCTCGGAAAACCCACGTTAAACCCGGCCTTGTGCCACATGCAACCCTCGTGGGGGGGGGGGCTAAATATTCTAGCCGAAATCTTTTCAGCTGTGCGGATGAACTCTGAGCCTTCGGGGAGAGAGGAACCCGAACGAGGCTCAGCCGAAAGGCAGAGTCTCGTTCGGTGAGGTAGACTGGACCCGTTTATACGGGTTCAAAAGGAATATTTTTGGCCGATCCTACGGGCTCGGAAGACCCACGTAAAACTCGGCCTTGTGCCACATCTACCCTCGTATGCGGGAGGGGGGGCTAGTAAATACCGTCTAGCTGATATCTTTTCGGCTTTACTGTCAAACTCTCTGCCTTCGGCCAGAGAGGAACACAGATGAGGCAAAGCCGAAGAGTAGAATCTCGTCTGGCGTGGTAGACAGATACCCAACCCTGTTTTTTACGGTGTCTACGGGGAATTTTTGCTCGAGCCTACGTGTTTCGATACCCCACGTTAAATTCGGCCTTGTGTCACATCTGACCGCGTGGGGCGGTTGGCAAATATCCTGAGTGAAATCTTTTCAGCTATCTGGTCGAACTCACTGCCTTCGGGCAGAGAGGAACTCGGACGAGGATATGCCGAAGGGCAGAGTCTTCTTCGGGGATGTAGACCAACCCGATCCCGTTTTTGCGTGTTCTACGTAGAATTTTTGGCCGAGCCTAAGGGCTCGGATGACCCACGTTAAACTCGACCTTGTGCCACATCTACCTTCGTGTGTGTGGGGGGGGTCGATTAATTATAGTCTAGCTGAAATCTTTTCAGCTCTACTGTCGTATTATCTGCCTTCGCGCAGAGAGGAACCAGGACGAGGATATGCCGAAGGACAGAGTCTCGTCTGGCAGGTAAACAGACCCGATCCAGTTTATGCGGAGTCTACAGGGATTTTTGGCCGAGCCTACGGGCTCGGGAACCCCACATTAAATTCTGCCTTGTGCCACATGTGACTACGTGGGGCAGTTGCTAGATACACTAGCTGAAATCTTTTTCAGCTTTGCTGGTCGAACACTCTACCTTCGGGCAGAGAGAAACCTGGACGAGGCTACGCCGAAGGGTAGAGTCTGGTCCGGGTATGTAGACAGCCCCAATCCCGTTTATGCGGAGTCTATGGGGATTTTTTGGCCGAAACTACGGGCTCGGGTACCACACATTAAATTCTGTCTTGTGCCACATGTGACTGCGTGGGGCAGTTGCGAGATGCCGTCTAGCTGGGATCTGTTACTCAGCTCTCAGATGTGGTCGAACTCTCTGGCTTCGGGCAGAGAGGAACCCGTACGTGTCTGGTCCGGGAAAGTAGACTGATCAGGACCCGTTTTTGCTTGGTTTATGAGTAATTTTTAGCCGAGCCTACGGGCTAAGATTGCCCCACATCAATTTCGGCCTTGTGCCACATCGTGAGTAGGCTGGTAAATATTTCTAGCTGGAATCTGTTAAGTACGTCTGAGAGAACTACCGACTTTCCAATAGTAGCATTCACTACTGGATTGACTTTTGCCTGACTGTTACCTTTATTCTTATTGTATTGGTTTTTACAATAAACCTTTATTTATTTTATCCAGTGTTTGTCAAGTATATATTCCTATTAGCACTGAATATAACACTAATCATGCCATAATAACATTCGAAATGACAAATAAAACTAAAAAATAACACAATTATTTATAGAGGGTATCGATCTGAAAGAATTTCTTTCTTACAACGCTAAAATAGTTCAAATGAATATTATTAGTTAAAAAACTAAATTGACTAAACAAAGACAAAATTAAACGATCATAGTGTTTCCTATACTCAGCGGATTATCGTCGCACTAAAATATGAAACTTTGCCGATTTGGGCTCCAGTTTCCAACTCTATTTCTCCCAAATTCAACAGGTTTGTAACAAAAATGCGGACAGCAACCTTTCCTTCATTATAACCCCAGTGAATAAAACTGAAAGAGTTTTTTTGTTTTTGTTTTTTGTAAAATAGTACACGTCTTCTTGAGGCAGATACATGTATGAGACAGATTTAGCATTTGATGCGTAAAAAAAAGGTTATCCAACGTCTATACATCCGTACCGGAGGCCTGTAAATGGGAGGCCAAGTCACTAACATTTGTACTTCCGGTGCGAGCGCCATGAGAACCACCGGAAGTGTCACGTCGCTAGCCTTCCTTTTTGCATGCCACAGCAACTTCTAGCAATCTTGCGAGATATAACGTCTTTTCATTATAGATGAGCAAGTATATATATATATATATATATATATATATATATATATATATATATATATATATATATAGAGAGAGAGAGAGAGAGAGAGAGAGAATAAATAGAAATATAAAATTTGCCACTTAGCTGATTGGTGTTATCTACAACATCCCGACTCTAGAGTTTCGTAGACGGATCCTCCAGCAATCAATCCGCCCACTCGTCAGGAGATGTCAGCAAATTACTGTTTATTTTCTCGTTTTTTTTATATAGTTGAACTTTTTATTCCTGCAAGATTTATTTTTTGCCTTTGTGTGTGTGTTCATGCGCCCGCCTGCACGTATATGCATTCGTGTAGAATATTGTATATATACATATATATGGCTGTGTGTGGATGGGTGGGTGGTTGTGTGTATTTAAGCACCAAATTCTCTTTTAGGCATGATTGATTGAATAAATTATAAACATTATTTATCTTTATCTTTATCTAAAGGATTATGATAAAAAATAAGAAGATAAATATCTTCTTATTTTTTATCATAATCCTTTCATATTTATATATATATATATATATATATATATATATATATATATATATATATATATATATATGTATATATATCATAACATAATTCACGAACATTTTTCCGTATATTACAATTGAATAAGACAATAAATGCATTTCTTGCGTTAAAAAACCCTGGAAAAAGTTGTCACTCATATTTTTGTATGAAAATGGAGATCTGAAGAATTTGGGCCAAAATCCCGGTGCTAAGGAAATTAATTTTAATCCCATGAACCCTTAAAGTTGTCTGTTTCTTACTATAGTTAATATTTGCTCTGTTTTTACATTGAGCTCTCTGGATTACATCCTCCTTGGAATTATCCATACAGATTACCAAATAACTTCATTAACTAACTAACTAACTATATATATATATATATATATATATATATATATATATATATATATATATATATATATATATATAGTAGTGATACAATATGGTAATCCGTATGGAATTTCCAGGAGAATATAGATCCAGGGAGAGCTCTATGTCAAAGGTCATAGCAAAATTATTATTAATTAAAGAATATCAAACACTTAAAATTCCATAGGTAATAATTTTTATTTCGTCAGACCTCTAAAAACAGCAGCTTTCAATCTTCAAGACCTACAAGCAAATGAAATGGAAAAAAAATATTCCGGGTCAAAAAACCCAGAGATACTGCTATCTTCTTTAGAGAGTGGGAAAAAACGCAGAGAATGTTGGCCTATTTTGAAACACTGAACTCAGTATATCATTTGACGATGATGGAAGGGCTTAAAGTGTATTTAGTACATTGTGAATCTGAAACAACCCGACTGCTTCTGTCAACGGCCAAATTTTTCAATTTTGAGATATTTCATTCAACAAATTATTTGTAAATAATATTAAAAGTGAACATTTTTAAAGATTTCGAAATTAGCGAAAAAGTTTTCATAAGCTTTTTATATAATTAACCAAGAAATTTAAATTAAAATACCGAAGAAATTTAAATTAAATGATTATTAATTATATTCAGAGAAACATATTTATATCTAGAGTATCTTAGATGTATTTATTAATATTTAGCAGAATGTGAATGTACTTTAAACCCGAGCGCGTACATCAACAATCGGTAGCGATTAGTGATCCCCCCTCTCTAGTGCAATGTAGGAGTGCAACCTCGGGCAGCTGTTCCCCAGGACCAGGCACCTCGCAGTATTTATTTTCCTCGGTTGCGTCTCTACCCGCAGGCAGAATTACAACTGAGTCGCATACTGTGAGATGATAAACCCTAACCGGCATGTGCCATGTAAGGATTTATCTTTTTTTATTTTATGCAGCAACATAGAAATTGTTTCTTAAACTGGCTCATATTCTCGTAAGACAACTTTGCGCAGTAGGGTTACTTTCACTAAATAATGTATGTATTCTACAAGTTGTTTCTACTGCTTTTGTTCCGAGTTTAAATTCACATCGTAGACAATATTGGCAATACCTTGTTGGTTTTAATCGATAATACTATAAGTATATAGATTGCTTTGTTTTTTACGGTTTATCAACATTTTTCCAGAAAATATTTTTAGATTGTAAGAATTTTTGGGAGGGGTTTCAAAAAGATTCGTTAGGATAAAAAAAAAACAAGCATGCAAGAAAAATAATCTTAAACTGCGAAACAGAAAAAGCCCAAGTGGAAGGAGAACTTTCTTCGTTCTTTGTGTCTCATGGATGGGTCGCAAAAAAATTTTTTCTTTCTTTTTTGTACTTACTAGGAGCTTATTTGTATCGGTTTATTGTTTTCGTAATAATTTTTTTTAGTCGTGACACTTGATTTAACCTCCACGCACTTTTTTTAGTTTCAGAATTTATGATTTTTTTTTTGTTTTTTTGTTTGTTTGTTTTTTGGGGGTTATTTTTGCTTGTTTTTTGGCGGGGTTTTTGTTTGTTTTTTTTTACCGACGAATCTTTCTGAAGAAGTGTTAGACAAAATTATTCCTATTAAAGTAAAAAAAAAAATGCGGTCCTTCATTTTTAAAATAATATATAAATTCTGCGGTTTAAAATATTTTTCAAATATATATACACCCTTGTGTCAATTAAATGAAACAACCGCCGTAGTTTCACTTCTTTCACCGTACGGTGAGTTTTAAAGCCACTGGAGTGACAGGGTGTAATCGATTTCTATTTTTCCTCAGTTTAGGTCATTTGTAGTGGTGTGCAGTAATATGAATCTAATTTCGAGGTATATGACGTAATTTTTTTGGTCTTGAAACATATTGCGTCATCCGTGACTGAATCAGATTTTTATCACGCCCAGAAACTATTGTCTCAACTGTTGATTAGATGTCCTACGGCCATTGCGATGGACGTTACTCCAAGGAAGCGTACGAAAATTGTAATGCTGCACGAACACACTAGCAAGCCTTACCAGTGAGCAAATTAAATTACTATAGATTGGCCCGGAAACTCTCCCGATTTAAATCCATTCGAGAGTCTGCGATCAATCTGCAAGGAACTTCGTGGAATGGATATATAAAGCACTAACATGTGCACTGGATCATGTTTTATTGGGAAAATACGAAAAAAAAGTAAATAATAACGAAATTATTTGTTTTGTTTCAATTAATTGACGCAAGGGTATATATATATATATATATATATATATATATATATATATATATATATATATATTAAATGAATTTAAATTACGTAACTAGCATGAACCAGAAACACCGTCCCACAAAAGTTTTTTAAAAAGCTTAGAAAATTCTCAATATAAGGAAAATTATGGAACAGTATAAAAACGAATTGAAGGGAAAAACAATTCAGGTTACTTAAGTTTTATCTGGGGATCGTGGGGTGGAACAATCTAAATGTCTAAAATACCATTAAATATACGGAATGCATTAATTAATCATTGGTGGTGAATTTCCATCCAATCTTTTATTTTGTTTTAATCTATCTATTCATGGTTTTTTTGGGGGGGAGGGGATCTCAAGATCAAATCACGCGAGAAAATAGCTCCGTACATGTTTGCACTTAGCCATTATTTCTGTTGCTTTTTTTTTTTTTTTTTCATTTAACAATCCTTTACAAATAGGGCCCACTCATCTGAATATACGCAGAGTTTTACGAAGATTTCATCCACTTGTCAGTTGTACGGGTTTAATTTGATCTTTTTACAGAAACAATTGAATTTAATTTTTTACTACAGAATGCGACAGAAATACCCCCCCCCCAATATATCTCCCACAAATCCCTCCCAGAAATATCTGCATCATAATGGTAAAACATAAGGGTCAATGGAGTTTTCACCTAGCAGATGTCTTACCATTATGTACGAGGTATTCCTAGCTCACGCTGTATCAATACCGTGTCTCTTGATATTAAGACCTTTAATTACAAATTAAAAGCCTTATCTTCCAGAAATACCCTGGTCGACGAAATTTATATATATATATTAATAATGAATACACATTTTTCCTCGCCGAGAGCACAACTCATGTTTCATGTTTCGCGTGTGTATAAAAGAATATATTTTTAATTCTCGATCACTGACAATTCTTATTACCAGATTCTCAATGCGCAGCTTAAAGATTGCACAATCTGAACATTATTCATGCCAATATATCTATACATATATAAAGTTGTATCCTCTGTTTATTTGTTATCAAAATCCTCCTAGGCTTTTGGAGATAGACCCCCATAACCACATATATTCTGAAACTACATTACCCAGGGTACTTGGATAAGGATATTTCAGTTTGATCAAATGGGATTCCTCGGGTGAGGGCACAAACGCCCCACTGAAAATCTGTTTCGCTTTGATTTAAAATTGAACAAGGGAATGACTCCTATACAAAATAAGGAAGGAGAAAGTCAGAAGATGGAGGTCACATTGGCAAGATAATTGAGTAATATTGAAATGCATCATTTTTCTCCACAAATTATAACAATGATTTAAAATTAATCATCATTTTCTTACAAAAAAATGTGTGACACACAGAAAGGCCCAAGTCGGCTAGTATATATATATATATATATATATATATATATATATGTATACATATATGTGTGTGTGTGTGTCTGTGTGTGTGTGTCTGTGTGTGTAATAACCTAGTTTATTGACTTAATCTCCAACCACTGACAATCCTATTTCCTCATCTCAATGCGCGACTTGTTACACCGTTTCCATTATTTGTCTTAACTAAAACTAAATATCAAATCCTTTATCCAATTAATTGACTTCTAAAGAAATCATCATTGACAACAACTCTGCTTTATTCCTCTAAATACCACGATTAGACTTTTCCATTATGACGATTTAAACAAAAAAGGGGATTCTTTTCTGAGTGCTTCTTGCAGACAAATACAAAAAGTTTGTCGATAAGATTAGTTTTTTTACGACTTTACTCGGATGTCTTAATGCTTATACCACGAAAATACTCTCTTTTACAAAAAGTATAAAACCTAAAGAAAGAGTAGTCAAGCTTTCCTTTCGACAGACAAGTAACCTTCAACTCGAAACCGCCAATTTAACATATTTGCAAACATAATAAGCTGTTAGGGGCACCTCGACGTTGTGCAATGGTTAGCAAGATTGTCTCGCTGGAACAATTACAACTGTATAGTGATTTCGATCTTCACTGGACGCTCCATACTTTCGTCCTTGTGCCACATTTAAGCTACGATAAGAAAATCGCCATAATAGACTGTTAGAAGAACGTCTACCAAAATGGGGTGACGGGTAGAATTTTCTTACTGGACTATTTGCTTGTTTAGAGAGTTCGATTCTCACTGGTTTCCTCATTATCGTGTCTTTTATTATTATTTCCTCATTCATATCAAGAGTAATCGGTGGCCTAAATCGAAAATGAATTGACAGCAAGTCTCCTTAATAAACCAGCAGTATCTTTATTGTTTTCAATAATGTTTTTGCCTGGATGGTTCCTTGCCCTAATTTTTGTTTATTTATCTTTTTTCCTTGCTCTTCATGACCATTCCGATCGCTCTGTTAACAACTGGCAGGACTGTCACTTTCATGCTCCTCAACTTTCTCAGCTCTTTGGCAAGGTCGAAATACTTATCTATCCAATATGTAATCTTTCGGAACATCGAAATTCACTCTGATTTGTGCTTATACCATTTGTTTTCTGCTGCTTCTTCTTCTTCTTCTTCTTCTTCTTCTTCTTCTTCTTCTTCTTCTTCTTCTTCTACTACTACTACTACTACTAATAATAATAATAATTATTATTATTATTATTATTATTATTATTATTATTATTATTATCCGATCTACAGCTGATGTGCTCACGGCCATAACTGAATTTGTTTACCAAACACTTCACAATAACGAAGAAGTTCGTGCCGTAGCTCTAGATATCTCTAAAGCGTTTGATAGGGCTTGGCAAGCTGGCCTACTTCGTAATCTTCAGGGATACGGTATTTCAGGACGAAATCTTTAACGGATTCTCTTCCAGCTCCTTTCTCACGAACGCAGCTGTTCCTCAAGGCTCTATCCTGGGTCCTACACTGTTCCTTATCTTCATTAACGATGCCATCAGTTCCCAAGTCGGCATCTTTGCAGACGACACCACTATTTACTCCTGCCTAAATAGCAAACCTGGTATCGCTGACAAAACTAACCTGACCGTTGGTCTCGAAAAGGACCTCCAATCGGTTGTTGATTGAGCAGGAGATGGATGGTTAACTTTAACGCCTCAAAAACCATCTGCTCTCTATTACCCACCACAGAGAACCCTCCCTTCCTCCCATTAGAATGTCTGATGCTCAACTCCATGAGAGCACCTCTTTGCGACGGCTTGGTCTCACACTGTCTGCTAACCTGAGATGGAACAATTACATTGAATCAATAGCTTCATCTACCGCAAGGAAAGT
The DNA here is from genome assembly GCA_964036315.1 of Acanthosepion esculentum. Classification (NCBI taxonomy): domain Eukaryota; kingdom Metazoa; phylum Mollusca; class Cephalopoda; order Sepiida; family Sepiidae; genus Acanthosepion; species Acanthosepion esculentum. Next base: position 128,931,742 of record OZ038477.1, on the reverse strand, counting down.
TGGTTCTCTGTGTCGCGCCAGAATGTTTTTCTCGCCCGAGTACATTCTTCAAATCTACAAATCTACTATTCGCCCTTGAATGTAATATTGCTGTCATATATGGTCTGGAGTCCCTGCTGTTCGTCTTAGGGTCCTCGACAAAATCCAGAGACGGATATGCAATGCGATTGGCCCTGGTCTGGCATCTAGTTTACAGTCGCTCTCTCACAGACGTGCCGTCGCCTCTATCTGTCTTTTCTACAAATACTTTCACGGTAACTGCTCCGACGAGCTATTTTCGCTAGATCCTAAACTGCATGAATTTAAACGGGCTACTAGGTCGGCATCTCAGTCCTACCCTTTCAATGTCAAAACAGTTAAATGTAGCCGTCGCTTCTACTCCAATAGCATCCTGTTCGCACTTCCCGTCTGTGGAACTCCCTTCTTCTTACTTGCTTCCCTGATAGCTATAATTCCTACTATTCGAATGCAATGTCAATCGACATCACCAGATGTCTTGATCTATTTCCCGCCCTTCTCTTCATCTTTTCCTCTATCACGTCTCTTTACTCTTGCTCCCACTCTCTGTAACAAAATACATTTGAAAAATATAATATCTAAATATGAATATTCATATTAGTTTTCTCTATTAATCAAGAGCCGCCAGGTTTTTCAAGATATAAGATGCTTCCTAGTAGCTATAAAAAATAAAAACATTCATTTAATGTCATGAGTTAAGGGAAAACAGTGTTAATATTTCTTATATGACGTTGAAAATCTAACAAGTATTATATATATATATATATATATATATATATATATATATATATATATATATATATATACATACACGCATTATATAAAATTAATCAATATATATATATATATATATGCATCTTATATGAAGAATCTTTATTCAACAGTTGCATATTAATTTGTCAAATAATTCTATACATTTAAATTATTTACTGGTTTCTTAAAGAAGCTATTTATTTATCAACTATAAAAACAATTATGTAGGAAACTCGCAAAGTTTATAACTTGTTTAGCATTTTATTAAATTACCTCTCCAACCCATTTTTACTTCTTAAGAAACAGCATTATCTAGTTTGTATAATTTATGTAAACATTTACATCCCCTCTAGTTTATGTCTGGCTGCCGTTAGCTGCCAATCTACGAGTCATGACCCATTTATAAAAAAAAAATTTTTTTTAATTTTTGCTTCTTCGCTTAGTTTAAATTTAACGTAGGTCATATTTGATTGGCTGATCAGAGTAAAGCCCACAAATCTTATAACCTCCTTTTTTTTCTTTTTTTTTTTTGCAAAAAGAGGTTGCATTTTGCTTTTAAATCTAAATAAATCGTTCACTTGTCAGTAATTTTTAATCGCTTGATGAGATGCATTGATACGCATCGAAACATGACTGCAATTGTTTAGCGATTTTTACGTTTTCGGTGTAATATCCTACAATAAATAATATTGCTATACTTTGTATTGAGCTCTCTTTTAAATTAAATGTTACGAACGTTGGAATTGTACATTGTGGAATTGTATATTTTACACATATATATATATATATATATATATATATATATATATATATATATGTGTGTGTGTGTGTGTGTGTGTGTGTGTCGGGGAAAGTTTTCACCTGACGACTGTCCGTCGACACTGAATGGTTGATAGATCTGTAGCAGAAAAATAAAAATAAAACCAACATTATTGTTTACGCGTTTTCTTTTGTAATTTTCTTGTTGCTGCTGATAAAAATGATGATTTACTCTTCTCTCTCCTTTTCTCCCTCTCCTTTTCCCCTCCCCCACTCCCTTCTCTCTCTCTCTCGCTCCCTCCCCCCTCTCTCTCTCTCCCTCTCCTTCTTTTCCTTTTATTCCAGCATTTCATTCATCTCCATCTTGTTTTCCTTCCTGTTCAGACTCTCATCCTTTCTGCTTCTCTCCGCCAGTTCTCCTCTTTCTCTTCTCCTCTATCTCTTCTCCCTTTTCTGTCTCTTTCGATCTTTTCAATCACATTTCTCCATATTCTCTCTTCTTCAAATTTCACTGACTTCAAAATTATTATTCTTCCTTCTATCATCTTTTGTTTTTCGTTCCAAAATTCTTTTTCCCCCTTAAATCTTCAAAATACATCTTTCTGATATCTCCTCTTCCTTTTCAGTTTAATTTTTTACCCACTAACCAATTCTTTTCATTTTTCTCTTTGCTACAACTTGTAGAAACTTGAGTACCATTTTCGTTCATTATTTTCAATAATTTTCCACTTTTTTTCTTTTAGATCCCCGAAGCCGTTTCTTTCTTGACTTCACGTTTGCATTTCCTTTTTTTAACATCTTTGTCGTGTCAAAATGGGGTCCTGCGCTAAAAATGAGCTGATGGAGATGATAAAGGCTTAAGCTGGATGCCGTAAAGGCTAATTATAACAAGCCCTTTTCTCAACTAAAATAGTGAGGATTTGGTATTTTCTTGGTGACGATGGCTGCCGATGCCAGCACTTAACGAACCAGCTGCCCCAACCCGACTCTTCCAAAGGGAAGACGCCAGCACGTCTGCAAATCAAGCAGCTTCCTACCCTGTGAAGACGCTCGCCAACAACTGGCATTGACTATTCGAGGTAGCTGGTGAAAGAAACTAAAACGAAACGGGTTGGAAAATGATGATGAGGCACAGAAGAATAGACTAACATCGGTGTGTCATTGCCACTGATGCCAGTGGTGGGGTTCGATACGAAATGAAAAGTCAAAATCACTGGATGCTGATTTTCAAAACATGCGGGTAGATACTCGTATCTGGTGGACTGACGTAGCACAATCTAACTTTTCTTATTTGATTTTTTGCTATCAGTCAGTTATGTGCCAAGCGTTATACACACTTAGGCGATCATGTATCTTTCGATAAATGACTGACGAGGCAGATTTTTTCCCGCAGTAGGTTGCCATTTCTTTCTGCAGTAGACCAGTTGCCATCCAAGGCTATAAAACCCGGTCTGCTATTTACCCATAGCTAAGGGGTGGGGAGAAGAAGAGGATTCATACCTTTCCCAAGGGCATTAGCACGTAAGTGAATGTAATGTATTCGACTGGAATTCGAACTCGGCTCTCCGATTCCTCAATCCGAGCAGCTATCCATTACTCCACTCTTTTATTTTGCTATACTGAATTATTAGTTCTGCTCCAGAAAAAATGACTCATAATGCTATGTTTAGATAATCTACATTGCTTAGTTCCACCGGTTCAGACCTTCACAGCTAAGCCTCTCGATATTATATCGCTATTTACATGGCAAATGTTCAGATGAGCTACATTCCTTAGTTCCAACAGTTCAGACCTTCACAACTAGGACCTACCATATCATAACGCAGTTGCCATCGTGCTACGTTTCAGTCAAAAGGTTAATATGTAATGCCAATGTTGTTGGCGATATTGGTATGATTTTGTTGGCTTTTTATCCTACAAATTTCATTAACTGGTCTATTTAATCTATCTATCTATCTATCTCTTTATCTATATATATATATATATATATATATATATATATATATATATATATATATATATATATATATATATTGTCATCCACATATAAACTGTTTCGCTGTTTCACAGCTCATCAGTGTGGCTAGACGTCCGGTTGCCTCTAGCTAGGATCGAAACCCGACTGAATTTGCGTCAGTCGGAATTTCTCCCACTAAGCCGTCAGCGCACGACAGGAATGAAGGTGAATTTTAGCGTGTTTATTTTTAGATTTCGATAAACACACAGTGACTGACAGTGACTCAATTCTGCCGAAGAGTCGTGCAATATTAGCTTAAATAGTCACTGTTTACAAATTCACACCTCAAACCAGAGAGCTCAACCGAAATTAATATATATATATATATATATATATATATATATATATATGATAATAGAGAAAGTTAGTCCACATATGCGTCTTACAGTATGTGATTATTATTATTATTATTATTATTATTATTATTATTATTATTATTATTATTATTAATATTATTATTATTATTATTATTATTATTATTATTATTAAGCTCAGAGACAATGCAGGCGTATCGATACCCCCAGTACCTATGATACAGGGTCCTCCACTCTACTACATCTCAATTTTTATAAGGTAATATTCATATAAAATATAAATCTTATTGTAACCCTATTATGTACAATAATGGATCATATGCAATATAGGTGAACAATTCAACTAGAAAAATAAAAAATAAATGCATTCTATCTAAATATAAATTCGAGATATGTCAAAATAGATCATTCCATCTTAAACAAATTAACAATATTTTGTGGCAATTTTTTTTAAGATAGTGAATTTTATATAGTGTTTTTTCGAGACTTAGCATGAGCCAAAAACTTATGGATTTGTCCAAAAAAAGACACCAGAATGATTAATTTTTTTAAATGAAAACATATCTTGTAAAAATTCATTTTTCATCGAAAAAAATAATTCATAAGACAATAGCTTACATAATATATTTTATTCATAAAAGCAATTAAAATATTTTTCCTAATTAAATGTCTTTATTCTATTGCATTTTATTTTACGACTCAAAGCAAATTTTCGGTTACTGTGTTGATGTTTTACAAAAATAATTGATGATTTAAATTCTCCAAGGGGTTCTGCATATAAATAATATAAACATTAAACTCTACAAAAATGAATTTCTCAGAATTTCATAAAATTAAATTAGTTGGCGATAACAGATGTAAAAACATATTTTCATCAAGATTTTCTAAAAAAAATAAACATTTCTAAAGTAATTTTATTTGTGAATAAGTCCTGGAAGTTTCATTAAAATCCGACAATTATTTGATTTTTGCAAGAATTTCAAAATCAATGTTTTTTTCACCACAAAAAGACGCTAAAATTCCTTATACTAATTTAGAATCACCCGCGGACGAAGACGAGAAAAAATATTTTAACCATAATTTTGAAGATTTTAAAATGAATTAAAAAATATGATTCAATGATCAAAAAATCCTTTCGTCTTTCCTCCTAACAATAAAATAAAGATTTTCCCGATAAAACTTTGTTTTTATTAAATTTGGAGCATTTTTTCATCATGTATGCACATTTTTTTGCGAACCTGTGGAGGTACCAACATAAGATTCGTAGATCTTAGCAACCTTAGCATAATATATTTTTCTTTTCTTATTAAGTCGAGAATTTCCACATTTTTATTTATTTTAAACAAATCACTTTACATTCTTTTATTTAGCATATCAGAATTGCTGACATCAAAACTCTTGCTCTTTCGAACCATTATTAAGGAAAACTTATAAATCATTTCTGGATTCAGAGGCGGGTAACTGAAATCATGAAACCGCGGATAAGAGAGTCTACTGCCAATAATAATCACACACATTACTCTAAATTTTATACACATAAAATACTCTTTACAGTGTAGTAATGTTTATCAAGCTAGTCTCTAATGGAATGAAATCGATCGTCATTGGCTGACCTATATTTGTGGTCAAGCCCGTCACTAAGAGGGAGTCTAGGGGTTCCTGTCCACCAAAACATTATAAGACCCCAAACCCTTTAAAAATAGTGCGAACTGATTTTAATGTGCAAATTCCTACTCGCGCTCCACTCTTGACTTAAAGGACAACCCACACACCGAAAACAAACCGATGATGACACTGTTTGTGACCTTGAACTTAAAAAATCAAATGACCTAATAGATGTACCATACTGGGTCATTCATAATAATCCTCGGAGCATTTTGGGGTTTATTTGTTGTTGACGTAACATGTGAGGGGGTAACATGAAACAAGCATCACAAAGTAAGGGAATAGGTGAGATATAAAGGGACAGTTTGCCATGTTGCTGCGACACAAACCTTGCAACGATTCGACCTCAACTTAGAAATTATACATAAGAGTCAAAGAAATAGTCATAAGAGTTGAAAGAAAGATAACATAGACTGAGAGAGAGAGGGATTATGAAAGAAAGACAGAAAGAAAAAGTCATAGAAGATGAAATGAGGAGAAAAAGAATTGTAGAATATGGAGTGAAGAAAGAAAGAAAGAAAGAAAACGTCATCGAAAATGAAAAAAGAAAGAAGTCATAGATGAAGAAAGAAAGAAAGAAAGAAAGAAATCATAGATGATGAGAGAAAGAAAGAAAGAAAAAGGCATAGAAAAAGAAAGAAAACGTCATCGCAAATGAAAGAAAGAAAAAAGAAAGAAAAAAGAAAGAAGTCATAGATGAAGAAAGAAAGAAAGAAAATGTAAGACCGCAGTGACACACTGGTGACAGACGGTATCATTTGAGCAACGGCTATCGATCCCATATACTGAACTGCTATGTCATATCTATCCTCTTAGGTGGTAATTAATCGTGAATAATTTCTTTACAGATGAAAAAGCGAGTCGAAGAAAGAAAGAAATCATAGATGATGAAAGAAAGAAAGAAAGAAAGAAATCATAGATGATGAAAGAAAGAAAGAAAGAAAGAAAAAGGCATAGAAAAAGAAAGAAAGAAAGAAGTGAGAAAAGATGAAATGATAAACGAAATAAAAGAAAGAAAGAAAAAAGAAAGGGGTCGTAAAAGATAAAACTAAAGAAAGAAAGAAAGAAAGAAAGGCCCATAGACTACGGAATAAGAAAGAAAGAAAGAAAAATCATAGAAGATTAAATGAGGAAGCGACAGATGTAGTCGAAGTTATCGAGATCGTTCCATTCATTTTCGTGCAAATATCCTTGGGAAAGATATGAATTCATCTCTTCTCCCCTGTGTTCAGGATTAAATAGCAGAGTAAATTGAATTCTTTAGCCATGGCTGGCAACTATTATAGGAGACGGACAACTCTGAATTCAAATATGTCTCTGGCAAGGAACACATTTAAACTGTAAATCAGGTCCTCTTGGCATATTTGCAATATATACCACAATGTGGATGTTGAAGAAATATAAAAAATGGATCTGAGCAAATAAGCATTTTTTAAATCAATTCATCCCAAGCAAGTCGAATATGCCACTGACGTACAAGGAGCTACTGGAAGAGAGAGAGTGAAGGAAAAGACTTTAGAAGCAACTGGAAAACCAATCCTAGAGAAGGACAAGGGATAAATCTCTACTACTGTTCAAAAAACAGGAGAGAGTGTGAACCGGGCGATAGGCGAACCTGTCTACTTCTATTGGGGACAAGAAAAAATAAAAAGTAAAAATATAAATGAATAATTAGTAAATAAAATTTCAGAGTATAGGCAGAAACGTTACAAGTATAGAATTCAAGCAGACTTTAGGAGGAACCAGAAACTCAATCCTAAAAAAGGAATAAGGGATAAGCCTCTACTCCTGTTCAAAAGCCAGGAGAGGAGTGTAAACTGGGCGATAGTCGAACCTATATATACCTATAAGCTAGGAAACGAGCAACCATGGTGAAGATGAGAAACCATACTGATTTTCATTGTTTTAAGTCAAAGCATCTCTGATGATTATTAGGTGTTCCATCTCTTTGTCAGACTTTTGACAAAATAGCTCATTATTGGCATGCCATGATGGTTAGCCAAGAAATGACAATTTCAGTGAGTGCTTGAGCCATTCACTTCCCAACAACTAGTTTACTTGCTCGAATTCGAATTGGTCGAATAAAAAAGTTACCTGTGTTGCCATTCTTGGCAGCAACCAATCAAGTATTTATATGATCGCTTACGCACTAATTGGGTGAATAAGTAGATTTTTACTATCTTTGTATAAATATATACTTGAGTTCTTGGTTTGAAAAACTGTTTTGATATATAGGTAACCATGTATGCTCCTCTTTACATACGTTCTTACATGTTTATTTTGCAATATAATACAATTTAACAACAGAAACGAAAAAAAACAATGGAAAAAGAAAACAATATTGTTGTAAAAACCACAAATTATAATTAACAACTCCGCGTCATGAGGAAGCAAAAAAGTCAGAACTGTCTGATAAATAGCATCGAATGACAAAATGCCAACATGGCAGCGGTATCATTGTCTAGCGCCATCTTGCGCCAGAAATAATAACTCATTATTCACTGGCAAAGAATCAGAAACATCTTTTTTTTAATAATAAAAATAAACTGACACTTCACAAATCAAAAAAAAACTATGGTACAAAATAGAAAAGAATTATAAAGAGTAAAATATTAAAAAATGAAATGTTTTTAGTATGCCTCACATTGCAAATATTTTTTCACCTCTTAAATATTTCAAGAATTACAAGTTTCTGTTTTTTATATGTTTTTGTCTTAGTTTAAAAAAACGGAAGATTTCATTTGGGAAAAAGAAAAGAAATCTACAGGCTTTTAATTAGCCTCATCATTATTTTTTAAAATGTATTAGACACTATTATTTGCACGTATTAATGACTGTTTTTAATTACTGGGCAGTTTGATTCGAGATAATACTTTGAAAAATATTTTGTATTTTATTTGAAAAAATATATTTCAAATAAATACTTGTTGTTTATAAATTTAGATTTTTCTTTCAAGAAAACTTAAATCACGTCACACATACACCCACTTATCCAAAGTCTTTAGCTGCGATCCGTACATTATTTCGTGGACTTTTCCAGAACAACTTCTGTTTTAGGGGTAGCCCCAGCAGAACAATATACCACTCACAGGTAAAAAAAAAATTGTGTGACAGAATTAGAGAAGAACAGGAGATATGTTTTGAAACAAACAAAATAAAACAAAAAGAAACTGCAAAAAATGAATGAAGTAACAGAAAGATGGCGGAAAATAGGACATTTTGGTGCGAAAGACTAATGTCTGAAATACTTGCTATGACGGTTCGTTATCCAAAATTTAAAATATCTTCTTTTTTTTTTTTTTTTTTTTGACAATGATTTCACTCTGTGCAAGGCTCGGGTGCCACTCGAAGAGACACAGTTTATGTGGATATGTGGAGAGAATAACGGTTAATCCTAGACTTGAACGAGTTAAGATTGCAGTGATCGGGCAAATATCCTCTAGAAAACAGTGCAATGATTCGCAGGAAGAACTTACTTCTCACAAATAATACAAATAGAATGAGGGCGTTCGCTACAATGTGCGTAGCATGGCAGGTTTTAGCCGTAAAGGTTAGAAATGGCGGAACTAATGAATGTAGTTCATCTGAGCACTTTGCATGGAAATAGCGATCGAACAGAGACAGGTTTGCGATGTTTCGGCTGTGAGAAAGGGGTTGTAGAGTGGGATATAATTTATCACCCACAAGGACGCGGAGACACTTTTGAACTCTATCGCGAATGCAAATTGAAGATTGGGCAGCCCCTACTCATATGTGGCAGATGTACTCCATTTTAAGCCTGATGCGGCTCTTGTAAAGATAGGTTTAGTTTGTTTTACGGAATATCAACCTCAATAGGTTATTTAATGCCGACAAGATATTTATTGCTGGTAATATTTTTTTTCAAAAATGTATTGCTGGTAATTTTTTAAATGTATAGCTGGTAATTGTTTTTCAAAAATGTATTGCTGGTAATATTTTTTCTTCAAAAATTTATTCTGGTAATAATTTTTTACAAAGTATTTCTGGTATTAAAACTTATTTTTACACTTTCATAGGGTTTTGACTTCAGTTTGGAGGTTAACTATTTACTCATATTTGGGACCCTAACACTATGAGTCAGGATGGACCTCGGAACACCAGCAATTAAGAGGTGGTTCCACGCTCCTCAAAACTTCCTGATCAGAGGCCTTACTGTTGGACATAGTTTATCGCCTTACCCAGGACGCGGGTGTAGTTTATCGTCATACCCAGGACGCTTGTAAAGATAGAGGATAGAACGAGGAGTCAAATACTTACTGATGCGGTACAGGGAACCAACCATTTTTTTTAGCATCTTTAGCGACGGATCTTATGTCCAAGTGTTTTTTTTTAAGCCCCAATAGGCGCCCAAGGCACGTGGGATTCCTGAGGGAATATCCATTTATCATGAATGGTGATAGTTCATGGTCTGATCGACGATCATGGAATGTAGCTGATTTGTTTTTTATTGAATGTGATCAGCTCGTTTTTCCCTCACTGACCTCACTGTTAAAGCTAGATCAGAGGAGAGATCAGCTGCCAATCTCTGGCCATCTAGAGTTTTGGAAGTGCACCCGTATACCGTTGTATACTCAGCGTAGATATTCACAAATGATCGAAGTATACTCTTTGTCAGATCATTTATGTAAAGTAAAAAGCGAGTTAGTCCGAGAAGCAAGCCCTATGGGACGCCTGTGCTGACTGCTATGGCTCCGGAGGACTGGACGTTAACAACTGCCTTCAGGAACCTAACCGTTAGGAAGGACTTTAGAATTGAAAATACTCTTCCAGTGATTCTATAGCTAGAGAGCTCGTACAGCAATGCTTTATGCCACACCTTCTCAAAGGCCTTTGAAATATTTAATTCTGTAGTTCTTGAGGTGCATTTGTTGTCTAACGCTTCCCTGATGCTATGAGTAATAGTAGTTATGCAATCAGCAGTGGGTCAGGTTGATCGAAACCCATACTACTTGTCGCTCAACAGCTTGTTCCTATTAAGGTGATCAAAAACCTTCTTGCTAATTATAGCTTCTAAAAGCTTGCTAATTACACCGAGGAGGCTAATGGGTCTACATTGAGAAGGGGATCAGCGCTCACCCGCGTTCTTGAAAACCGGGCATACGCTTGACACCTTCCACAGACTTGGGAAGGATTTCACCTTCAAGTAGAAAATTAAAGGTTGTAGCCTAGGGAAGTGTTGTGAGACCGATACTTTCCTACATCATGGACTCTCCCAGTACTATATTATTATGTGACTGGTAGTATCATGGGAGTAGCACCAGTACTGCTCTGCTGTCGAACTCTCTGTTTGGCAGAGAGGAACTCGGACGAGGCTTTGCCGCAGGGCAAAGTTTCGTCCGGGGAGGTAGACAGTCCCTAAACTCGTGTATACGGGTTGTAAATGGGCATATTTTTGGCCGAGCCTACGGGCTTGGTAGGCCCACATTAAACCGGCCCTGTGTCATATTCGACCCGTGTAGGGGGGTTGTTAAATATCGTAGCACCAGTAATGCGCAGCCGCGTACGATACCAATATCGGACACCACTGGATAGTAAGCTCTGCTTACTCTTACACTATTCTTTGTAACTTTTCTGTTTAATATATCTTTCTTACCTCTAACCCGTGTTCCGTGTTTTCCTTCCGTGACCCCTACTTCGGGTCCACATCAGGAAGGTTACTTTATAGAAGAATCACACGAAGGTTGGTAATAAACGATAGTACATAGGGCACGAACAACACATATAACATTCGCCAGCGGCGCGTAGAAGTAGTCAACTGCTAGAAGTAAGTCAAGTGAATTCCACAATTGATCTCCAACTGCAAGATATCTACCAACCGCCACACGCAGTCAGATGTGGCACAAGGTCGAATTTAATATGGGGTATCCGAGCCCATAGGCTCGGCCAAAAAAATCCCCGTAGATCACGTATAGAACGTGGTCGGGTATATGTTTCCCGAAACGAGACTCTTCCCTTCGACATAGCCTCGAGTGGGAATCCTTGCTGCCCGGAGGCAGAGAGTTTGACAAGCACAGCTGGAGATGAATCTCTAACTGCAAACCAACATACAGTATTTACTACTTTATTTATGTGAATGGGGACATACTCATTATCGCCCGTAGGTATGGTACAACATTAATTTCGTTAAGATCAGGGATAATTCCGGATTGATATTCTTAAGGACAACTACTGGGATTTTTACTGGGTCAGTGGCTTTCTAAGGGTCAAAACTTTTGATAAGTCTTGTGTTAAAAATACAACAGATTGTGTTCAGTGAGACGGGGGAAATCGTGGAGATATCCTATGTCATCTAAGGTTGAGTTAGATGCAAAGATTGAGGCGAAGAGCTTCACCTTATCTAACCAGGAATAGATTACCTCGGGGTTATTTATAATAGTGGGCAGAGACGTTTTGCCTTGGTCTGGGCCGCTTGTGCATAACTACACTTTGCATTTTCCATAAATTATTGCAGTTTTGAATGCCCCTTGTGAAAGATATTGAAATAGTGGTTACTATAGCTGCAGCTCATTCAGGGGTGAACTAAGGCTGGCTGTTCGTTTTTTGTTGAAATTTTTGGTAGGGTATAAAACTCTCGATTTCAGAAAGAAGGCAACGTGTATGAAGAAGGTTGAGAGATGAGCTTCCGTCATTTATGATCTAGAGCTGACCCAATCTTTCTTCGTGGAGCGAAAAATAATTCTATGGAACAGCAAGTCAGGGTATGCCTTTGTTTTGGCATCAATTTGGACACTGACTAGAGAATGGTCTAACGCGATCGCCTGATGTCCTGTTGCATCAGGAATGCCGGTGGGTTTTTTCAATGATCCAAGTTAGGTCATGGGCGATAAAGAAGTCTGCAGTATCTGCCGTCTCCATCACTTTTGTACAAACAACTCTTTGTGTTGGATATTGAAGTCACCATAGATATTAAATCTAGCTGAGGGAAGTTCAGTGAGGGCGTTATCAATCCTCTCAGATATTCGGTCGAAAATTAACGACCCCTCGTCCTGGGGACGATAGAGAATGAAAATGAATGAGGTACTGCAGAAACACACATACGAAAGATCAGGGTCCTCGTTGTTTTCGTCTCTGTCACAGGGAATCGCGTCCTTAATATAGGCACTAAGTCCGCGACCGTGGCGGTTTAGATGGTCATGCTTGGCTATTAGTGGTGAGTAGCCCGGATCTGTGAATTCCTGCAGTCAGTTATGCGCCATGCGTGATACACGCTTAGGCGATCATGTATCTTTCGATACATAACTGACGAGGCAGATTTTTTTCCAGCAGTAGGTTGTCATTTCTTTCTGCGTTAGACTAGTTACCATCTAAGGCTATAGAACCCGGTCTGTCCTGCTATTTACCCATAGATGGATGGAGAAGAAGAGGATTCATACCTTTCTCAAGGGTATTAGCAAGGGTATTAGTGAATGTAATGGATTCGACTGGAATTCGAACTCGGCTCTCCGACTCCTCAATCTGAGCTGTTTATCCATTACTCCACCGTGGGATAAAATTATTAATACCTGTTTCAGACAAAATTAGGAGGTCGGGTTTGGCCTCAATAAGCTGGAGTTCTACCTCTGAAAAGTTGGAACGTAGACCCCCTCTCATTTGGTGCAAAGAGGTGATAAGCCTGGGATCTACTTTCTTTTAGGTTGAGTTTGCTTTTTATTTATTTATTTTTTGTATTTTTGATAGATAAATATTGAAGCAGACTGAGGTAGACAGTCATTAACGGATAGATACAAACAGAATGAGGTCCCAATTTTTTCCATATCTATCAGATAGATACATAAGAGTAGAATGAGATCTAAGTCTTTTTATATCTATCTACTCGTAACTATCTTATTATGATCATTAAATGATCGACACAATGTATTTTATTATGCAAGTCAATTTTTTTTCAATAAAATTGCTATTAACCAAGCGGTGTTGGTAAAGTTTTCAGAATATATATATATATATATATATATCACGTGTCTTTCAACATATAAATTGTGTCTCGTCTTTTAAGTTGACTATTTCTCTCAAGGATCCAATCTCTAGCCGAGTCATCATGTCTATCCAATGTAGCTCTACATTCATCACTAAAAATTATTGTTGAGAAATCAGTTTTCATGTACTTCACTCAACATAAACATGGTAGATTGATTGTTTTCATATCATTAGACAATGTATTTAATATATAAATATTTTTCTCTGTTTATATTTACAACCCATAGATAGATAGATAGATAGATAGATAGATAGATAGATAGATAGATAGATGCGAAGACGATATTCGTATGTATTCCTTGTACGAAGAACAAAGGGGGCGACAATTTGCTGTGAAAATCTCTAATCAGGCATTCAATTTCTTCACATAAATTTGCTTATATTTAGCAGACCACACAAACACCCAATGAGTTTTATATCTTGTCTGTTCAGTTATTCAACCTCTCTTTGACTGACTCTTTTTTCTAAGTCTTTCATATTCTATACGGTTCAATAAACGCTTCTACATTGTTCTCAGAAGCCATTTCTCCACATTTTCAATAAATACGGCGAAGTTTCTCAACTTTTGTCTCAACATGAAATGACTCAATGAAGACGCAAAGATGCCGCCAAAAGAGAATAAATAAAACAAAGATAAAACTACTTCCGATTTAAATATGCTCTGCTCTTCAATACTATATCCGCATGCATGTCGACCACCAAATACAACTCTGAAATATTTTAACGATTTCATTCTGCTTGGCTGCTCAACGTTTCCTTTCAGTCTGTGAGACTTCCGTTCAGAAATTCTTTTCTAACGAATAATCGAAAGAAACAAGTGCGAAAATAAAATCCATCATACTTATATTCGGACTAATATCCATAAAATCATCTTTGCTACGACTTCTTTTCTAACGACATATTGAAAGAAGCAACGGCGAAAATAAAATCCATCATATCGACATTCGAATTAATATCAATAAAATCATCTTTACTGTAACTTCTTTTCGAACGAATTATCACAAGAAACAAGTACGAAAATAAATCTATCACATCGACATTCGAATTAATATACATAAAATCATCTGTACTGCAAATTATTTTCGAACAAATTATCAAAAGAAAGAAGTGTGAAAATAAAATCTATCTATTGACATTCGGAATAATACCCATAAAATCATCTTTGCTACAACTTATTTTTCAACGAATTATCGAAAGAAACAAATGCGAAAATAAAATCCATATACCTACATTCGGAATAATATCCATAAAATCATATTTGCAGCAACTTATTTTCTAAGCAAATATCGAAGAAACAAGTGCCAAAATAAAATCTATCATATCGATATTTGGAATAATATCCATAAAATCATATTTGCAGCAACTTCTTTTCTAACCAAATATCGAAAGTAACAAGTGCGAAAATAAAATCCATCACAGCGACATTCGGAGTAATATCCATAAAATCATCTTTGCTACGACTTCTGTTTTAACGAATTATCGAAAAAATACAAGTACGAAAATAAAATCCATCATAATTGAATTCGGAGTAGTATGCATAAATTCATATTTGCAGCAACTTGTTTTCTAACCAAATATCGAAAGAAGCAAGGCCACGAAATCCATCTTATCGACGTTCGGACTCATATCCATGAAATCATCTTTACTGCAACTTCTTTTCTAACCAAATATCGAAAGAAGCAAGGCCACGAAATCCATCTTATCGACGTTCGGACTCATATCCATGAAATCATCTTTACTGCAACTTCTTTTCTAACCAAATATCGAAAGAAGCAAGGCCACGAAATCCATCTTATCGACGTTCGGACTCATATCCATGAAATCATCTTTACTGCAACTTCTTTTCTAACCAAATATCGAAAGAAGCAAGGCCACGAAATCCATCTTATCGACGTTCGGACTCATATCCATGAAATCATCTTTACTGCAACTTCTTTTCTAACCAAATATCGAAAGAAGCAAGGCCACGAAATCCATCTTATCGACGTTCGGACTCATATCCATGAAATCATCTTTACTGCAACTTCTTTTCTAACCAAATATCGAAAGAAGCAAGGCCACGAAATCCATCTTATCGACGTTCGGACTCATATCCATGAAATCATCTTTACTGCAACTTCTTTTCTAACCAAATATCGAAAGAAGCAAGGCCACGAAATCCATCTTATCGACGTTCGGACACATATCCATGAAATCATCTTTACTGCAACTTCTTTTCTAACCAAATATCGAAAGAAGCAAGGCCACGAAATCCATCTTATCGACGTTCGGACACATATCCATGAAATCATCTTTACTGCAACTTCTTTTCTAACCAAATATCGAAAGAAGCAAGGCACGAAATCCATCTTATCGACGTTCGGACTCATATCCATGAAATCATCTTTACTGCAACTTCTTTTCTAACCAAATATCGAAAGAAGCAAGGGCGAAAATAAAATCCATCACAGCGACATTCGGACTAATATCCTTAAAATCATCTTTGCTACAACTTATTTTTCAACGAATTATTGAAAGAAACTAGTGCGAAAAAAAAATCCATATACCTACATTCGGACTAATATCTATGAAATCATCTTGGCTGCAACTTCTTTTCGGACGAATTATCGAAAAAAAAAACAAGTACGAAAAAATATCCGTCATATCTACATTCGGACTAATATCCATAAAATCATCTTTGCTACAACTTCATTCTAACTAATTATCGAAAGAAACAAGTGCGAAAATATATTCCATCATATCTATATTCGGATTAATATCCATAAATCATCTTTGCTTCACCTTCGTTTCTATCCAATTATCGAAAGAAGCAAATGCGAAAATAAAAAATCTATTTTATCAGGATTTGGACTAATATCCATAAAATCATCTTTGCTGCAATTAGCACAATATTTAGGCCGTTGTGCTTGCCGTTCATTTTCGGGTGTCTGTCGACCATGCGAACTTTCATGTAATCCTAAACCGAACCCTTTATTCTTTTAATCTACACGTGTAAATGGTTCTCATTCCTTTATGTCTAACGATATCTCTTTTTGTCTCCATTTAGAACTGCTCAGTTATCGCTACCTCAGTTTCCACCTAGTATGCAATACCAGAGCAAGCGATTGAACTCGCATCTACAATGCTACCAAATTTGCTAACCAATGCTTTAATGCACTAGGCTATTGTCCCGAATATAAATCGTGTAAATAAAGATAATTCCTCATCCCAGAAATAGAAATAATTCCACCTATATATGATATGTAACTTATTAGTTAGTTATCTTAACTTCTGAGTTGAAGTCTTAGTGTTGGTATTTTGTTAATTTCGCCTATACAAGCAAAATGGTTCTGATATAAAAAAAAAAAAGTATTCAATGAGATTTGAAATCAGATTTCTCAGCCTTACCTTGCAATAATCTTATTTGAAAAAGAACTGAAAGTTGCGATAAAAAAAGATACAAGAAAAATTCTTCATAAAGTAATAATGACAATGACCCATCTAAGTTCGACCAACTAAAGAACAACTAGATTCTTTTAAATGATCTACGGAGGATTGGACCTTTTTTTTTTTTCAGGTTATCGAACTAACAGCAGATCGATTATCCGCTCAAGATGCTGTCCATCCAATAACCGGAAAAAAGGAACCACTCCCCCGTGGACCATTTGAAAAAAAATATTAAATATCAGTCCGCACATTGGATTTGTTGTTACGAAACCCAATCCAATTCGCTTAAAGTGTGGACTACGTTCGTTCAATTAATATAAAGGCCAGAGTCTCTGCTAGCGTTTGATGGTGGAGGTGGGGATCAGGGCGTGATCGTCCCTGATTGGGGACGGCTTCGTGATGGGGTGTATGATGTTGAAAGACCCTAAACTCCCAGATGAACCAAGTCAATTTACATCAGTGACGAGTCCCTCCGACGTCCTATTTAGGAGCGTATAATCAAAATAACCTGTGAGTGTCAAATTCTCGAAGTCCTCTTTCCTCATTATCGATCTTAATTTATGGATTTTAAGTTTCTTTCTGATTGTAAGTATAAGTGTCCTTTTTGTTTCTACTTTCTTTAAAACTTCCTCTTTACTCACATGTTCTGTCCATGGTATTCTCAGCATTTTTCTGTAGAACCACATCTCCGTTAACTCAAGTCTCCGCTTCATCTGTAAGCAAATTGTCCAGCATTAGGAGGATTGATATTACACAGCGGTTCTGCACTTTTTCTTTAGCGAAATTTTTAATCAGTTCTCCAAAGTAAGTCAATAAAGCCACTAAGACGCAAAGGGGTTACTGTGTGTTAAATGATATGAAAAAGAAAAAAACACTATTAAGGAGGGAAATCAGCAAATGAACAAGAATTAAGAAGACAGTAGATAACGGTTGCGTTTAATTTTGCATTTAATTTTTTTTTTTTTTTTTTATATTTAAATTTTTGATGGTCAAAGTTGACTGGGAAGCAAGAAATCAGAAGAGTGTTCCACAAGCGAGAAGTGTGATAGAAGAAACTATTAGCATAGAACATACAGTTACATCTAGCCATTTCAACTGTAAAATGATGAAACTTTGCCGCTAATCCAGTAATATGCTTAAATTCATAAATCTAGATACCATAGAGGTAAGTAACATCAGAACAATTACAATGAAAGTATTTATATAAAATGCACAGGGAAATTACATTATAGTAGCAGGAAAGTGACTGAAGCTGAGATGCCAGGTCAGGACCAGTAACATTGCAGATTCTTCTTTGGATTTTATCAAGAATCTCTAAATATATTTATACGTAAATATTTTATAATAAAGTCAAATGTATGGTATCATATTTCAGAAATATATTTGGTCTCTGGTTAAGAACTTATTGTAGGATTGCAGCAATAATTTAAAAATATTTGTTGCAAGTGTGATAAAGAGTGTTATTGTAATATGCATCAATATGAAGTGAAATCTTTCTAGTCATAAAATTAACAACAGGACGGGGGTCTTTAATGTAAAAAAAAGGCACACTCCAACATATAAAGTGTAGATTATACACTCATTTTGGCATTTAAAATATCTATGAATAGGGAATATAAAATTGTAACTGACACAATGAGATTTTATATATATATATATATATATATATATATATATATATATATATTATGTCATTCACAGACAGTACTGTTTCGCTGTATCACAGCTCCTCAGTGCGAATAGACTTCCGAATACCTCAAGCCATGATTGAAACTCAAATTATTTGGTGTCAGCCAGAGCTATCTTCATTCGGTAGAGTTACACAACTAAATCTAGCGTATTGTTTTTACAAATGTAAACAAATGCCAATCAACCAAAGTGCTCCATTCATTTTACTGAAGAAGAGCTTTGCATTAGTGCAGGTGGCTGTTGTTTATAGAATTAGCTTATCACTCAATAGTGCTCAATTAAAATGTATTTTCAAGAGCTGAATTATGTCATTCACAGACAGTACTGTTTCGCTGAATCACAGCTCCTCAGTGCGAATAGACTTCCGAATGCCTCAAGCCAGGATTGAAACACAGCTAATTTGGTGTCAGTCAGAGCTATCTTCACTCGGTAGAGTTACACAACTAAATCTAGCGTATTGTTTTTACAAATGTAAACAAATGCCAATCAGCCACACACACACTACACATAACCCTAATATACTATAAAAGAAAGAAGACAATAAAAGAAGAAGAAATAAGATAGTGATTGACATTGCATTTACATTTTTGAAGATCAAAATTGACAGAGAAGCAAGAAATCAGAAAGTCTAGATACCATAGAGAGAAGTTCATCAGAATAGTTACCAGGAAAGTGACTGAAGGCGAGATGCCATGTTAGGACCAATAACATGGCAGATTCTTTTTTGTTTTTGTTTTTTTATCAGGAATCTCTAAACATGTAGCAGGAACACCAGACCAGATGTGGTAGCAGTATTCAAAGCAAGAACGAATTTGTATGTAAGATTCTGGCGAGAAAAAACTGTCTAGCACGACCCAGGGGACCAACTTTCCTTCCCAGATATTTAAACTCCTTCGCTCGTTTGGTTTTAACGTCTCCAATTTGTAGCTTACATCTGGGGCTGTTCCTCTTGTTGATAATCTCACATTATGTCTTTTTTTTAAATCATTTTACCCCAAGCAAATGATAATGCCACTAAGACACAAGGGGGTTACTGTGAGTGAAAAAGAATAAAAAAACTTTTGAATAAACCGGAAACCCAATCCTAAACAAGGTATAAACCTCAACTCCTCTTCAATAGACAAGGAAGGCGTGTGAATCGGGCGGTTCTTACAATTTGTGATTAGTCTTCTTTTCTCGCTTTCCTTTAATACCTTGTCTCGGAATTTCAGTAGTTCTCTTTCCGCGTTCGCCATCAATACGGTGTTATCTACATATTTTATGTTGTTAAGATTGTACTTATCAATAATAAATAATGATAGGATTTCTAGTTCTCTTAGAATTGCCTCTCACTATAGGTTAAATAAATCCAGTGAGAAAACACATTCCTGTCATACGCCCCTTGAAGCGATCTTCAAAAATCGTTGTATACGATGTCGATCGTTTACACATCTGTGAACGAGTTCGACGACAGGCCTGGCCTCCATATTATCAGTTTAGTTCAGACGAGGCTATTTAAAAACATGACTCGATTTTTCATGTTATTTTTGTAGCATCTTAACAATCATTAAGCCCAACCTCGCCTATTTTAAACTTCCGTATCTCTTATCTTAATATTGTTATAACTGATCCATGGTATTTGAAGTGCTATGATTTTATTAATTCCGCATTCTTAATTTTTATGATGAATTCAGGGGAAGGTTACATCACTACATTCATTTTGTGGAGAGAAAAAAATTGGCTGGTTACATTCAGTACTTGTCTATATCTCTGAGGTGAGGTATTATGAGAATTTACATTATTCGGACTGTTATCCTCACCTTCACTGCCATATTCAAAATGTTTCGGCCTCTATATCTCTGAGATGAGGTATTATGAGAATTTACATTATTCGGACTGTTATCCTCACCTTCACTGCCATATTCAAAACGTTTCGCCGTCTATATCTCTGAGATGAGATATTATGAGAATTTACATTATTCGGACTGTTATCCTCACCTTCACTGCCATATTCACAACGTTTCGGCCTCTATATCTCTGAGATGAGGTATTATGATTACTTACATTATTTACATTATTTGGACTGTTATCCTCATCTTCACTGCCATATTCACAACGTTTCGGCTGTTGTGCGCTCTGGCCTTCTTCAGGCGATTGAAATTTCGAACCGAACCCTATATTTCGTCCACCGGGGGAAATTGTTCCAGTTCCATGTGCCATGCCTCTTACGGATGTCTCAGTTCCTTTTAACTCAACTCTCTAAGTTTTTTTTTGTTCACCACTGCTGTAGCCTGGTATTGAACACATAACTCTTTGGGTATAGTCACTGGATCTCTACCAACGCTTTTATCCACTGGGCTATGTGTCCTCAAGGGACAATAAAGGGTTCGTTCGAAATTACAATCACGTGAAGAAGGCTGGAGCACACAATATGGCAATGAAGCAATGAAAATGAGGATAACAGTTTGAATAATGTAAATAATACATTCCATCATTGCCAGTCGGACCCCGAACTACCACCAATCACGATGAATGAGTAGCCTCTCGAGGAGGTACCGTGCCTTGAGCGCCGATTGGGCCTCAACCCAGACCTCAAGTGGAACTCGTACATACGATCCATCGCTAAAGATGCCAGAAAAATGGCCGTACCGCTCCAGTAAGTACATGACACCACGTGCTATCCTCTAGCCTGATTAGTCATAAAATGGTGTACTGCTGTCATTTGGGGGCGAGAGCTGCCCAGTATTCATTTTACAGTATCGATAGAGTCGAAAAGCGTCTCCGCTTCCTTTTGGGTGGCAAATTATTTTCCACTCTGCAACCCCTCTCTCACCGGCGAGATGTCGCAAGCCTCTCAGTGCCCTATCGCTATTTCTATGGAAAGTGTTCAAACGAAATACATTCCTTAGTTCCGCTAGTTCTAACCTTCACGGCTAGTAACCGCCACGCTACGCGCATTGTAGCGAACTACCCTCATTCCCTTTGTATTCCATTGGTGAGAATTAAGTTCCACTCAGGTAACATCTTCCCGCAAATCGCTGCTCTATTTTCAAGTGGATGTTTTGCCGATCACTACAATCTTAACTCGTTGAAGTCTAGGATTAACTGTTATGCTCCCTACCCAACTGCATAAACTATGCTTCTTACTCTGTAAACTCGAGTGGCCCCTGGGACTTTTTACAGAATGAACCTCACAGGTAAAAAAATTACAGATCATGTTTTTGTTTTTGTTTGGGGGGGTATTGGGGGGGATTTTTCAGCGCGCCCATGTTGCTACTGAATGTGACACAAGGTTGAGGTTTAAAGTGGATTTAACAGCAATAATGACCCCAGTCCCATCCCAAAGGAGAAGTGTTGCCTGCGAGTACGGCCCTCTGGAGTATGAGTTAATATTATTTTGAAATTTTCCAGGTAAAAGCCAGGTAAGTATAAATAGGTTTATCTGACGTCCTATACTTTGCCAATCGTCTGGCACTTTGGTTAGATAGCCAGGCTATCTGTTTTGCCGGGTCAACCAAGGTTACGCAATAATAATGAGATAATACACATTTAACATAATAAATATACATATCTTATATCTTTAAATTGTTAAAAGCTTAAAAATAAAAATAAGACAAAAAGAGAAATTCAAGTTTCCGGTTGCAGGAAAAAATGGTGGTGTAACTTTACTAGGTGTAAACAAACAATATGCCGCGAAATAAAATTTTAACAATTATATTGATTTGTATAAATACACAAATGCGACTTATTCTTCTTTATGTGCCATGTCCCCTCAGGACGTAGGCGGACATGGCTCCCCACAACTTCCTGTCTCTTGTACCTCTTAATAAACTTTATCTTTCTGTTATTTCTCCTAAGACCTGCTCAAGCTCATTAAGTCTGTTATGCGTTGTTTTTCTCTGTCACTCTTGCCTTCTAACTGTCCCGTGAGTATCAGATTTTCCAAGCCCTCCTTACTCATTATATGCCCTAGAAAACTCAACTGCCGCTTCCTGGTGTTAAGTATTAGCTACCTTTTTGTTCCGATTTTCCCCAAAACTTCGTCACGGGCCAGAAACAATTGGATTGACGAGGTGCTGGTTTTCAACTCACAGTCCTATTATATTTATTTTATCCTATATATATATATATATATATATATATATATATATATATATATATATATAGGGTGACCCAAAAAAACGTGAATTTTTTAAGTGTGTATTGCCAGACATGAGCAAGTGGCAACACTACGTACAGTGACTTGAGCAAGTAAACATTTCGCCATTTTAGTAACGAGAATGAAATTCACAGTATCCCAGCTGAGATGTTGCAGCAGTCAATGAGGAATCTCAACAGTAGATTTGAAGAATGCATTCGTACAGGAGGACGCCATCTACAGGACGTAATTTTAAAAAAATGAAAATTCCATCATTGTCTTTTAAATGGCATGTTTTAAGGTTTCAATTACTATGAATTAAATATTTTTCTTCCATCACTCTTGGTTTTATTGGATTGTTAAAAAGTTATCATTTTTTGAGGTCACCCTATATATATTTTATCCTATATATATATATATATATATGTGTGTGTGTGTGTGTATGTGTGTGTGTGTGGAGAGAGACAGAGAGACAGAGAGAGATACGCATTCGCATTACATTTTATATGTGCGGAAAATTATTCACGAGTTAAGTATATCTTTTGTTTCTGTACAATTGCTCAGAACATAATGAATTAAAATTTTCATTTACTATTTTCCGGCAGATCAAATTAATGTCCGCTAACAAACAGGAAGTATGCTGAAAGCCGGTCAAAATCATATTTTTTTTTAAATCAGAAGCTAATACTTCGTACCTTTATAATCGTTCATTCACTCTCACACTGAACGGTGTTTACATAACAAAACACTCCCAGTTAATATTATAGTTTCTGTTTGCCGATTGTGGAAGACGAGACTAAATAGCAGTTACTAGAGGAATTCGACTTAGACACCATGTAACTTAAAACTTTTAAGTAAACTAGGCACGTGCTGTAAGTAATTAGTCAGGGTAAGCAGTCGGTCGACCTTTACAGGGCGGATTGTAAACAAAAGCCTTATCGCAAGAAGATAATATTAAAAATGGTAATGTGGAGAGGGCGATACAAGCATTTACATAAGAAAAACGATAATTAAAAAAGCACACACACACTTACGCACAAACACACACACACATACACACATATATATATATATATATATGTGTGTGTGTGTGTGTGTGTGTATGTGTGTGTGTGTGTGTAATGATCAGTATATATATGAAGGGGTCAACAGAAAAAATAAAGACACAATATCTATATTATTCAATGAAACATGTTTGAATGAAGATATGTTGCCTAAATATACATAAAAAATTTACAAACAACACTATAAACAGCCAAAAAACTGCATTCGGATCTACAATTATTCCCACTCAACAGCCCCTAGAATAATTCGAAACATAACCGTTACCGCCCACCAAAATAACCGTTAGAATAATACAATAGACTATCCACAATGCATCACTGACCTGTATATATAAAAAGTCGAGAAAATGCACAACGCTATGAACTGACGATTGCTTTTAGCATGAAACAGACTGTCGTCTCTGGGTGTTAATTTCAATGTTCACTTTTATATTTACATCCCTGATATTGAGCTCTATAACCTGTAAATATAGCATTCCTTAAAACTATATTAAGGGTCAATTCTGCTGACGACAAGGGGAATGTTGATGTGGGTTGTGTGGCCTTGAATAGAGTGTGTGGTCAAAGGAAGACTGTACACTTACCGACAAGTCTTATAAGGCCAGACGACCCAAGAAAGTATGAGTCACAATTTCCATGGTTTCGTCACCCCAAATATATGACCTCCTAGCTCTCCAGACCTGAATCCATTGAAATACTACACATCGAGTGTAGTCGAGAGGTAGCCAATCAACATCTCCATAACATTATAAAATCCTTTGAAGTCCGCATTAACTCGTACAACGTTCAAAAATCCAACTTCAAAATCATTTGATTCGGGCATGTCTGCGTTTCCGATTTCCTATTGAAGCAGCCATCGATGCTAACGGCGGATTCATTAAGTAGATGCGTCAAGAAGAAACTCAAGATTATTCATACCAATCTTTTCTCACATAAACCTCTACGTTCATGACTTATGCATCTTTTACTAAATTCATGCCAATATCCTCAAAGAACTTTATATACGGGGTTTGTCTAAAAAGTGACAGGACTGGTGTCACAAACAATTTATTTCAATCCAAACAAGAAACTACATATTTTTCACTTCAAAGCAATCCCCTTCGCGTCTAATGCACTTTTTCCACCCTTCTCTGGCTCCGTCGTTAAGGTCCTCTTGACGACATCCGGGCCTTCAAAACGGGCCCCTTGATGATCCCATTGAGCTTGGTGGAAAGAAAATGTTACACAGAGTAAGATCAGATAAATAAGGAGGTTTTTCCAGCTATGTTCTTCTCGGTCAGAAACTACCGGGTGCTTAGGGCGTTGTGAGCAGGTGCAATCTCGTGGTGAAGCACATCGATTTGCCCTGCCACAAAGCTTGTCTCTTTTCACGCACAGAGCAAAGCAAACGCCACCGGATCTATTTGTTTACTTGCTGATTGATCGTCTGGCCCTGTGACAAGAACTTACTGCCGACGATGCCTCTCATATCGAAGAACAAAATGATCCCGTTACTTTTCAGACAGACCTTGTGTGTGTGTATATATATATATATATATATATATATATATATATATATATATATATAGGGTCAGATGGATAAATTGTCGTCTGAATTACGCAAAAATGAAAATAACACTAACATCTCATTTTAACAGATACATTTGCCAAAATTACACACAAATATCTTGAAATACTAAAGGGTAAATGTATTCAATAAAATCGCCATTGCCTTCAACCACGGCCTCCAGACGACTTCGAAATCTTCTGCAACTTTTCTGGGTGGTCAACTTCTTTAAGTTGGTGAATGCTATAATAATTCTTGCTTTCAGTTCATCTTTGGTGTTACAAAGAGTTTTGTTTTAATGATCAAGGGGGTTGAAGTCTGGGCAGTTAGATGGCCAGATTTAAGGGGTGATGTGATTGTAGAAATTGTCTGATAGCCATGAATGGGTTCTTCTGCTTGTGGGACATGGTGCTGTTGGTCTTCCATCAGCCACCCTCTTGACCTAGGGCAGTACTACTTCCTCAAGGCATTTTATGTACGCCTCCGTTTTGAGTCTAAAGCCCTGTGAGAAGATGAATAGAGTCATAACTGACTTTGGCATCACTAGTGATAACTCCAAAAGCCTTCGTAATCACCATTAGACTCATCTAACTCTTTCCGAATCCTCTTCAATGTCCTCGGATTGTCACCCAAACACTCTGAAATGTTCGCATTGGAGTTTCCGGCACGAATGGCAAAAAAGTACAGCATGGCATTTCCAAATTTCTGGCGGTGTGAATTGCGTCATGGTCCTTTTTTTCTCACAAATGGTGCCCAAATGGGCCTATACTCTGCAGTCACCAAAATCAAAAACAAACAACGCATATGTGCGAAAATAAAAATATAATATGGCGACAATTTACCCATCACACCCACTCTCTCTCTCTCTCTCTCTCTCTCTCTCTATATATATATATATATATATATATATATATATATATATATATATATATATATATATATATTGTCATCCACAGACAGACTGTTTCGCAGCTCATCAGTGTGGCTAGACGTCCGTTTGCCTCTAGCTATGATCGTAAACCCAACTGAATTAGTGTCAGTCGGGGATTCTACCACTAAGCCGTTGACGCACAGCAGGGATGAAGGAGAATTTAAGCGTATTTATTTTTAGATAAACACACAGTGACAGAGAGAACTCGATTCGATTTACCGAAGAGTCTTGCATTATGAGCCGTAATAGTCACTGTTTACAAACCCACACTTCCTCCCCAGAGAGCTCAACCCAAATAAATTTTTCAAGAGCCTATATATATATATATATATATATATATATATATATAAGTGTATCTGATCTGTGCGTCTGTGAGTGTGTGAGAAAGAGTGGGAGAGAGAGAGAGGGCTGTACCATCAAGTACAGCGTCTGAGGGTCTAAAAATTCACTTCCTAGAATCCATATACGATTTCATTATCGTGATGAAGATTTGTGCAGAACTATCCACATTTTCCGGAATAACTGATAACAGAGAACTGCTTCACAGTGTCCCACGCCGTTTCCAAACAGTCTTTATCGATGTTTCCAGTTCAATGTTGTCTCCCTTGCTATTTGAAAAATAGATTCAAACCTTTTCCTTGAGTATTAGTATAAAAGTAAATGTGATGAATTCGACCGAAGTTTGAGTCGCTACCATTACACTCCCTGTACATCTCTCTTTTTCTCTCTCTCTCTCTCTCTCTCTCTCTCTCTCTCTCTCTCTCTCTCTCTCTCTCACTCTCTCTCTCACTATATATATATATATATATATATATATATATAGTGGTGTTCGATAAAAGTGTCTCACCTGATTCTTTTTACTAAATTTTCTCTTCTCCGATGAAACGAAAGTTGAGCTAAATTCAAAGGATAAACAATCCAAAATCCGAAGAAGAACCTTTGAAAGCTCTTTGAATTTAGCAGTAAGTACTGTCAAGCATCCGTTCAGTATAATGTTCTGGGGATGATTTTCTTTTCGTGGAACTGGTTTCTTAAAACCTATTGAAAAGACCCTCAGGAGAGAGCAGTACAAGAGAATTTTAGAGTCTTGTCTGCTCCCTTCTGCTGAAAGGGTGCAAATCGACCCCACCAAGTTCATTTTTATGCAGGATAATGCTCCCTGTCACAAATCAAAATTGATGAAGGAATACTTTGATGAGAAGCAGGTGAGTGTTATGACATGGCCGCCCCAATCTCCTGACCTCAACATAGAAAACTTATGGAGCATTATAGAGTACAGGCTCTCGAGAAAGCAGTTGAGCAACAAAGAGGATTTGATTGTGAATTTCATATCCGAATGGAATTCAATGCTTGGAGATAAGATTTGCCAGAACCTAATCAAGTCAATGCCAAAAAGGGTTGAAAAGGTTATTCAAAATAAAGGAGGACCCATAGATTATTAAATATTTGGAACTATATTAACTATTATGAATAAATTATACCTCTATTATTCTTTATTTAAAGATGTTCTGTTGTGTTTCTATTGATTACTAGTTGCAGG
Organism: Acanthosepion esculentum; assembly: GCA_964036315.1. Lineage (NCBI taxonomy): Eukaryota > Metazoa > Mollusca > Cephalopoda > Sepiida > Sepiidae > Acanthosepion > Acanthosepion esculentum. Next base: position 128,903,908 of record OZ038477.1, on the reverse strand, counting down.
AAATAAGTGAGTCACTTTTTTTGCACGGAGTTTTTCGCTAAATTTCATTTATATCCAAAATTATAATTATCAATAGAATACCTTAGGGTGAGTAAACTTTTTTACTAGGTGGTCGGGAAGGGGTCTTTATATTAGTAAAATTAAAAATTAGTTTGACCCCAAAAACAATAGGCGAAAACATTTTTAAGTAAGAAAAATCAGGTGAGTCACTTTTATCGAACAGCACTATATATATATATATATATATATATATATATATATATATATATATATATATATGGATGTGCTTTCTGTACACAGACACAAACAGAAACGCACACACACATATATGTGTGTGTGTGTAACTAATGTAATTATAAACTTTCTCAGATGATTGATGTTACCTTCAGCATCCCGACTCCAGAGTTTCGTAGATGGACCCTCCAGGAATCACTCTGTCCACTCGTCAGAGGCTATCAGCAACTGACTGTTGATCTACT
>OZ038477.1:128758429-128898429 GCA_964036315.1 Acanthosepion esculentum | reverse complement strand
CAACAAATACTATTCTTAAAAGAGTGCTCAATACAGAGTAGAGCAAATATAATTATTTATTCGAAAATTATAACATAAAAATGTTATAAAATCACTATAAAGATAGCCATTTTGTTTCAACACTTCTGGTGTCTTATCAAGTGATGGTGTTGAATGTTGAATGTTCTACATTCAACACCATCACTTGATAAGACACCAGAAGTGTTGAAACAAAATGGCTATCTTTATAATGATTTTATAACATTTTTATGTTATAATTTTCGAATAAATAATTATATATATATATATATATATATATATATATATATACACATATATATATATATATATGTGTAGGTATGTATGTATGTATGTATATATATAGGTATCTCTAAGTATTTGCTAAAAATTACCATATAAAGACGCCCAAAATTCAATAAAAACAATGTTTTAATAATAAAACCATAATAAAATAATAATAAACCATAATAAAAATTAAAACAATGTTTTAATTAATAAAAACAATGTTCTAAGGTCAAAACCTTTGTGTTATTATTAAGTGGGAAGACCACTTTACTCCTAAAGGCGTAGCCCAACATATCGCACCATTTTGGAATAAGGCCGACATCGTAAGCAAATTAAAAACATTCAGGGTTGAATCCGGATCCACAATTCTGAAATTTTCAATTCCCAAGTTTTTATTACTACGATTGTTTTCGGCCATTTTTGGCGTTGATTTTTTTTGTACGATAACAATTTTTCATAAATTTGTGAATAATTGAAATTAATTGCAAAATCTAGCGAAAGTCATCCATGAAATGAAAATAATTGTACAGAAAATAAGGACCTACGTACATCAAATTGTCTTTAAATTAAGTGCCGGCAGAAGAATGATTGTTAAATTTTTAAAAGGTAAGCTTAAATATTAATGAAATACTTAGATACAGCGATCAATTTTGAGTTCTTCTGTAGCTTATTGTTGCCTATCGCATACGGCAGCAGCATGCCTCGCAAAAAGCAATCTCCGCCAACAGAGGACCAGATTGTAATCAAAGGAGCCAAGGCTGCAACGAAGAAAAGAAAGTCCCGTACAAACGAAAACCCAGATCAAACGGCAGCCAGAAGAACTTCCAATGCCGAGAATATATGACGACTTAGGGACTCTCAAACTCCTGAACAAGCCGAAGGCCCAATCAAGAGCCCTCCGCAGAAGCTAGCTTAATTGCCGCCCGATAGGGAGTCTTTTATATATATGTGTGTGTGTGTGTGTGTTTAGGCAGCAATCCTTTATTTATACATGTTTCATTAAAGACGACAGACAAGGTACTACGATTAAGCATTTTATTTAATTTTTCTTGGGTTCGATTAAGTGTTTTCTTTTCTGGATACGGAGTGTGGAGAAACTGTCCAACTGTCCTGTAATTACGAGCGCTTTCGAACATACTTTTAGCCATTATCAAGGATGATTTTAGTTTTGTTTTTTAACTGGGTGTATGGCTTGTGTGTATGTTTCTAGAGTTATATGGATGTTGTATTTTCCAAACACTCTTAGCACATTGTGGCCGTGTTCGTAGTTAATATTATTGAGTGTTGGCTTTTTCTTTTTTATTATTAAGGCTCCCATTATTTTTAATCTTTTTTTACATGTGGATAAAGTTATTATGTTTGTATTTTCTACTAGTATGTTTCGGATAGAGTCTGTTAAATTTTGTGTGTGTTTAAATAGGTTCTAATGGAACTATGGTCGGATAGGTGTAACGTAGGGCGTCGGGATAGGCATGTAATAGTGTGACCGATGTAATCATTTATGAATTCGGTTTGATCGGGAACATTTGATCTCATAGATAATGTTCGTTCGTCGTAATTTTGATTTTGCTCGTGTGTTGCTATTTTTTAGGATAAGGTTATCTGTTTTAAATTTTTTGTTGTAAATAATTTGTTATTTGTTTGTTTTTGTTTTTTTGTTCGAGTCAATTGGGGTAGTGTATTTCTTTATGATATTTCTAAGTGAAGATTCATCTTATTTGTAGTTGACGTGTATTTGGCTTTTGTAGAAAATATTTATGTTATTTTTGTCTGTGCGTTCACTATCATTGGGAAGAAATAGGCTAATTTGGTGGTCTATAAGGTGGTTAGGGAAGCCATTGTTAACTAGTGTCTGTTTTGCATTATTGAGTTCTTTAGGGAAGAGTAGTCGAGAGGGTGAATTCTGGTGTGCTCTTTTTAGGAATTTTTTTATTACTGGTATTTTGTACCTGAGTGGGCATTCACTTTTAAAGTTAAGGTGGCAAAAGTTTCCGCTAGTGAGTTTTTATACAATGAAGTGGTAAAAGGGCTGTTACTGTATTCTACGAGAACATCTAAGAATGGGAGTTTATTTTTTGACTAAATTCGTTGGTAAAGTTAAGGACAGAGTTTTGTTTTTCAAATGCGGTCTTGAGGGTATCTATTTCTTTTGTTATTCGCTAAAATAAAAATATAGTCTTCAGAGCGGACATATATTTTATGTTTACAGACCTGTTTAAATATCATGTTTTCTACATGGGACATATAATAATTGGAAAAACACGGTCCGAGCGAATTTCCCATACTAACACCATTAGTTTTAGGTGTTGCCATTATGGTCATAGAATAGGACTTTGGTTGTGCATGCATGTAATATTTTTTCAGGATATATGATTTAATGGATGGCAGTGGGATAGAATTATTAGTATAAACAGAATTGAGGATAATGTCAATGGTTTGATCGACGGGGACGTTTGTGAATAAATTTTCGACGTCAAGCTATGATACTTTGGGTTGGTCTTGTATTTTTTAGAATTTGGAGGAATTCATGGGTGGATATGATGCTGTAATTGGTAGGTATATATGTAGGTACTTCCATGAGATCACTAAAAAAGAGCATAGCATGACGAAAAAGACGCCAAACTTGACGAAAACAAAACTTTATCGTCTAAATGTTTATATTATTATTAAGAGGAAAGATCAAAGTATTTTGGGGGTACTTTTTTTAATTTTTAATCATTCCTAGCACGTCCAAAATTTTCGTTAAAAATCTTGTTTTTTTGAGTCAGCAAAATTGACAGATAATCAATCATGTCAACTATTTTTTCCATTTTATAAAAAACATGAAAATCTCAGTTCGAAATTATTTTAAAAATCAATTAAAATTTTTTCAAAACTTATTTTAAGAAAATCAGAAATTATAATGTTTATTTAAATTATTTTGAAACAAGCATTACGTAGTAGTTGATGTAGTTTGAAAATAAAACAAAGCAGGTCATAACATTTCGCGTCACTTAACAGGTGATGAATGACAATTTCATTACGTATTGACAGCTTACGTGAGGATAAGTTTTTCTACGGAAGGAGAGAAGTGAAATTATTTAGATTTAAGTGAACAAATTATTTACCTTGTTATTTTTAAGGAAAACTTTCAGCGCTCTTTTTTGTACTTAGCTTTCACATTTACGTTTACGATGCTTTATGGAAAATATATTATAAAGAAATTAAAATAAGACTGTTGAGAGTGAGATTAAATTACATAAGAAAGGTATCTAATTAATTTATAGGTACCTTTCTTATGAAATTTTATCAGAAGTGTACATAAAATACTATAATTTTATATACATTTATTACATTTTACTGTGTTATATGTATTTCCATTCATTTTATTATTAATTTTGATATTTCATGTGTGGAAAAATGTCATAACTGAGATTAATATAAAAATAAGATCATATAAATTTCATAAGATGATACTGATACTTTTAGGTACCCTTCTCAGTTGAAATTGAAAAATCAAATAAACTTCTCCACAAGTGTTTCGCAAAAATAAAGGCCTTAACAGCGGAGAACAATGCTTAACTCAAATAACGCAACTTAATTGTATTCTTGTTGGTCTTCCGTACTTTATAATTACAGCCGTATTATAAACACAAAATTACATTTCTTAATTACTGCGGATCTTCTGATTGGTCTAAATTATACAATTTACAACGCGCTAAAAAATGATCTATCCCATAAGGATATTTACTAAATCTGATGCGGCTTTTAACTAATTTTATAATATTTTAACAACTTAAATGTAAAAATCTATTATAATTAAAGAAATAACAAATAATTGTATTAAAAATTCATTTTTCATCGAAAAATGTTTTGCTTTCAGAAAATATTGTCCATATTCATAAAACAACTAAGAGCAAATAAAAGCATTTGAAATTAAATAATATCTTTGTTTTATTGAGTTTTGTATATTACAATTCAGAGCTTTATTTTCAGGTGGGGGGGGTCCAATTAAAAAAAATACATGATTTGCTTTCCTCAAAGCCTTGTGCTTTTAACTAATATAATCACTAAACTAAACAGTAAACAATTACTAGAGTTTTCATAAAATTAGTTATGGGGGTTGTTAATAAATATTTTAAAATAATATTTTTTCCATGACTTTAAAAAAAGAAGACATATTTATAATAATTTCCATCATTTGAGTTTCTGAAAGTTTCATTAACATCCGACAATTTTTATTTTTGCAAGATTTTCAAAATTAATGTCTGTCATAAAAAAAAAAAAAAAACGCGCTAAAAATGTATGTTATTTTTCTAGTTCCGTGATACAAAGAGAAACACGGTTTTTTAATAAAAATTTAGAATGTTCTAAAAAGAAGGAAAAAATTTTTTTAAATAGTTAAAAAATACTTCGGTCTTTCCTCTTTTCATCAGACTATGCTCGTTTTTTAGCAATTTCATGAAGGTACCTATATGGTATATATATATATATATATATATATATATATATATATATATATATATATATATATATATATATATATATATATATATATATATATATATATATATATATATATATATATATATATATATATATATATATATATATATATATATATATATATATATAGATAGATAGATAGATAGATAGAGAGAGAGAGAAACAAACAAACAAACAAACAGACAGAGACAGACAGACAGAGAGAAAATATGATACTGAGCACTCTTGCCGTAAAAAAATACCAAATTATATTTTAGAGAAACCTATTAGGAAAAGTTTTCGTGATTTCTTTATGGTAAATTCGGATTGAGGAATCGGAGAGCCGAGTTCGAATTCCACTCGACTCCATTACATTCACTTACGTGCTAATACACTTGGGAAGTTATCGATCCTCTTCTTCTCCCCTCAGCTATGGGTAAATAATAGGATAGACTGGGTTCTATAGCCTTGGATGGCAACTGGTCTAGTTGAATATAAGATGTCGAATCTATACCTGGGTCCATACGTAAATATTGATTTTGATTGAGTTTGCAAATGTGGCCCCTTGTTTGATAATATGTCTTAGCATTTTGCAGGCGATGCAGTGGGTGCATTCTAAGCTCCCGCCAACCGAACCCTACTTTGTTAGTAACACTTGGGAGAAGAAGTTTTATTACAATATTCGTCCTCAGTTTTAAAGCCTTTCAGCTGATACATTATCCGAGTTGTTTAAAATAATGCGTGTATTCAAATTACATAAAACATTAAATTGACACGAATTATAATAGCGTCCTGGGTAAGACGACAAATTACATCCATGTCCTGGGTATGACGACAAACTATATCCGACAGCAGGGCCTTTGCTCAGGAGGTTTTGAGAAACGTGGAACCACCTCTTAATTGCTGGTGTTCCCTGACTGGAGGGGGTAGCATCTGTTAGGGTCCCAGCTATGAGCAAATAGATAACCCCTAAACTGGGGTCAAAACACCATGAAAGTGTAAAAATAGGTTTTAATACCAGCAATACATTTTTGGAAAAAATTATTACCGGTAATAAATTTTTGAAGAAAAATTATTACCAGCAATACATTATTAACAGCAATAGTTTTTTGGAAAAATATTACGAGCAATAAATTTTTAAAAAATAAAAAATTACCAGCAATACATTTCTGGAAAAAATATTAACAGAAATACTTTAAAAAAAAAAAAAAAAAAATATTACCTGCAATAAATAATCTTGTCGACATTAAATAACCCATTAAGGTTGATATACCGTAAAATAAACCAAAGTTATAATAACAATGAAATCAATTTTTACCTACCTTGTCAACCTGCTAAAAGTAAACGATAGGGTATATTTCAACATTTAAGTAAATTACAGACCTCTCAGTGGTATAGTGAGGATTTAATTTAGCCTAACTCACACTAATTTCCTTCCTTCCTTCCTTCCTTCCTTTCTTTCTTTCTTTCTTTCTTTCTCCCTTTCTTTCTTTCTTTCTAATCGATCCCCTTATCTACTGCCTTTCCTTTTCTTTCTCTGTCTTTCTCAATTTTGCGTTCGGCTTCTTCCCCGTCATCATCCAACCACATACCGACCTTCACTTTCTCGTGCAATCCAATTAAATCTTACCCCGGTCACTTTACGACCACAGTAGAAGCGTCGCGCCTTCTTCCGACATTTGTCGATTGATTGAAATAGGTCAACAGCGTGTCAAGAGGACAAACTAGTGGCACGTGACATGTGTCATCCACTTAGACAAACGGCGAGGGAAAAACTTACATGCCTGAGTGGAAAGACGATAGCGTTTGTTTATTTATTCACTCAGTCAGTGCGGCCGGGCAAGGGTCAAAGGTAACATTATCGACGGAAAATTAAAAGGGTTATTTTAAGTATAATTTTGTTGGTCTATTTAAAATGAAAAGAAAGCTCTTGCAACAAAAACAATATAAAAAATCAAAATCTATAGAAACATTTGATTTTTTTTTTTATCCTTACCTGCGTTGAATGTATTTATTCATAATTCCTCATTTTTTTTATCCATGTTCATTTTGTTTTCTTTTTTTAGAAGTTGTTTTTTTTTTTTAACTTCATGCCGTCAATCTACGGCAATAAGCAGACGGGGTAGGATCAAAAAAGTAAAGGATAAACTCCCAGTGAAATTCGAACTCACATTGATTTTCATTTTACTCAATCCATGACCTGCTTCGGGTGAATGATTTGCCAATAATGTTCGATATCAAATTTGTTTCGTATAACTTTTTAATAGTTTATTTTGTCTATGTTTTGTTTAATTATTTTGTCTATTTTTAAGAAAATTATTGAACATAAGTTATGAAAAATCATTTGTTATAAAAGTTGGGCTATCTTAAAAAGAAAAATTATCATTGAAATATATATTTTACGCTATTTTTCACCCAATACAAGGCCCAAGAGTCACTCAAAGTAGTTACTGAATGTAGTTCTTTTATGTGCGTGAGAATTGTAGGATATGTAGGATAGATAATAGTTTAGACAAAACTTGAAGAGATTAATTTTGTAGTGGTTGAAGAAGCATCCTCTTGGGAGTATGTTCCACAAAACAGAGGTCCTTAAGAAGAAGCTGTATTGGGATTTTCCCAATTATATTTGGTAACGAAAATATTGTGACGCCGGCAAGAAGAAAGGAACACAAACACAGGTGGAATTGTTTGAAAAAATTTGTATTGTAGGAAAAGAGAGGAAAGTTTCTTGCAAACAATCGGGTTTGCGGAACTTATCTGAAAGATGCGTCCTTTTAACGGTTTTACATTTCCTGTGTCGTTTTGGCTGGGTTGAAGAAATAGAGCCTTGACTTCTGTGCTTCAGTTGCTGTCCAAATCCTCATACGTCATGGTATTTAGATGACTGAGAGTGCAGACGGGGAACGTGTTGTCTCTGAAAGTCCCAACAAGCAAAAGAGGAAGAGGGTTTGTAAAAACCGCTCTCGTCGGGTTTGGTGAAAATCTAAAAAGGTAGCTTGTGATTGGTTGTTTTTCATCCAATCACAGGGCGCCCACTTAGCGACTCCGTAATAATTTCAATAGCTGTCTGATCAGAACTTCCATTTGACGGAGGGAATGAAGATGCTTCAACGCTGTTTACGGACAATTTGGAATACAGATTCGAAATCAGTATACTCGATTTATTCAAATGTAGCATCAGTTTTGTTTTCTGAGAAACATATTTGTTATTGCCTAGTGTAATCTGCTAAAAGTTAGTTTAAGGCTTATATCCACACATCAATAGGCTTACGGATATATCACGTTGAAACATTGGTCCCCGTACGATCACCGAATTTAAGCAACGTCGAGCCCGGTCAGTACCTCGTTGAGTGACCGCTTGGGAATACCAGATGCTGTAAGCGTGGGTGTGCGGTTGGTGTAATGGATAACGGAAGTGGAAATGGGAGACTCGAGTTCAAACTCAAGGCAGGTTCATTATATTCACATATGCGCAAATACCCTTGGGAAAGGTTTGAATCCACCTCTTCGCCCCCAGCTATGGGTTAATTAGCAGAGCTTATATCAGTACATCATTATTATTTCAAAAAAAAATTCTGACAATCTAAAAACTATTATCTGGCTTTAAATAACCTGCAAAAGGTTGATAAGCCGTAAAAAAACAAATCCATCAATCAATTAATCCAACACATACACCTAGCCGCACGGAAATGGTTTGTAGAATAGTCTGGCAGACCATTACTACTAAGTAGGGAGTTCGATCTTCACTTGTGACTTTGTCTCAATGCTAAATTTTGTAAATGTCTGTCAATATATATTCATGTCTGTACACATGGTATGATGATTCTTGAATCGAATATGACTATTTCTAACACATTATAATATAAGATAAGGAAACTACTGCGTTGACAATTTACACTGATTTTACACTAAATCGTACATGTGCGTCATAAAAATACATTTGATTAAAATTATATACAAAATAAATTACTATGTAGAAACTGAGATATGATGCTATAAAATGAAAAAAATATATCAATTATGTTACCAGGGCCGTAGCAGCCGGGGGAGGCTTTACCCCTACCCCTATTCTTTTTACCAATTGTAGTATTTTTTTACAGGGTTTTATTTTAACAAAATACAATAAAGAAAGAAATACAAGGACAAAAACTATAATATAACTTTCAAAAAAACTTGACGAAAGTATTCTTCTTTAAAGGTATAGAATTTCCCTTTATCGCGGTGGTGCGTTTTCATTTTAATTTCGAATTGTGGTGAGTCTAATAAAATAAAATAAAATAAAATATAAAAATGTACAAATAAATAGAAAAGAATCCAAATTAAAACAAAGCATTTGTTTTCCCTTAAAATCCTTATCTCTTTTTCTATCTTTCACTATCTCTTTCTGTCTATATATTTCTCTCTCAAATGAAAAGTGGAAGAAGACAAAAAGACTATATATATATATATATATATATATATATATATATATATATATATATATATATATATATATATATATATATATATATATATATAGCCGCTGGACCATCAATATCGAGTGTTTTTCGACCGAGGTTAGTCTTTTCGTCTTCTTCCACTTTTCATTTGAGAGAGAAATATATAGACAGAAAGAGATAGTGAAAGATAGAAAAAAATATATATAAAACATTTGCCTCTACAACGGCCCTGGTTACATATATAAAATAAATAAAAATAACATTTACAATAGAGTAATGGAAGAATCGGAGAGCCGAGTTCGAATTCCAGTCGAATACATTACTTTCACTTACGTGCTAATGCCATTGCGAAAGCTACGAGTCCTCTTCTTCTCCCTCCCCCACCACTTAAATAGCAGTGCAGACCGGGTTCTGTAGACTTGGACGGTCTACTGCAGAAAGAAATGGTAACCTACTGCGGGGGAAAAATCTGCCTCGTCAGTCATGTATCGTGGGATACATGATTGCCTAAGTGTGTATCATGCATGGCACATAACTGACTGAATGACATGTTATTCTTAGTAATGCCATATTTCTTTCTGTGGTCATTATACGGTTGTTGTTTCTTTGTTACTAATAATTCACCGAATACAATGCTCAAGAGCCAATCAATGTAGATGGTTCTTTCTTTTTATCTGTCGTGTCCTTCCAGGACGTAGGCGATCATGGCTCTCCACTTCCTCCTATCCCTTGTAGCTCTCGATAAGTTCCGTGCCTCCGCCAACTCCCCCAGACCACGTTCTGCCATCCACTTGCTTAAGCCCGCCAGGTATGTCATGCGTTGCTTTCCCTTGTCTCTTTTTCCCTCGATTCGACTTGTGAGTATCAGATTCTCCAGACCCGCCTTTCTCATTATGTGTTCCAGAAATTTCATCTGCTTCTTCCTTATGTTAAATATAAGCTTCCTCCTTATGTAGAGGGTTAACGAGTGAGATTGTTGTAATGGAGAGGGAAATAAAAGAGTATTGCAAGGACGAGTAGGATTGATATCGCTTGACCTTTGACTTAAAGAGACCGAGATTATAGTTATATATATATATATATATATATATATATATATATATATATATATATATATATATATATATAAGCAAACACACACAAAAAAATTCTTGTTGCACAAGATTGAATGTAAAAAAAAGTAATAAATCAGTTGAATATGTACAAGTGATTTATTAATTTTTTTATTACTCACTGTATTCAAGGTGACAAACATCCCCATTGCCTGTGTTCCCTTTGTGGCAGGGGCGATATCTCCCTTGAAATAATAATAATAATAATAATGATAATTACATAGGATATGCTGTAAAACAGAAAACACCAAGTGAAAGAGAGGCGTTTTCGAACAACCAAGGTGTTAATATGCTGTAAAGAGTTTGAAATGTGATTGTTACAGAAAGTTAATCTAGAACACGAAATACAATCTTTTTGTAAGTGTACAAAGGATATCAGATTACTAATAGAAAATTACTGGAACAATAATAATTTGGAACTTTTAAACAAAGAAATGGATTTTGACACTATAAGAATCGAAGTTAAAATTAAGGATGTTTTGATCTAGAATTCATTTTTAAAACAAGAATCTCTGTAGTAGATCATCCAATTTATATAAATTGGATGATCTACTACGATTCTTAAGCCTTTCACGGGATTTACACATTTACCTGTAGAGGCAGCACAAAAATTATTGTTTTCATTAGATTCTACATTGATATTACAAGATTTTACGTCTCGATAATCTGGACCTATTTCTACTTACATTATTACAAATTGGGCAGGATAAATCTGAAAAAATTATACCGATTTGTTCAAGGCAGACATTTAGCATTCTGCTACCACTTTCTTTCGACTTCAATTTTTGTACAAACTAAACACCAAAGTGGATCACAGAGCCTTCATATTTCCCTGACTCCTGATTGGTCAATTAATGCCAAGATCATGCTTTCGTCTACGTCCGCACGGTTAAAATTAATTTACCGTCAAAATCCGTCTATGTGTTTCGAGCCTATCACGTGACATTATAAATACTTGGACAACTTTTTCACTCTTTCTCTTTTGCCTTCTCTCACACACAAGATGTAGCGTTAGAGAGATTACGTCAGTCCCTGACATACCCACATACGCGCGTGCGCACACACGCACGTACGTACGAAAATTGCACATCTCTGAACTCATGTCATTCACCCCTTCAACTACAAGAACACAGAAATTTATTCAACTTCTAACAGTGAGATTTTTTCAGCAACAAACACAGCATCCAAGAAAACACAACTTTTCGATATTCAAGTGAAGATTATATTTTCTCTCAATCAACAAGATTCTTTGAACTCACACCAAATTTCAGCTTATAACACCTTTTTATCGAATAACATTCTATCCATTGAAACTTACTATTATCTCATGAACTGAAGTGTTTTCTGTGAGTGCAGATAAAAATATTTTCTCTTAAAAGGCTTTAAGAATTCCAAGTTAAAGATAAATAACTCCTGCTATTAATTACAACTCTTACTATATAAAAATCACACACTTGATTGTTTTGTATTTGATATTATAAAAACAGTTTTTGTGTTTTTTCTCTTGTTTGCTTTTCGTTTGCTAAAGTAAAAAATGTACGGATTGAATTGAGGCCGTTCACGGTATTTAGCAACCCCCCCACATGGGTCGATGTGGCACAAGGCCGGTTTAATGTGGGCTTACCGAGCCCGTAGGCTCGGGAAAAAATATGCCCATTAGAACCCGTATACACGGGTCCAGGGACTGTCTACCTCCCCGGACGGCACTTTGCCCTACGGCAAAGCCACGTCCGAGTTCCTCTCCGCCGAGGCGGAGAGTTCGACAGCACGACTCCCTAGCCGCAGCCAGGAACTTTCTCAACTTTCACACCGCTACAGATACGACAACATATACATATGTAATTTTTTTCATGCGACAAGTCATATTGGGCAATGTTCGTCTCAATTTTTCAACGGTAAGGTGTTCCTAGACTGTGAATTTATTTATTGTTTCTGTAGTAAAGTTTTTTTTCTGACTCCAAGGTACTACCCTCCCAACTAATTGATAACCAGAGCTGGAACCAATTATGGTAACTTACAAGCTATAGATTTATTTTTCCTACCAGAATAACCTTTTATTAGCTGGACTGCTTTACAGGGCTCAACACTACAACTGCTTCGCCTTTTATTTACACTGAGAAGGGAAGTACTTTTCCAAGGGCATTAGTGTGAAACGAACGAAAGCGGTACCGGTTGAAAATCGAACTCAGTTCAAATACACCCACACCTACACCCACACATATATATATGATTGTGTGTGTGTGTGTGTGTGTGTGTGTGTGTGTGTGTGTGTGTGTGTGTGTGTGTGTGTGTGTGTGTGTGAGTGATTGATGGCTTTCAACTCAATTTCGATCATGACCGCCTTCTTAAATTAACCGTTGCTTGGATCTTTCGTGTGTTCTCAGATGGCTTATGTGACCTACATTAGTTTTGGCAACAACTAAATATGTGTGGCATATAGGCCCGGTGTTATCTCTGGGTGGAATGTTTTGGCCGTGAGAACAAAGACTTTTCCAAGTCAGCACCGGATTTGGTATTAAATGCACACGCGGACCATAATATTTTTAGGCGCTGGTTCGTTAATTTCAGGCAATTTCACTTGTCCATTTTGGCCATGGCGCTTCATACGTGTAACAACAGAGAAGAATCTGACTGCATACTGGACAGATATATCGTGAAGCAGATTCCTGATAAGAAATGATTCTTATTTTTATGGCGTCCCTTCTGATGTTTTGGCGCATCGCCTATGAAGCCGTTAAATCTATGTAGATATCGTCATGAACATATTTTCATTCTAGTATTAAGACCATTAATATTACTCAATTTGAAATATCAGTTGCACAAGAAATACAGTCTTACGTTATCATTTGAATATCCGATTTAATTCATCTGAACGATGGAACATCATTAAATTAACCTGTTCTCAAATAGATTCAAACGAACTTAGTTGTATATATATATATATATATATATATGTGTGTGTGTGTGTGTGTGTGTGTGTGTGTGTGTGTGTGTGTATTATGCAGTGTTACATTAGAACATGCACCTACCCACTACAAAACTGTACATCTTGTTTCAACATTAAAAAAAAATTTTAACGTTTCATCACGATGCATGTTCTAATAAAACACTTGCCTAATAAATAAATATTTATTGGTCGACTATTGTATTGAGCCCTGTTTTAAATTAATGTTTGGGACGCTGAAATCTTACTCTTCATTCTTTTACATTTGGATATGTATCTATCTATCTATCTATATATATATATATATATATATATATATATATATATATATATATTATGAGTGGATGAAGTGCATATTTCCACCAAATGGAAAAATGGAAGAATGTTAAAAAAATTAAATAAAAACTCATCAAATTTTCTTTATCTGTCATATCAAAAAGAAACGTTTGAAAGAAACGCTGCTTTCCAAATATACTTTATGTACAAACAGACACACACACACACACACACACACACACACACACACACACACATACAGAGAGAGAGAGAGAGAGAGAGAGAGAGTTTTGCAGCGATTTGCAGCGTTGGGTGAAACTACATCTAGTGCAGCCTATCCTATGATCAATTTCCTTTTATCCTATACTGAATTTGACACAATTGATCCATACACTAATATATCTGGCAGGTTTAGTATTTACTAATTCCACCTTCTAAATTTTTATGATGGATTCAAGGTAGGTGTCATCACTGCTTTCATTCCAATTCTAGATCATAGTTTCTGTTTTGGAAAGGTTTATCTTGAGTCCTATTTCTTGGAACATTTACTAAAGGATGCTGATTTCTTGTCCAAGATAAGAATTATCTCATCCATGAATATCTATGTCATCAGCAGCATAGTCCTTTTCATCAGTATATTTACTAATTCCACATTCCGAATGTTTATGATGGATTCAGGGTGCGCGCAATTGTTGTTTTTATTTCAATTCCAGATCATAGTTTGCAAATACTGCAAATACTGTCTAAACTTTTGTGACTAAGGGCTTTTCAACAATATTTAGACTCATTAATCCCAAACGTAAAATTTCTGCTATGTAAACAAGGCACTACACACACACACACACACACACACACATACACAAGTATGTATGTGTGTAAGTGTTTGCGTGTGTGTATAAAGCAACACGAAGCATGTATGGGAGTTAATGCCATAAGACTCAAATTACAGAGTTGCAATGAGTTATTTCCCTTGTATTTTGTAAAGATAGTGTTTGAGACTGTGATTTGTCGATTCTTAAAATATATATATATATATATATATATATATATATATATATATATATATATATATATATATAATATACTTCACCCATTAATGCGCACCATAGAATCTGGCACCAAGAAAAAAAGGAAAATTTCGGTATTAATTTTAGTTTCTAAAAATTTTCGCTATTAATAATAGTTTTTTTTTTTTAAATTAGTTATTAATTGTAGGTTTCAACTAACCAAGTTTCTACCAAATATGGGACAATGTGTATTAATGCGTTACATACGTCTGCATATATAGTGGAACCGCTCATGCAAATTTTTGTTTTATTTCAATATTCCACGTTATTTTTATGATGAAGTTATAAAAAGAACCAGGCTTTTTTATACTTTATTACGGGAATTTTCTTTTGAAACAGAAAAGGAGTCATTGGTGAACAATTTGGAGAAATTAATTATAAATATAATTTATTTTAAGAATATTATTGTCATTAAGTTACTCAATAACAAAAATTACCACTGAACTATTTTCTTCCGGTATTGTAATTAAATAAAGTCTTTAAAACCTTACCTCCCTTGAATTTTCATGGTAATGTTTTGTTTAATTCACAGCCGTAATTATCTCCCTTGAATTCTGAAACGTGAAATCTTCCTAATATTTTTCATGTTTTTCTAATTACGCATACATTCACTAGTATGTGCGAACATATACACAAACATGCACATAAACACACATACATACACACATAAACACGTACACACATGCACACTGCTTACTGAAAACCTTAACAATCGGGGTACATGTTTTGTTTTATTGGAGAGTGCTACTAATTTTATAATCATTATATTTTTTTATTTATAAATATTTATATTTTGTAATTATTATTATATATTATTTTATTATTCATTATATATTATTTTATTTATTCATTAATATATGCACACACACACACACAAACACACACACACATATATATATATATATATATTATAATATTTTTATATTCCTTCGCTACATAAGAGTTCTCATGTTTCAAAAGCGAGAGCCGAGATACTCAATATAATTTTTGAAATTAAGTTGAATTAAGGTGTCTGGTCTCGCTTCATCGTCAAGCGAGAATTTGGGAATAAGCTATCTTGTGGTTTGCGCGTGTTTATAAGTATGGCCTCTTGCAACATTAGTTACTATGGAAATGGCTAGGGTCGGCCATATTGGTTAGGTGGTCGACGAGAAGAGTTAATTTTTATCTCCAGACCAGTCCCCTTCGGAAAGTTTATGTCAGGTTATGTTGGGGTCCCTATTTCAAATCTGATAGTAGCGGTAGACCAACTAGACGGTGAACTCCGGATTATTTACCTAACGTGTTCTTTCCTATTTTTCTGCATACCTGCATATATATATATATATATATATATATATATATATATATATATATATATATATATAAGTTTTTTCTGGTACAAATTTAATGATGGCGAGTAATAAGCAAAATTTATATGGCATTTTAAAAAGCTAAAAAACAACCGGTTTTGTCCCAGCCTTATCAAGTTTATTTCTGGGATATAAA
The DNA here is from genome assembly GCA_964036315.1 of Acanthosepion esculentum. Classification (NCBI taxonomy): domain Eukaryota; kingdom Metazoa; phylum Mollusca; class Cephalopoda; order Sepiida; family Sepiidae; genus Acanthosepion; species Acanthosepion esculentum. The sequence continues at coordinate 128,882,354 of OZ038477.1, read as the reverse complement.
AAGCGTGTAAATTTAATTAATATTAATGATAACGAATGGGGGGGATATGAATTTCAAGAAAGCTAGAGTCCAATAACATTCAGACCCAGTAAGCATTCCCTCTGTTTACAGAGGGAAGGCCCACGGGGTCTGATATACAAGGACTCTAGAACCTTGAGGTGATATGAGGAGTGGGACCTCGATAAAATCGAAAAACGGTCACCACTAAAATCAAGAGCTCAATTCCTGCTATTTATTACATGCTCTGCAATAAAAGAGCCAGAAGTATTGGTTAGTTGACTTTTCCTGGCATCCGGATTCAAAATCCTGGGGGGTAATTGTTGTTTTATTCTCAGATCCAAACACTGGGACGTCCTCCCTATGTAGTCGAATCCACAACTACACTTGTAGCGATTGCTATGTTTTTCCACGCCCACATTTTATTCGTCTGCGATTGGCTAATAAATCAATACTACTTTTCTATAGGACAATTTAGCTATCGCAGTCGTTTCTTTGAATCTTTCGATTTGAGCTTGCTTACCTGTTTTGTTAGTATGAATGTAGTGATTGCTTAATTTTTAACCAATCACATATTTTTAATGCAAGATTAACTTTTCCCGCGCTTCTATGGGAGCCTATTCTTTTTTTTCTTAAAATAGGCGACTTTTTCACAAGTCGTCAGTAAGATTCAGTAAATTTCGCCTGTCCGAACGAGTCCACGATCTTACTCATAACATTTCAAACGCACACACAGACAGAGAAATTTTGTAATATAAACTCACACTTCTCTCTGTGACTTAGCCAAGCTTGTTGGGGATTAGTGAATGTATTTGTTAAATCAGAAGGAAATTATTTGTGATGGCGTGTTCGATAAAATTCAATCCTCAACAATATTCATTAATTTTGAACAGGTCATGCAAAAACAAGGTTTAAAAACAAAGGCAAGTTGAATGCAAAACAAATAATGGGTTTATATACAATTTAAATATGTGCAAATGTGTTAAAAACTGGTTAAATGTTAAGCGCTGATGTATTAAATTTGGTGTTGATTTTTTAGTACGTTTGAAAAATCTTTTGATAGTGTTAATAAGATTTGTTAAAAGAATTAAACAGTTATTGTTCTATGTAGGTGTTTATGTACAATTGTTTTTTAGTCAATAGAAGTTGCGTACCCTTAATTGATGTTTGTATGAAATGTTTTCAGTTATTAATACTTATTTCGTAGTGAGGGAAAATGTCACTTTTTAACCCTTTAATAATTGAAGTTTGTAAAGTTTTTGTTTGACACAGAGAGAGCAAGATTATGCCAAATGGTTGTTGTGTCAGAGTTTGATTTGCGCGGGAAAATCAAGGTTTTGAATTGCGTGGATTTGTTTTGGCGTCTCTCTGGATGCTGGAGTTTGACTAACTAAGCAGGTTGAGTTTCTTCTTTTTATAGGTATGTCCAATATTTCGCTAAAAAGTGGTATACCTTGACGACAAAAGGTCCCCAAATTGATAAAACAATTTTTAACGTTTAAATATTTATGTTGTTATTAAAGAGGAAAGACCAAAGTATTTTCTGAATATTTTTTCAGATTTTTTAATCCTTCCTATAAATGTTAAAAATTTTATTAAAAAATCTTCTTTTTTTTCGAGTCAAAAAATTTCGTAAAATCGAACTTATCGACATTTCTGTCGGAAAGATCATAGTTTGTTAGTTAAAAAATCATGAAAAATCAATTACACCTTTTTCTTTTGTTATCTTAGGAAATTTAGAATGATTAAAGTATACTTAATGTAATTTGAAAGAAACATTACTTACATTTTTAGCAGAAATGTTTTTAAGAGATATATTTCCAACCAGGGTGGTCTATTTTCACAGGCGTTGATTGATGTACGTCAATATATTCACAACTTACGGTACGGAAATTTATTGGATGGTAGCACAGAAGTGATATAATTCGTTCTAATTTTAAGTGAATCTGGTTAGTAGATTTTTTTTTAAAAATTCACTTTCAAATTTTTTTTTTTTTTTTTTTACCTTACGTTTGAGGAAGAATTCTGCACTGAAAATAACATTTAAATTATGAAAGAAAATCAAATTTTACAAGTAAAAATAAAACAGTATAAAAATTCATTTTTTTAAATTGAGGTTTATTATTTCAGTCATGAAATATTTTTCTGAGAATATAAAAATTACATGAAACACCATTAATTGAAACGGGTTAACTTAATGAAATGAGATTTTATTTCTTTTTTATTAAGGCAGATTTTTTTCTATTTATTAATAATTATATGGCAGTAATTTTAATATGAGTTTTATTTTATTTATTAATAAAATTAACATGCTATGTTGGTTTTGTTTTGACTCAACAAGTATTTTTTAGTTTGAGTAGTAGCGAGCTAACTCCAGAAAATTTAAACTCCAAAAATCGTTTTAATTGATAATTTGTCGTGTGGATAATAATTCCAAAGTAATGTACAATGAATTTATGCATTCGATTTCAAACTTGAAAATTTGGGTGGACTTCCAAGGGCGTTTTTTTTTTTTTTTTTGTAATTGTAAATAGTCGATATTTTCTTTTATCCCACTATTCGATTATATTTGAATAGAAAAAGAAAAAAATTGAAAATAATACGACGATATTCAGAAAACTTGCCAAGCGTTGTTTTCTTGTTACTGAACGAATCAAAGCCATTTCTGAAGTAAAAAAAAAAACTTGCTTCTATCAAAGGAAACTACTCATGTGACATTATTTCAACAATGTGCATCCGTACTTTCGTTGTAGACGATTTTAAATACAATTTTGGAATATTAAAAATTATTTTTAAAATAATTATGGTTGTCAGATTTTAATAAGCTTTCAAATTTATGATCTTTAAAAAGTAGAGAACATAATATATCATTTCCATAAGGTTGCAGAAAGAACTTAATGTATAAATATATAACAACCTTTTGTCATATTGTGTACTTAAAATTGAAAAAAAAAAAGAAAATTAATGTAAAAATTCATTGTTCATCAAAAAAATTTTTTTCTTTCAGATAATAATTACCTTCGTATATATTATTCAGAAAAGCCATTAAAAACTTTCTTAATTAAATATTGTCTTAGTTTTATTGGGTTTTGTATTTTTACAATTGAGGTAAAAGTTTGGATAATTTCGGACATTTTTTTAACAAAAAAATCGATGATTTAGATTTTTCAGAGTTTTGTGCATTTAATTAAAAAAAAAAATTCAGGTTGCAAATAAATTTTTTTTTGTGTTTTCATAAAATTAAGTTCGAGGGGGGTAACAGATATAAAAAAAAATATTTATACCATGACTTTCAAAGAGACAAACATTTCTAAAATAAGTTCATTCATTTCTGAATAAGTTCTGAAGTTTTCATTAAAATCCAACAAGTAGTTAATTTTTACAAGAATTTCGAAATTAATGTGTCTTTCAACTGACAAAAAAACAACTTAAAAAAAACGCAAAAAAGGTCAAAATTGGACATACCTAAAATTTTTATATGTTTTTAGACTGAAAAATAGGCTCAAGTAATTTGAGCGCCAAAGTGATTTTTCACGTGCATTCTAGGCTATTAACCAATGAGAAACTGAGTTGTTGAAATTAGTGTTCTGATTGGATAACAGGTGTGTGTGGGTGTAAAAATGGATTGTTCTGCTAGTAGGGGTGAAGGATAACGTGGATGATTCCACAAGCTCAATCAATCAGGACACTGTTAATTTCGAACCATTCCATAACACAACACATTTTTGATCAATTGTATTCTTGTGTTATCTATTCTAACAAACGGACCATGTCCTAATATTGATTCCTGAACATTTTTCTCTCAAGAGAACTTTCTTCGGACAATCAATTACAAATCAAAATACAGTTAAAGGGGAACAACTTCTTTCCCTTAATCTATACATTGAATACAATTTTATTGCATGTTTTGTCCTTGTATGTTATTTCAATATATACTTGTTGATGCACATTTGGTGTTTTGTTGTTTACTTGAATCCTGTACGTTGAAAGTATAATAATATAAATAGTATTGGTCCATCTACCCGCCGGTCCATTACACACTTATATTTATAAATCACTGAATTAACATGATTGTGGGTGGGGGGCATCCTTGTGAATGTGAATGGAAGAGAAAATAGGACGGGTAACAAATATTACCTGAACATTAACCGAAAACTAATATACTATAAACTATATATAAAAGATGTAAGAATTTATTGAACAAAGTAACTAATAATAAAACAAAAGTCATTGAAACAAAGCAAGTTCAGTCGACCAATGATGACAATTCCAGAACAACGTAACTATACCAAAAAACAGTGTCACCTAAGGACTGATGATAGCTGCACACAGAACAGCTTGAAATAGACTATCTCTATATTGAGGTAATTTGGGTTTTTTTGCTGTAAAAAATACATGTTAAAAAATAAAAACATTCGGCTCTCTGTGGAGCAGTTTTAATAATTAATATTACTAGGATCCACCCTGATTATATACCAACGGATCGTTTACCTGTACTATATATAGAGAGATTTATTTAATCATTTAATTTATTTTTATGTTATTTAAATTTTTTATTTAATTTAATTTACTTTATTTTGTTGGTGTTGGATATTATTATTATTATTATTATTATTATTATTATTATTATTATTATTATTATTATTATTATTATTATCTTTGATATCTGGCGTTTACACGTTTCTTTTCGGGTCCTGCCCAGGGACCTAAGGTTAGAAATGTCATCATGACACTTTCCACTGAAAAAAAAAATAATAATTATATAGATAAAGCCCTTCGTAAAGTGTGGGCTGTACTTGTCAGAACAATTTTTTGTATCTCTTTGAGGCATGGACTTCCAGGGATCCCTTCAATTAGTCTACTGGAATCTTTCCCAACCAGTCCAAGAGCTCCAACTACAACAGGGATTGTTGATGTTCCCATGTGCCACATTTTTGAGATTTCTATTTCAAGGTCTTTGTATTTTGACAATTTTTCGAATATCTTCAAAGATACATTGCAGTCTGCAGGGACTGCTATATCAATAAGGTAGCACTTATTTTGTTTGTGGTCTTTATAACAATTATTATTATTATTATTATTATTATTATTATTATTATTATTATTAATTTGAAATTGTGATGATTATAATGCAATGATGTGTTTTTTGCTGTCTGAAATGACATGACTATTAGACATATTACTGTATCTATTTTAATTCTGATCACCTTCCCCTCTATTACCCTATATATTAACTCGTTCAACCCTTTAAGGAAAATTTATTCTTCCTTCTTTCCTTTCTTTTCTTTTTCCTTCCTCTTTCTCTCTCTCTCTCTTCCCCCTCTCCTTTCTTCCTCTCTCTATCTCTCTTTTTCTCTCTTCCCTAATTTTTTTTTTTAATTTTATATTAAATTTTTTTCTTTTCTTTCTTCCTCTTTTATTATAAAAAATTTCCTTTTCCTTTTTCTTCCTTTTTTCATTTCTCTTTTCCTTTTGTCTGAACAAATACAAATTGATTTCATTTCTAAAAAAACTTTGAAAGAAGAAATGAATATTTACATAAATATATTCCTGAAATAAATTATAACTGAAATGGATTTCTAAGGATTGTCTTTACATATTATAAGACATTTTTATGTTTATACAATATTTTTTTTATAGATACAAATATTCAAGTACATGCTCTGTTTATAATAAACAGTATTAACAACATTTACCGGCCTGAATATCCAAGAAATTGTCATAGAAAATATGCATCCTTCGACAGGAATCGAACCTGTATCCTATACGGAACCGTCATATAGTCTGACGTGCTTTTACCGATTTCGCCACAGAAGAGCGTTTCGGTTAGCAAGGTCGATTTTACTGTTTTTAAACTACAATTCTCCATGGTTTTCTCACGTAGATTCATAACTGCTCGATGCATATCCAAATGTAAACAAATGACGTCACCCATTGTGAAATGGACAAAGTCCGACAATTATTTTAAGACATGTGGTGAAATCGGTAAAAGCACATCAGGCTATATGACGAACATTGAAGTCAACACTCAGAAGCAACAGACTGTTTCATGCTAAACGCAGTCATCAGGCCACTATTGTATCTTGACTGTTTATATATTCAGGTCAATGGTGCATTGTGGGTAGTTTATTCTAACATTTATTTTGGCTGGAATGTGGCATGTTTTGTTAATTTGTTTATTAATTATTGATTTGGATTAATTTATTTTACTTGTTTTTTCTTATTTATTTTTATTTTATATATTTTTATTTATTCTTTTCGGTTTTTCATTTTTAAGTAACATAGTAAAAATTTTGAGATGCGTTCTCATCGTTTATTTAGTAGTTTGTTTTGGTTTGGGAAGGTAATTATAGCTATTTTTTCGTCCAAACAGAGTTTGCAGATTTTGGATTGTTGTAGTCTATTCTAACGGTTATTTTGGCGGGAGTGGTTTGTTAATTTGTTTATTATTTAATTAATTTATTTATTTATTTGGATTAATTTATTTTACTTGTTTTGTTTATTTTATTTATTTTTATTTATTCTTTTCAGTTTTTTATTTTTAAGTGACATATTAAAACTTTGTTTTCATGTTTGCATTTTGAGATGAGTTCTGATCATATATTTAATAGTTTGTTTTGGTCTGGTAAGGTAATTATAGCTACATTTTAGTCCAATCAGAGTTTATAGTTTTTGGATTGATTGTTGTAGTCTAATGTAAAGGTTATTTTAGCAGGAGTGGCTTGTTAATTATTTACTTTATTTATTTATTTAATGGGATTAATTTATAACTGATGATTACATTTAGGCATAAAAATAAATATCTGCTTAAATATGTTGATCTAGATTAATTTTATCATTTTTAAAGTAAATTACAGTTTATTTTTTAATATAAATTACTATTTATTTATTTTGAATATAAATTTATGTATTTTGTTTAGATAAGAGCAAGTAATCACCCTTTAATTAAAAAAAAATTAAATTAAAATATAAATATGAATATTCACCACTTAACAATACAATTTTTTAATTTTCTCTTTTTTACATACATATATAAATCCTGCTTATTTTAATTGCTAAATATAAATTTAAAATTTTAAAAATAAAAAATTGTAATCCCAGTATAATATAATGAATAATAAAAGTATGACGTATAATGTTGGTGATGTCTTGTGTGTTGTGTTCCTGAAAGCCTCTGGCATGTAAAAGGCTAGTGATCCCTCCTCATGTGAAATTTTAGAATATAGGGATGTCACATCAATGGTCACTAGGAGTAAACAGTTTGGTAATCTATCTATTTTTTTCAGAATTCTTAAGAAATTGGTAGTGTCTTAGATATAACTCAGAATTGTGGGTAGTAGAGGTTTGAGGATTTAGTCAATATAACCCAAAATGTGTTGTCTGGGTACTGATTCCTGAAATTATTGGTTGGCCAGGCAGATGGATCTTGAGAGATTCTGTCAGATCCCACAATTTGTGTGGGTTTCTGATAATGTTCTCTATCGAGAAGTTGGTGGTTGTGTCTGTGGTTGGGTTTACTCAGAGAGTATAATTTTCACAGAGAGACCTCCAACCAACAACATTCCTCCGAAGAGTAAGTCCCAATATTTTGTTTATTCCACTGAATTTTTTATTAAGAACAACTGTATTAAATATGTATAGAATTAATGATTCCCATAATAAAGTTGTTCTTAATAACTTCTATAGCATCAACAATTCACCTAGTATGGATACCCCATATAATTGTAGAAATGTTGAACTCCAGTAGAAGGAAAATGCAGAACCTCTAATGTAATATACCAGGCAACCATTTACCCTAAAGAAAACAAAAACAACCACAATATTTATATTAGAATTTCTATGGGTGAATGGAAGCAACATCTGTATACCCATTGGCACAAATTTTCCAACCCAAAATTGAAATTCCAAACTGCACTTTACAAAAAACTTTTGGAATTGAGGGAGAAAGAACTGGACCCTCAGATTGACTGGAAAATTAGAGGGTTTACCTACACTCCTAGTAGTTTTAAAGGTAGATGCAATCTATGCCTACAAGAGAAAATTAGAATTATTAAATCTAGAAATCCAATTATACTATTAAATCAAAGAAATGAACTAATTTCTAAATGCCACCACCGCAGTAGATTTAAACTTATCTAGACTCTTAATGAACTTGCATGAATAGTCATCCTTTGGAAATTACCTGTGAATTCCTGCTCCTCTTCAGTCCTCACCGAACTTGAGTGAACTGTTTTCCTTTACCAAATACATGTGCTTCTATCTTTGACAATTACTCTGTATATACCGCTCCTCTTCTTTTCTTTATATATCCTTCCCAAATTTCTCTTCTGTCATAATTTACAAAAATATCTTATCTTTCACAATTACACTGTTACTCCACTTCTCCTCCTTTCTTTATATATCCTTTGCAAATTTCTCTTCTGTTTCAATTTATAAAAATATCTTTTCTCTATCACTAAATTACTATTAATTCTTGGTGACAAACAATAATATCTTTAATATTTCCCTTATTGGTATTATTTTTCCATTTTTCTTACCTTAACGTATCTTTAGTGAATTATCCTTTACATATAGGTATTATATTTTCACTACAATATTATATATTAATATTAATATACCATAATATAACTTTTGAGTTAATTTGTTATTATGTAATAATACATAATTATATGTTTATATAAGCTCTATTTTATATATTGGTTTATATATTTTTTATATTTTTTTATATATTTATTCTCAAAAAATTAGTATGTCTAATTTTAAGTATTTAGAAATTTTTTAATATTATGGGGCTTTTTATATTTAATATGTAATGCATATGTTAATATATAATATTGATATGTAGTATTGAAATGTATTTTACTGATATCTATTGTATTATTAGGTTTGATGAAGTGACATTTAAATATTTATCAGTTTTTTAGTATAATTTTTTAAGGAGTTTTTATATAAATATTTTTATCTGTCTATATTTCTGAGATGAGGTATTATGTACATTATTTACATTATTCAGACTATTGTCCTCATCTTTGTTGCCATATTTATTACAGCGTTTCAGCCATTGTAAGCTCCGGCCTTCTTCAGGTGATTGGAATGTTGAACTGAACCCTTTATTTCGCTCGCTGGGGTAGACGGTTCTATTTCCACGTGCCATGTTTAATGGATGTCAGTTATCAGTTATCTCCTGTTAATTTCCCTCTGAAAGTTCTCCACTGCCTTAACCGGGTATTGAACTCACACTGTTTGGGTTCTGTCACTGGATCTAACTAACACCTTTATCCACTGTGCCATGTGTCCTTGAGGACATCTGTGTATAGAGGAGAACATGACTAAAGACTGTGTGTACGCTATCCCGTGCAGCTGCGGAAAGAAATATAAAGGGGAGACAGGCCGCCCCCTTAAGGTAAGGCTTCAAGAACACCAGAAAGCGGTAACACAAGAGGAAGTGGAAAAATCAGGTGTGGCTGACCACATATGGAGAGAAAGGGGAGATCACCACCCTATGTGGGATTAGGTTGAGATTTAGACAAAGAACATCATTGAAAAATTCATAAACTTAAGGAATCAGCACATATGCTAGGCCACAAAAATCTCCTGAGCCGACCAAGCATAGAAATGAATACAATATAGGAACCAGTAATAAGGAGTTCCAGAGAAAATCGATAATAACAAAAAAATTTGCAATATGAGCTCTGGTAAAAATATGATCTGATAACAGCAAAAATTGCAATATGAGCACTGGTAAAAAATGATTGCTGAAGACATTAGGTTTATAATACCCAGAAATTCATATACATATGTCCTCATGGCACAGTGGATAAAGGCATTAGTTAGATCCAGTGACAGGACCCAAACAGTGTGAGTTCAATACCCAGTTAAGGCAGTGGAGAACTTTCAGAGGGAAATTAACAGGAGATAACTGATAACTGACATCCATTAAACATGGCACGTTGAAATAGAACCGTCTACCCCAGTGAGCGAAATAAAGGGTTCACCTTGACATTCCAACCACCTGAAGAAGACCGGAGCATACAACGGCTGAAACGTTGTAATAAATATGGCGACAAAGATGAGGACAATAGTCCGAATAATGTATATGTTTTTGTTTTTGTATTTAATATTTTAATTTCAGTTAAGGTTTTTTGTAATATTTTTTTTATTTATTTAACATTTTTTATTACTTTTAATTAATTAATATATTTATATATTAGTTATTAGTTATATAGTATTTTCTATTGATTCTAAAGGAACGTTTCATTTTTGTCTTATTTTAAAGTTTTTTTTTATATTTTACATTCAATTTCAAATATAATTTTTTCCCTTGTGGATGGGTATTAATTAATATAAGTTTAATTTGATATATCTTGATTTGGATGTATTCATCCTATGATATTTATATTTATTTTTTTATATTTCTCTTAATATTCTTTCCTATATATTGGTTAATTTAATACTCTTTTATTCTGAATTATCTCCCTTTCATATTTTGGGGTTTATCTCTTATTATTTTATATAATTTGTTTTTTTCATTAATTTCTGAAGGTTCTTTCAGTCTATTTACTGTCTGATTACTACTGGGCATATTAAATAAGTCATCTCTTCTCTCCTTTCCTTCTTTTTCGTTTCTCTTCCTTTCCCCTCTGACCACCACTCATATCAAGACTTGCACCACTTCCTGTTTCCTTTGCTACCTTCTTTTCCTTTCTTTTCTTCATCTTCTTTTTTCTCCTTTTCTTTCTTCCTTCCTTTCATCCCAATGACTGGGAATTTTTTTATTTCAATAATTTATCATCTATTAACTGTTTGAAAAATCCTGTAAATTTAATTATACAAGGTGAAAATGATCATTTACATAATGGTATCTTAATTCCAATGGTATGATATATATATATATATATATATATATATATATATATATATATATATGATAAGTTATGAAAGATTATCCACATATGCATCTTATAATATGTATATTTAATAGGTTGGTTAATGAAATTCAAGGAATAAACAGATAACAAAATTATAAAATATTGTCAATATGACTGATAATGTTTACTTCATATTAGTATGTCTTCTGTCTAAACTGTGTCCTTTATCAACAAGATGAGAAATAAACAATGAAGTGAAATTTACACATTCGGGGAGTCCTGCTTCATTGTTTATTTCTTAATAATAATAATAATAATGATAATAATAATAACAAAATTCCCCAGAAGAGTGATTCCCACTTCATTGATATTTCTCATCTCATTGATAAAGGACACAGGTGTGTCTGAAAATTCAAACTTTTAAATCTTTCTTTTCATACTTTGGTTTAGTCAATTATAGTAATATAATATACATATCATCAGATTTATTGAAAATATTTTTATCATTTTGTTGTTTTTTATCCCTTGAATTCATTAACTAGCTATGACTAATAGAGTTTCAATTACTTATATTGGATATAGAACCACCTCCTTAAGTAGACACTTCACATGTCACTTGGCAGAGCAGAGCTCTATAAAAAACATTTATCAGCCCATAATCTACAAGAGCTCTTAAGAAAGATATTAGTTAGTAACACTAGAGTCATTTGTAAATCAAATTCCCAAAAACGCCTTGTGCATCAAACAGCTCTCCCCCATCATCAACCTTACCTTGTTTAATAATGGTAATGGAGTGCCAAAAGTCTTTTGAATATAGAAAGTCACCCACTCAAATTCCATCCATGCCCAACACAGGATGACTTGGAATTGCTGCTACTATAATTCACAAACAAATCCACACAATCAAAACATGAAAATAAACTAACTACACCAAAATTAACCCCCTTGAAAATGGCTATGGAGGTGACCAAAAGCAATTGGGACAATTGAAATATGGACAGCTTTTGTACTCACTCACTTCCACCAAACGAATAAATATAAGAATGCTGGAAAAATTAAATAAAAAATTAATAAAATTTTCCTAGTCCGTCATATTTAATGAAATATATATATATATATATATATGAATAAAAAGAAAGAACAGTAAGATATATAATCCGGTGTTCTTATAGATATTTTTATTTTTACACAATAGTGCTCAACGTAAATTTAGACAGCATTAATATTATAAATTAACTGATTTAAAATATGTTTTTTTTCGCTACACAGTAATAACCATGTTTCAAAAATGGAAGCTAAAAGCTTTGAATTTAATTTTGTAATTAAATTAAAGACATTAGTTCCATTTCATCCTCAAGCAAATTTTGGAGTAACTTATTTTTAAATTTACAATTTTAAAGGCACGGCAAAGATTCATAATTCAGTGTTTCCAACGATACAGAGAAATCCACTCATCCAGACAAGGGGTAGTAGCATGTTCAATTTCAATTTTTGTTGTATCAGTTAATAGTTACATTCGAAAGAGGGGTTATGTTTAGGGATAGGTAAGGATGTATTTTTCAACAAATTCTGACATCCGCCAAATGCTAAAAAATTTTAAAAAAATATAGTCGATTAAATTTAACAGTAAAAATATTTCAAAATTGGTTTTAAAATTGTAATTAAATAAAACAGATTCTAACCTAAACATCTTTTAAAATTGTAGTTAAATAAAATGTATTCTAACCTTAACACCTCTCTAAAGTACTTCAAACACTTAAAAGAATCCAATAAAACACCTAAAGTTAAATGAAATTAATATGAAAAGTTAGAATATGTAGGTCATTAAATGACGCATATCCTTTGTACATACATGAGAAAAATATATATTACTAAGTTTATAAAGAATAAAAGTTCACTCAGTGAAATAATTTAGCTATCTTTGCCATCATTGTCATAAATTTTAATTAAATAATAATATCTATATATAAAATTTTAAAAAATGTGACCTGGTAATATGCATACTTATACTTGATATGATAAAATAATTTTACATACTGTAAGTAATTCTAATACATTTACTTGGTTTTAAAAAGAAATATAGTCTATTAAAAATTAAGTATGAAAATTTTTTAGAATTGTAGTTAAATAAAACATATTCTAGCCTAAACAGCCCCAAAAAATCTTTAAGTATACAAATAGAAAAAATGCTGTAAGAATTTTTTGCCGTTGACATTAAAATTTTTTATAAAAAACCCAGACAACATGCATTTAGCAGATGTCAGAATTTGTTGAAAAATACATCCTTTACCCATCCCTAAACATAACCCCTCTTTCGAATGTAACTATTAACTGATACAACAAAAATTGAAATTGAACAAGCTACTACCCCTTGTCTGGATGAGTGGATTTCTCTGTATCGTTGGAAACACTGAATTATGAATCTTTGCCGTGCCTTTAAAACTGTAAATTTAAAAATAAGTTACTCCAAAATTTGCTTGAGGATGAAATGGAACTAATGTCTTTAATTTAATTACAAAATTAAATTCGAAGCTTTTAGCTTCCATTTTTGAAACATAGTTATTACTGTGTAGCGAAAAAAACATATTTTAAATCAGTTAATTCATAATATATATATATATATATATATATATATATATATATATATATATACATGAAATAACTGAAGTAAAATTTGCACTTGGTTCATCAGTAGTTATAATGGTCAAGCTCAAGTCAAAATTTAATATTAACTGAAACATCTGGAAGAGGCATGGCACATGGAGCTAGAATGATCTACCCCGGTGGATGAAATAAAGAATTCAGTTCGAAATTCACCTGATAAAAGCATACAACAGCCGAAACATTGTGAATATGGTAATGAAGATGAGGATAACAGTTTGAATAATGTAAATAATGTAAACTGCTCAAATGAGTTTCTCTAAGACAATCATCAAATTCACTGTCTTTATTTTCATATAGAAATTGTCTTGAATTAATATTTGATTTATTGCTAGTATCTCAGGACCAAGTAACTTCTCACAAGTGATTAAAACTTAACAATAAAGTTGAATTCTTTTAGTTTCTTCATGCAAAGTAAACTTCATTGAGAATTCCTGCTCTGAAATTTGACATTGTCAATCTCAATTCATCTCCCAACTCGGGTAAGACAATAAACTACATTGGCATCCTGGTTAAGACAATAAACTACTTCAAACAACAAGGCCTCTGATCAGGAGGTTTTGAGGAGTGTGAAACAACCTCTTAATTGCTGGTGTTCTTAGGTCCACCCTGACTCTGGGTGGTAGCACCTGTTAGGGTCCCAGCTGTGGGCAAATAGTTGACACCCAAACTGGAGGTCAAAACACTATGAAAGTGTAAAAATAGGTTTTAATACCAGCAATATATTTTTGTGAAAGGTTATTACCAGCACTGAATTTTTTAAGAAAAAAATTATTACCAGCAATACATTTTTGTAAAAAAAAAATATTACCAGCAATAAAAATCTTGTCAGTATTAAATAACCCATAGAGGTTGATATGTCATAAACCAAACCAAACTAAATTCATCTCTGAAAATAATTCAATACAAAACAACAATAAGGAACAAAAGTTTAGAACATAATTTTTTATTATCATAAGGTGTCAATAAATTCTTTTAAGGAATTCTTTAAATTAATTTCTTGGTGTTTTCTTTTAATTTTTTTTTATCTTAATGATAATTGTTATTATAATCAAGAGCAACTGGTGTTGCTAACAATGACAACAATCAGTAACAAAACAACATTTGAAGAGGAAAGAAAATTCCAGTTGGTCAGTGTCCTAAACAGCCAGGCTCTGAAACACACACATCAAATCACCCAGGGTGCTTTAAACCCATTTCCATTTCCCTAGATCAAGCCCCATTTTCCATCCATCTTTGAGCTGCAACATGAAGAGGAAGAACAAGAACAAAAAAAAAAAAAAAAACATCAATTTTCTTTTTTGATAGATTTCATATTGTGGAAATGCCATTTTATATTTTTTAATTGTTAATATTGATTTTAATATTCTATTTCTTTTTTTTTATTTTATGCACACAGAAGGCACTATCCAAAAGGTTTACGAATTTGACCATAAAAAAAAAATTTAGTTTTTTCCTTCCAACTCCTGGATAACACCTTGTATAGAAGATGAGTTACAAATATTAAAATTTGAAATTAATTTACAACTATTCATAAAATTATCCTGTTTATACAATGTAAATATTTTACCAGGGTTTTATTTCAAAATTTAGTATTCTCCCCAAAAAGTTAGTTGTTAATGAAATTATATTTTTTTAAGTTATCATTATACATAGGCAAATCAATAAGTCTGTAGCTTAATTATGAAAAACACATTTTACACCACATATATTTTCAATATAATCTTCTTTGTCAATGCACTTAACCCAATGTTTCTTTATTAATCACAGAAGTCAAACATTATACAAATCCAGATTCAGCTAATAACTATCAAGCTATGGACTTACTGATCCACCCACACAGACATTTTAACTCAAAGTCTGTTTCTTCTTTTCAGTTTTTGCCTTTTAATCATTACAAACCAGGATAGATTGAGGATATGGTGCCTGGAAAAAGAAGTAGAGGAAAACCAAGACAGGCATTGATGGATAACATAATTCTGTGGTCACCAATTAATGAGTGACAGACATGAAATAAACTTGCTCAAGATCTTGATAAATGGCAGGAATATGTTATCTTTGTTCACAATCTACAAAAAGTGTCTAATGAAACACAACATAGGAATTTTTTTTTAAATGATCAATTGATATTAATCATCCACTTTTATATTTAAGATATTTTTGGTTACACATCTGAAATCCTCCAATGAGGTTAAAGTTCTAACTGTAAAATGTTAGCAGATATAAAAACAAAATACAGTAATGGTTAAAATCTGTTAAATCTTTATATTATTGAAATCCAAACAAGATTGGGGCTGTTAACCTTACTGAGTTTTGATAAAAAAAAAGCATTTGAAGCATGTCCAACATATGATTTATACCAGGAAATACCAGGTTTGAACTGAATTTAATATCCATCAGGAACCTTTGATCTAAGATGAGTTGGTTTGTAATGACCCCAGTATGCACTGGGTTCACCCTAAGAGATAAAAGCAAATTTTGTAGTCAGTATCACCTCAGAGAATAAAAAAAATCTTAGAGCTCGGAGGTTTGACATAAAAGGTAACCTAAAATGCACCAGGTATAGAATCAGGTCTCAAACCAACATAAAAAAGGGAAAACAAACCCAGCTGAATTTGGGATATAAATGCACAAGGCAACTTGATAGCAGAATTTTATCTAAACACCCAACCCACAAGAGCAGAATGTTGAAACCTCCTAGTAAAAAGATCAAACATTCAAAGAAAGACTTGAAATCTCATACCCTCGGTTCAGATAATGTTAATTTGATGGAGAATAAAAGTGAATAAACAATTATTTTACGTATAGAAAAATTAGTTTTGTATTCTTATCAAACATACTTAAAATATTTTAGGAAAACAAAAATGAGATTCATAAAGAAAAGAAGAAATTATTCGCATCTTATTTAAAATTGGATAGATATTAATTTGGTTTCCACAGGAGAGAACGAAACATGAAGGGAATAAAAAGAGGAACAAAAAAAGAAAAATTTTAATTTTTCTTTTTTGTCATCCAGACACTGGATTAAAATGGAGAAAAAGAATTTGTTACAAAAAATGCTATCAACTGGAAAGAAATTTGAAATATTAAATTAGATCTGCCCCTACCAATCATTTTGCTTTCAGATATCATAAATAGATATCATAAATAGATATCATAAATAGATATCACACACACTTTTCCGGATGAACACAAATAAATTATAAAAGTTTTTTTTTCAAAAATGGCATCTCTACAATATGTAATGAATTAAAAAAAACATTACCTTTAATAATTGTGAAAATGCTAATTTTACAAGTACACAAATGTACTAGCCACATGTCATTTGCTTGTTATTTCACAGGTGTACAATGTTTTTTACACTACATAAAACCTTTCCGCTGTGGTTCATGGGTCTAAAAAATGGTGTGAAGATGATGGAAATGGTTGCATTCTGGGCAGGGGTAGGGTAAGCTTAGGCTTGTCTGAATATCAAGGCTACCTGGGAGACATTATTGGAATCACAGGCCAGTGGTGTTGGTCTTTTAATTGTTAGATCACAAAGATGAAGATTGATTGTTTTATAAAGGCTTTCTGTTTTATAAAGGGTTTCTGTTTTAATATTCTTCCTTGCTTTTCCCAGAATTCAGGGATTAAATATTGGACATGCACTCAGTGTATCTATCTATCTAACTGGATATACATGTGTATGTGTGTAAATGCAGTTGTAGCTGTGCATATAAAACACATCTGTACATACATAAGAGTGTTGAAGAGTTTGTTTATTTATTTTTGAAAATACTAATGTAGCATTCATTAGTTTTTAAAAAAAATCAAGTGTTAAGAGAGGTCATTTGATAAAAATCGCCTGATGTTGAAACCAAGGTAGCAGATTCAACTGATCACCTGATTTTTAAAGTGTGTATATATATATATATATAAAATAAAGATTGTGTATCACAATACAATCCAGTGTATTACTGGAGGATAATGCCTTCAAGGCAAGCAGTCTTTGTAATTAAAGTGTTCAATAGCAAGAGATAGGCTATTCATAAAATAATTTAATAATAATTTATTAAAGTAAAAACTAAACACTCCTAATGTCATCTACTGACAAAAACTAAACAATCTTTTTGGCTTACCCAATATGTTTGATATCCAAATAAATTGGATGAGACAGTTAATATAAAATATTCACATCTGTCTACAAAATCTTATAAAATGTTTTACTGTAACTTTTTCCTACAAATTTGAGTTCAATCTATGAGATAATTTTAGATCTGGCCATGGAAAAATTATTTATAAAGTAAAGCACACATGAATATTATTAAGAAATTCTTTCAATGTGTTGGGATCCAAAATTGTTAATGTTGAATATACATTGATATGAAAATGTAGTGTGTCTCAAAAACCAGTTTAGTGAGTAATATTTGAATGGAAATCTGATGGAATGGCAAATATATAAGACAATTAGAAAAACTTCTATTTTGGCATATTTCGCCAATGAAGGGACGTCATCAGGAAAAGAACAATGAGTGAGACAAAACGTGGTTCACATTAAGCTTGATTTTTATTTTTTCGTCTTAAACTCAGTTTTATTTCTATCTATTTATATATCGATTTATTTTAAGGTTTATATATGCCACATTGTTTCTGTACAATTTAATTATAGCAGGTAATAAACTGAAACAGCTTGGTCATATATCAATCAAAGCAGAATCATAGATTATTCCACAGGAGAGGATATTTTAAAGTAATAATCAAGTGTTCATTTGCTTAGTATGAATCACATTTCATCTCACTAATAAATATTTTGGTGTGTAGAATCTAACTTCTACATTTCAGTGGATCACACATAAATTTTCCATAATGTTGTCATTGAACAACGTCCTGATTGGACAATAAATATGAAAATTGTATTTTGTTTATCTTCACATGCAAAGTTCTAAAATCTTTCACAGCTAAACACATAGAGGCTCTAAACCAAGTTTATAGCAACTGATCCATTCTGATTGGCTGAAAAATATCAATTAGGTGTTGTCAACTATGTCCAAATGTACCAACCCAATATTTGACCTTGAGTTCATTTGTTCAAAGTACAATTCACCATGAAATGTAAACGTGTTCTTGAGCCTACCATATGGTTCTCAATACTTATAAATACATGGTGACATTTTCTCTCGATCTATTTTTTTGTTCTCACTTACAAGCAATGTAAGCTCTGTGGAAAATTTGCTTTTTTTCCCCCCTGGGGAAAACACCATCACACACACACACACACACACACACATACGTATGTATGAACATTCACTCTTACAACCAGAAGAACAAAAATTGTTAATGTAACATTGTGAGTCACACCCACAAACGTTTTTTTTTGCACTATTTTCAAACTGTTTAATTCTCTTACAAGTAACACTACATCTTACTCAAATTCTCCGAACTCACACACCTTTTAATACACTTTATAGTTTATCAACAAGAACATTTTTCCTCACTCAAAATTCCAAGGACAAGTAAATTTCAGCATTTCAAACACAAATGAATTACTGTTTTGTACGATTGTTGTTATGCATATATAAATTCCATTTACTTGTGCAACTTCTCTTGTTGAATGTGTTTCTTCTTGTTGTTTCATATTTTGTGGTAATTTGCTTAATATAAATTAGTTAGGGCAATCTGGTGACCCCCTAAAGACCGGTGACCCCTACAGGTGGAATAAAATTCTTGCGAACTATTTAAGTAAACTGGTCCATGCATTAAAAATAAGGAAAGGATTTTTCGGAAATAATTTTTTCAGATTAACATTCATTAGATCTTCCTCAAGGCACAGCCTTAGAATAAAAAGTAGTGATTGTTTATCAATTTAGAAAAGGGATCCTCTTCATGATACAGAGTAAAATTGATCCCTGACTTCATACAGTGTTATAGGGACCTAACTGTTCAGTATTAGGACAGGTCGATTTTGAAACTGTGGTATTGCACTCAATTTGAAAGTTGAGGTGTGACATGAAAATAACAAAAACAAAATATTTTTTTCCAAATCATTATAATAATATTTTTGAGGAAACGAGGTTAAAGATTTAGGTTCCAAATCATAAGGTTGGAATTTCATTCCTGTGATCAGTAAAAGTCTTATAGCAAAGCCTTATAGCAAAGTCTTATAGCAAAGTCTTATAGCAAAGCCTTATAGCAAAGTCTTATAGCAAAGTCTTATAGCAAAGCCTTATAGCAAAGTCTTATAGCAAAGTCTTATAAAATCCATAATTTACTGAAGCTTTACAGATTGTATATGACAAGATGCATGACACAAGCACATTATTATAAAATCATTTTTCCATCAAATAAGACCTTCATTTTCTTCAAAGGCAAATTATACTGAACAATTTAGCTATATTATGATTCAATGTTATACAGTGCAATAGTTTTAGTGTGATTTTCAATAAACAATGCAAATTTAAAATATTTGTCTTATAATTTGTGCCCAGCAATATTATGGTGCATATATACACTTTTATCTATTTTTTGTTTTTATCAATTATTATCTAACAAATGTTATTCATTGAGTAGCCTTTTTTGTAATCTTTTATCATTTTTTACACAGTTTTTACTTACTGAATACAGCAAAAGAAATGTCATATTTTGCTTGTGGTGATTCATAATTAGAATTCTGGTTTGAATATATTTTCCATTCAATGTATCTAATACAAAAGATATTAACTTTATTTGGATTTATTTTTGAAATAGTAAATTCTAAAGTCAATTTGTAAGCAAAAGCCTGCAGAAATTAGGTACATTTTTTTAGATGATATTTAAAACTAAAAGGCTCACAAATTGGTAAAAGCTATGAATCTAATTTTTGGTGTAACTATTTATTAAATCAAATCCCAGCTTTCATACCGAGTACAATGTTGATTTTCTAAAACAAGCGAAAAACCAACCTGCCCTATTCTGTATACAAAAACAGACATTTTTTTTTATAAAAAGATTTCTTTCAGATAAAGAACAAGTAGATATATGCATTTTTAATTAAAGAAAAAATCACACAAATTAATAAAAGTATATATCCATTTATTCTTGATTTAAGATGAATAATTAGTATACACTCACTGTGCTTCAAAAAAATCTCCCACAAAAATGTTTTTAATTTTAAAAATTCAGAAAAATAAAAAAAAGAAGAATATGTAGATATCAATGATGTGAGCATAATTTTAAACTTGACATTTTTAAATAACAACTAAGTCCAATAACTCTGCAAAAAGTACTGATTGATTTTACATTGTATTGATATTATGAACAGGAGCCCAGCTTCGAAATCAATAAAAAAAATTAAATATTTTTTGTCCAGAGAAATATTGTGACTCAAGAAAGATCTAATGAATGCTAAGCTACAAAATTATTCACTGAAAATTCTTTTCTTATTTTTTATGATGGACCACTCTATTTAATTTGTACCAATTCTTTCTCTGATGACATTGATTCATCAGTAAATCAAATCAAAGTAGAAGTTTTCAAAATTGTCATATATTTACTAAACCAATTTAGTAAAAATAATACCTTTACTATGATACTTAAAAATGAACAATATATTCCTCATTCTAGACTATTTCAACTGTTTATTCTGTCATTTTCGGATACTGTGTAAGTGACTTCATTCACCAAACAAAATGTTTGCCTTGCCAGTTACCAGACAATAATATAAATGAATTTTGTATTCATGATGACATGTCTCACTAATGCTACAGCAAAAAAAAAAAACAGACCTTGCTGAAAATTGAGAACAGGCAAGCATTGAAAACGAATGTAGAAGAAGGAGGAGTAATAGTGCAAATAATACAGAGTGCTTAATGTTAACATTATTCAAGACTTAAATTTTCTAGTTGGTTTTATGAACATGTCTAACTACTTGTAGTTATTTACAAAGTTACACATAATCTTCAGTACAGTTTCAATAGTGCAGTATCTCACTAGTATAATATATGATGCATGCCAGGAAATTTCAAAGGTTTGAATCAAATTTAATATCCATCAGGAACCTTTGATCTAAGAAGAGTTGATCTGTGGTGACCCCAATATGTTCTGGGTTCACTTAAAGAGATACCAAAGTAAGTTTTGTACTCAGTTTCACCTCAGAACATTAAATTTCAAAGGTTTGAATCAAATTTAATATCCATCAGGAACCTTTGATCTAAGAAGAGTTGATCTGTGGTGACCCCAATATGTTCTGGGTTCACTTAAAGAGATACCAAAGTAAGTTTTGTACTCAGTTTCACCTCAGAACATTAAATTTCAAAGGTTTGAATCAAATTTAATATCCATCAGGAACCTTTGATCTAAGAAGAGTTGATCTGTGGTGACCCCAATATGTTCTGGGTTCACTTAAAGAGATACCAAAGTAAGTTTTGTACTCAGTTTCACCTCAGAACATTAAATTTCAAAGGTTTGAATCAAATTTAATATCCATCAGGAACCTTTGATCTAAGAAGAGTTGATCTGTAGTGACCCCAATATGTTCTGGGTTCACTTAAAGAGATACCAAAGTAAGTTTTGTACTCAGTTTCACCTCAGAACATTAAATGATCTAGAAGCACTGTGAGTCGAACCAGAAGGTGATTTCAAAACCATCAGGTGCAGAATTGAACCTCAAAGAATGTTGCTGGGTGCAGCAACATAAACAAAGACATAAATCTAGCCAAACTTAGTCTATACGCATGCAAGACAATTAGAAAATAGAAAGCTATATATATTGTTGCATTGCAGCTCAGACCAGACAGAATGTTCATTGACAGGGTGCAGTTTCTTCTAGTCAGAGTGCTTGGATGTCGATCTGGAGACAGTGCAGAGGATTCGGAAAGAGTTGAATGAGTCTAATGGTGATTATGAAGGTGTTTGGAGTGATCACTAGTGATGGCAACATTATGCCTTCATTCATCTTCCCACAGGGCCTCAGACTCAACATAGAGGCCTACATTAAGTGCTTTGAGGAGGTAGTGTTGTGCTGATCAAGAGGGTGGCAACAGGACTTTGCACCATGCCACACAAGCAGGAGAAACAAGTCGTGGATGTCAGACAATTTCTGCAACTGCATCACACCTTACAGCTGGCCACCTAAGTCCCCAGATTGCAACCCCCTTGATTATTATATATATGAAACAGTTGAGCGAGAGACCAACATAATTCCTTGTAACACCAAAGATAAACTGAAGGCAAGGATTATGGCAGCATTCACCAACTTAAACGAGGCAACTATCCAGAAAAGATACAGGAGATTCCAGAGTCATCTAGAGGCCATGGCTGAAGTCAATGGCACTATTATTGAATAAATTTACTCTTTAGTATTTCAAGATATTTTTGAGTAATTTTGGTAAATATATCTATTAAAATGAGATGTCAGTGTTATTTTCGTTTTTGCGTTATTTATACGACAATTTATCCATCGCAACATACATATATATATATATATATATATATATATATATACTGACATGGAGCAATATTTAACAAACTAACCATGAAATTTTTAAAATAGTACTTTTTTATCTTTGTAACATTATCATCATACAAACTAATAAGAACAAATGACTAAATTTCTCATATGGATTTTACATTCTTGTAAGAATGTGAGAGACTCTCATCTTTTTCAGTATCCATCCTATCTGTGCATATCCCAAGTGTAGCACAGTTGACCATCTGTTTATATGTTACGGATAGCTACTGACATCCTGTTATGCAGTGATCTGCACCTGGTGGCTAGGAGGTCATCTTTCAGATCAACCCACTGATGCACCTGACTTCTTTGATACATTCATGTAACACTAAGAGCAAAGTCTATTTTAGTGTCATCTGTGGTGAGTCATATACTATGTCTTCATGTGTGTTGAATATTGTTCTCATTAGATACCTTATAGTTTTGGCTTTGTACCAAAATAACATTGCCTACCATAATTCAGTCATTATCAAGCTTGTCGTATTAAACCAATGTTAGGAGCCTTCTATTAAGCTTAGTAAATAACTTTGTACACTTCGCTGTGGAGTACTGATTAGCAAATTAGTCTGGTCAACCATTACTATTAGTGCTTTATACTTGTAACCATATGCTACACTAAACCATCTTAAATAAATACATATAAAAAAGGAAGAGGAAAATCTGTTTTATGAAAAATATACTTTTGACAGCTTTTAAAAATACAAAATAAATCAGTTTTTAATTATGTTTGGAGAGTAAAGCCATTTATCAAATTTTCCTCCATTTTTATTTTATTTCTCACATGAAATACATGTTTGTTCAAGGATGTCACATGATAGATATTAACCAATAAAAAAGCAGCAAGGATTTTTCTTAAGATGACTTCAATTGACTGTCTGAAGAATTTGCTGCAGTCTTTGAAAATTCTAAAGATATTCCCATAAAGTTTTTACATTTTTTTAAGATTAAACATTTAGCATGTGCTTTTTATTTATTTTGGCAGCAATGTCTGCATACATACTAGAAATATAATCTCTATATATTTCATCACCACAATTTTAATTTCTTGAAGTCTAGGATTAAATGCTATTTTTCTTACATGTCATCATAAACTACACTTTTTACATCCTCCTCTTATGCTCATGCAACTCTATCTTGAGTGGCTCTTGAGCTTTGTATTGAGCAAACAATTAGTTAAAAAATGAAAAGAAAAATGAATGAATGTTTGTGTACATGGGATTTCACTCAAAGTTTCTTAAATGATTAAATTCTTTTTTTCAGAAACATCATACAATTATTATTTGATGCTATTAAAGATATTTTTTTGCATAATAATCTATTTATTATAATTGATTCTATTTTTTTTAGTTTGGATTTTGTTTTTGTATTTTTTTGTTTTGTTTTGGGTTTTTTTTGTTTTTTTTATTCAAATCAAGTTTAGCTCAAAGTTTTGTCCTACTCCACACACACACACATATATATTACTTTTCTTTTTCTGAAATTTCATTATGTATGACAATTTTAAAGCAATTTTTGCTAATATATATAAATACATAAATAAGAACAAAAGCAAAAAATAAAAAAAGTGCAGTTGAAATTTGTCCATACCTCCTGAAATATGTAGCATTGGCAATAATCATATCTGTAACATTAACCTTCCTTATTATGAGAAAATATGTTTCTTTATATTCCACTATTTATTGTTTTCTTTAAAACATCATTAAGTTGGGGTAGGATTCATTAAGGATTTACAAGATTGTATACAGAAATATTTGAGGCAAGTTTTGGACCTGAAACTGCAAGGGAAAGGGTAACTTGTATAAACACAGCCATCACCACCTCCATACAGAATCTTATCATTTTTTTGCTTCTTTTTCTTACTGTGACTATGTCCAGATAAATGTCTCATGTCTCATCACACTCTACAGTGAAATTTCATTGACCCAAAGATCTGCACAAGCACGATCACAGTGCTGTTAAATGATTGCAAAAGAAATTCCAAAATGAATTTCACACTGGCCTGTTATCCTGAACTCAAAACAGGAATACAATTGATAAAACATCACAGAAGTTGAAGGAAAGGTTGACATTGGATTAAACTTTAAATAACTGAAATTATACTTCAAGTAATTTCAATGACATTTTCAGTAGCATATCCTCCTGGAGTCAGTTTAAACTGATGATTTTTTTAAAAAAATATATCTAAATTTAAAGTATAAATTATAATTTTGAGAAGAGAAATTTTCTCTAAAATATTTGTGAAAATTAACAAATTTTCATCTAAAATTAATAAAATATGAAATTTAAGTAAAACGGTTGTAAAATAAATAGAAAAAGAAGACATCAGTATAACACATATTCTGGTGTCAGTTTAAACTGATGATTTTTTTTAAAAATATATCTAAATTTAAAGTATAAACTATAATTTTGAGAAGAGAAATTTTCTCTAAAATATTTGTGAAAATTAACAAATTTTCATCTAAAATTAATAAAATATGAAATTTAAGTAAAACGGTTGTAAAATAAATAGAAAAAGAAGACATCAGTATAGCACATATTCTGGTGTCAGTTTAAACTGATGATTTTTTTTTTAAATATATCTAAATTTAAAGTATAAATTATAATTTTGAGAAGAGAAATTTTCTCTAAAATATTTGTGAAAATTAACAAATTTTCATCTAAAATTAATAAAATATGAAATTTAAGTAAAACGGTTGTAAAATAAATAGAAAAAGAAGACATCAGTATAACACATATTCTGGTGTCAGTTTAAACTGATGATTTTTTTTTTAAATATATCTAAATTTAAAGTATAAATTATAATTTTGAGAAGAGAAATTTTCTCTAAAATATTTGTGAAAATTAACAAATTTTCATCTAAAATTAATAAAATAAGAAATTTAAGTAAAACGGTTGTAAAATAAATAGAAAAAGAAGACATCAGTATAACACATATTCTGGTGTCAGTTTAAACTGATGATTTTTTTTTTAAATATATCTAAATTTAAAGTATAAATTATAATTTTGAGAAGAGAAATTTTCTCTAAAATATTTGTGAAAATTAACAAATTTTCATCTAAAATTAATAAAATATGAAATTTAAGTAAAACGGTTGTAAAATAAATAGAAAAAGAAGACATCAGTATAACACATATTCTGGTGTCAGTTTAAACTGATGATTTTTTTTAAAAATATATCTAAATTTAAAGTATAAATTATAATTTTGAGAAGAGAAATTTTCTCTAAAATATTTGTGAAAATTAACAAATTTTCATCTAAAATTAATAAAATAAGAAATTTAAGTAAAACGGTTGTAAAATAAATAGAAAAAGAAGACATCAGTATAACACATATTCTGGTGTCAGTTTAAACTGATGATTTTTTTTTTAAATATATCTAAATTTAAAGTATAAATTATAATTTTGAGAAGAGAAATTTTCTCTAAAATATTTTTGAAAATTAACAAATTTTCATCTAAAATTAATAAAATAAGAAATTTAAGTAAAACGGTTGTAAAATAAATAGAAAAAGAAGACATCAGTATAACACATATTCTGGTGTCAGTTTAAACTGATGATTTTTTTTTTAAATATATCTAAATTTAAAGTATAAATTATAATTTTGAGAAGAGAAATTTTCTCTAAAATATTTGTGAAAATTAACAAATTTTCATCTAAAATTAATAAAATATGAAATTTAAGTAAAACAGTTGCAATACATAGAAAAAGAAGACATCAGTTTAACCCATATCATTCTGGTGTCAGTTTAAACTGATGTTGTTTTTCTATTTATCTAAATTATAATTATAAACTATAATTTTAAAAAGTAAAAATTTCACAGAAATATTTATGAAATTTTACAAGTTTTCATTTAAAATCAGGAAAATATGAACTTTAAACAAAATGGTCATAATATATAGCAAAAGATATCAATTTTTATCTGATGCCAGGAAGATATAGCTTAAAGTAATTATAATTACACATTTTAGTAATTATAATTGTGAATTCAATATTTCTAATTGTGCTAAAATCAAGTACTGTTATGTGATCAGTGAATTTCATTTCAATTCAAATAATTAAACTTCTATATTCAGAAAATACAATTGGGTGCAGTGTTAATTTAATCATCATTTCAGTATTTGATAAGTGTTTTAGATAATTATATTTCATCTTTACATAATTATAATTACCCTTCCAATAATAGTAATAATAATTTCAGTAATTTTGATAATATATCAATTTACTGAGATAATAGCTTTTAAGGTTTTTACATTATTGATTATAACGCAACTTTAATTAATTGTAGTCATACTGTTAATTAATAAAATAATGCCCTAATAATTGTATTTAGATTCA
Organism: Acanthosepion esculentum; assembly: GCA_964036315.1. Taxonomy (NCBI): domain Eukaryota; kingdom Metazoa; phylum Mollusca; class Cephalopoda; order Sepiida; family Sepiidae; genus Acanthosepion; species Acanthosepion esculentum. The sequence goes on along the minus strand of OZ038477.1, from coordinate 128,855,028 downwards.
TCCTGAATGAATTGGTTCTCAAATAATTTCATTTACAATATTCATTAATGAAAACTGGGCATAAAAAAAACAATTACCTTTCTCTTAATTTCACTTGAACTTTAAATTACCATTTCTACAATCTTGAAATTTCAAAGTTTTTCTATAAGGATTTTCACTGAGTGCAAATATCATTTACCAAATTGGAATATATGAATACTTCAGGAACAGCAATACTAGAGCATCTATTAAACAATCATCAGTGTCCAATGTCCTACTATGAGAGTGTGTTTTCTGTTTTAAGCCAGTTACATTCAGACTTTCATCTGAATCATTCAGAAACCATATTTATTAACTCTCGGCAGCCTTCTCTTTGTAAACAGAAAGGATGGCTGTTAGGTCTTAATATAATCTGTTTGTGATGTATATGCATATATTGGCATATTATTAATATATGTGTATATCCTATCTTCATTTAGAATACTATTGCCCTTTTACTTATGGGGCATATTCATTTTATTTCTTTGATTAAGAGAGAGGTATGAAAACCAGTCAGCTGTTTTCTTTTTCTTTTTCAAATTGCAGTTCACATTAATTATATTTTTCTTTCTTTCATTTTTCTCAGGCTGAATTTATTGGTTGGATTATCAGAAGCAAAGAAAACAAAACCAGCAATCTGAGTTCAATTTCCAACTGTGACAGTCTGTGCTCACTTCACACTAATGCCCCTGGGAAAGGTATGAACCACACTGCTCCTCCTCCCTCTATTTTTGGATTAAATAGCAGTAAAAAAACAGGCTTTCTAGCCTTGACTGGCAACCAGTGTAGAAGGAAAATTGAATTCAAAATCATTGTAAAGACCATGAGAAATCATTCCACTACTTTCCCAAGAACAATCATGACAATGTGCAGCTTAAAAAATTAGGAACTTGTTGAGAGCCATGGTCATTTATATCCTGAAATGACATGGCATTTACATATTATTACAAGTAATTATTTCAATAACCAATTTTTTCATATATCAAAATAAAATACTTTAATTTTAATCTATCTTAAAACTCTACGTTTTCAGGTATTACGCACTCCTCTAAATTAAGTTTCAACCAAATGCAATTAAAATTAGAGACGTATTTATATCTTTAGAAAATGCAATTATGTTTCTGCAATTAAAGTTAAAATTTGAATAATTGCAATCAATATTTATAAATTAAAATTATGCTTTCTATAATTGCAATTAACTGACTGGTTCATTACAATTCAGTTTTAATGAATTGTAATTACAATATTTACATTTAGACTAATGTCCTTATCATTGCTGTTATTATTACATTATTCCAACTATTGTGCTCTTCTGCCTTCTTCAGGTGTCTATCAATCCAAGTATCCTGAAGAAGGCCAAAGGGAATAACAACTGAAATGCTGGGCTAATAACAACAAAGATAAGGACATTAGTCCAAATGTAAAAATGATTCTCATCCCAGAAATTCAAACTGTAATTACATTTTTAATCTATGTTTTTGATTTATATAAATGGAATTTAATAAGAAAATATTAGGATTTGCACATTATAAAATAGACTTCAAGCAACTGCAAGTATAGTTTAAAATACAAAACAAAAAACAAATCCAATTTTAAAAAGTTATAACTAAACATTAAAAACTATTCAAATTATACTTCAAGATATTGCATTTTCAGAAATTGCATTTTTTTTTTATCAGAATTGGTTTTTGAAGCAATTGCAAATTGACCAGAAAATACAATGATGCATTTGGAAATTGTAATTACAATAAAAATTAGACTTGAAGTTATTACATAAAAAATGTTTTCAATTGTACTTAAATAAATTGTTATAACACTTGTATTTTTGACAAAAAGAATTTGATTGTGAGTAAAGAGAATCAGAGTTAGTTTAACTTGCAGTAATTTTATTGATGATTTTATTTGATTAATAAGCAAAGTGTGATGTAAGAAAAAAAGAGAGAAAAAATCCAGCCACAAAAATTAGTTCCTTCTCATGACTGAATGCCAGTAAATGTAACCAGCAATATTGAAATATCCTGATATTATGTGCAATCAATTCTTCATGATTTATATGAATCTTTATTATTTATAAATCAGGATTTTATTTTTCAATACCCTCCATACAAGTTCAATTATTGCAGGTTGAAACAAATTTGGGTAAAGAGAAGAGAAGTAAAAATAGTAAATAGTTGATCTTTGTTGATATAATTTTGACTTGTAAATAAACTAAAAACCGTTCCAAGTAATTCAAGAAAATTATTAATTCCAGCACAGATATGCAACAGAAAAATGTTTATTTTATACACACACATATGCGCAATATTATATATATATATATATATAATAAATTAACTGATTTAAAATATGGCTTTTTCACTACACAGTAATAACCATGTTTCAAAAATGGAAGCTAAAAGCTTCAAATTTAATTTTGTTATTAAATTAAAGACATTAGTTCCATTTCCTTGTCAAGCAAAAATTTACATTGAGCACTATTGTGTAAAAATAAAAATATCTATAAGAACACCAGATTATATATCTTACTGTTCTTTCTTTTTATATATATATATATATATATATATATATATATATATATATATATATAAAGGTTAATGGTCAGAGTTGAATCAGACCAGGAGATAGTAGTATTAAACACATTGGGCTCCCCATCCTCCATAACAATTAAGTTACATATTTGCTTTCCTTCTTTACCATATACATTTACAATAGACTTGCATTCTCGTCCCTTTCCCTTCTTTTCCCCCTCCTTCCCATAACACCCAATGTGTTGCCTTTCAATAATCATATGCCTGTTATTCTTTTGACAGATAATTATGTAGTGTTCTTTGTCATGTTTTGAAATAAAGCGTTAAAGTGGTTATTTTTAAAGTATCACCCGAAGAGGCCGTCAGATCAAAACCAAAGTCGTGTATTTTAATTGACCTCCTATTTTTTAAAGTATATATATATATATATATATATATATATATATATATATGTAAGCAAATATGTGGATATAGATCCGACAGTATGAGGAAAAATATGGAAAAACAAAAAATCTGAATATACAAGTTTACTGTTTTTAATGTTGTTTCAATGTTGACGTCAGACGTTTCGGTCTAGTAGACCTTCTTCAGGACATAGTTATTAAAACATAATTAAAATTTGACTATATTCAAGTCAACAAGAAAAGACGATAGACATAAGAATAATCAAAACAAAATGACTGAATTTTAAGATCAGCGTTCCGTTTTGAAATGCGATCACGTCGGCGTCACGTGGGCGATGTTGTGAAAATGTATTCTTATGTCTATCGTCTTTTCATGTTGACTAGAATATCGTCTAATTTTAATTATGTTTTAATAACTATGTCCTGAAGAAGGCCTACTAGACCGAAACGTCTGACGTCGACATTGAAACAACTTTATAAACAGTAAACTTGCATATTCAGCTTTTTTGTTTTTCCATATTTTTCCACATATATATATATATATATATATGTATATATTTTAGAATTGGACATAGCCCGACAATTTATTTAAAGACATTTATATTATGTTTAACGTTCTTTTTATAGATACAAGTATTTAAGCAAATGCTCTGTTTTATAATAAACAGTATTAAATAACATTTACCGGCCTGAATGTCCGAGAAATTTTCATAGAAAATTTTTGCTCTCCGACAGGAATTGAACCTGTATCCTATACGGAACCATCATTTCGCGTGATGTGCCTTAACCTTTCGGCCACAGAGCAGCGTCTGGTTAGCAAGGTCGATTTTACTATCTTTAAACTTAAATCTTCTATTCATATCTGCTCTAGCGTATCAAATGTAAACAAATGACGTCATATATTTTAGAATTGGACATAGCCCGACAATTTATTTAAAGACATTTATATTATATATATATATATACATACATACATATATATATATATATATATATATATATATATATATATATGTATGTATATATATATATATATATATATATATATACATATATATATATATATATATATATATATATATATATATATATATATATATATATATGTATGTATATATATATATATATGTATGTATGTATGTATATAAGAATATGATATATAAATTTCTATATATTAATGCAATGTTAGGCAAATGAATGGGAGAAAGTGGGAAGAATTGTGTATAATGCATTTCAACATCTTGAAGAATTTTGTTTCCACGTCAATGCATAATTATAATTGATGTTTTATATCCTCCCACCCACTCCCCTACGCATAAGTCCATCAACAAAAAACATTACTTTAGTTTGAGGAAGTCCTTCTAGAGGCCAAAACATGTGACACAGAAATTTTTTCATTCTGTCATTCTTTAAATACAAATCAATAACACATATTAAAATATGCGAAGTTACTACAATTTAATGTATTTCAAGGTGAGCAAAAGTATTGTCAAATACTTAAGTAAATACTCTGTTTATAATAAACAGTATTAACAACATTTACAGGCCTATTTATATATATATATATATATATATATATATATATATATGTATATATATATATAAAAGTGAACATTGAAGTCAACAGGCGACAGGCTGTTTCATCCCAGACGCAATCTTCAGGCCATGAGTCTGGCATGAAACAGCCTGTCACCACTAAGTGTTGACTTCAATGTTCACTTTTATATTTATACATGCTCTATCTCTAATATTGAGCACTTTATCCCATAAATATAGCATAAGAATATATTTCTTCATATATATATATATATATATATATATGAGATTGTGTTTCACCAAAAGAAACAATTGACCAGGATAACATTTTTAACAGTCTTTGTAATGACAGTGCTTAATATTAAGAGTTATAGGATTAATAGTGAATAAAATTCAATGTTCCCTAACCATGTCTCACCACTGAGTTTCACAGAATTACACCTGCTCTTCCAACGACTTCATGGTAAAATTGGATTTATTTTCAGAAGTCATGGTTTCTTCATAGAATTTTGTTTTATGTAGGAAACTCATTAGCTTAAACCAATGTTTCTCAGCCTTTTTTACTTCATTGTATATTTGTAGAATAACTAAATCTCTGTGGTGCACTTTAAATTTTAATAAAGAAAAAATTAATCATGCAATTTGAAAATATGAAATTTTGGTTTAGTATTTCCAAAGATTAGTGGTACAGTTTTCATTTAAAGGGATTTATGAAGAATTTGCTATATTTTATATAGAGAGGCCGATAATGACTGATTTAAATCGCTTGAGGAAGGCAAAAGGAAAAGGATTATCCACTCCTTCTTAAAGATTAAGGAATTTAGCATCCAGTTTAAAATATCAAATGACAAAAGCTTGAATTAGACACAGAAGCCATGTACTTGGTGTCCTTACCTTTTTAAAAATAAAGATTTTTTTAAATATAAAAATAATTCATAAATTACTCTTCTGTTAACTTCGGGTGCAACTGGCTACCTTTCGGGGTGCATTAGCACACTGGGCACACCAATTGTAAAACACTGGATTACGCATCATAGAAGAAACATTATTTTATAATATCAAATAGTGTCTTTTAAGGAAGAAGAAATTCAAATAAGTTTGTCTGACTTTTAGGGAAAATATGGCTTCTGAAAATAAATACAATTTTATGATCATCTCCTAGAGAGTGGACATAATTCCATAAAACTCAGAGTAAAGACAAGATAAATGAACAATTAATTTTATATACACTACAATTAAAAAGTTTGAAGCCACCCCAAGAATTAGCATGGGATGATCTTGACAGAACAGTGAAAAAAACATAAAAAAGAGCTCTTAGAGTCATTGAAAAAAGAATGGAATCAATTATCAAACTTATACTTTGAGAAACTTTTGCAATGAATGCCAGAAATTTGTGCTGAGGTAATCAAATCTAAAGAAGGATATTTTGACAAGAGCAAAATTTAATCATAAAATGCTTTTATTCTTTTTGTCATAATAAAATTTCTAATAATAAAAATCATGACTCACTTTTTTAACCATGTATAAGAATTTTCTCTTATTTAAAGTAAAAAACAACTACTTTTTGTGCCAATTTAAAAAATGACCAGGGGTCCCCTCAAACTTTTGAACTGTAGTATATGTGTGTATTTATGTATGTATTGGAGAAAGGATTGCAATTTCAAAGTTATGTTTCTTATACTTTGGGAAAGATCTATTGTAATTTGAGAAAAAATATATTTCTATTCAATGGAAAACACCTATATAATCTTTCTCTGAATATTGCCAGTTGATGAGAATGTTCTTCATTATCAGTATCTTATTCTGTAAAAGCCAATGTTGATTTTGCTTGTTGGTTGATTAATGCAAATAGATACATAAAATTAAATGACCTATGCTTGATTCAAAGTTCCAACATGTAAGCAACATACCAATAAGCTAGCATATTGCAGCTGAAATAGTCAGGTAAAATTAGTTTTGGAATTAAATTCAATTTTTATTTTGTTTTTTTCTTTATTGTTTAATATTTGTAATTATTTTGATATTTTATTTTCTCAAATAATATTGATGCTTTAAATTCATTAAAAAAAATGAAAACATAATATTATTTTAAATTTTATTACATTTTACTTTAAAAGAACAATGATTTGAATAAGATTTTTTTCATGTGGACTTAATCTATTCTTCTTCCAAAAGTTTAATAATGAAAAAAAAAAACACTTTCCAAATTTAGAAAAAAATAAATTTAATTTTGTTTACATTCTTCATAATCATGTCACATTTCGACCATTGTTGCTAGCTGGCCTTCATCAGATGTTTGTCAATCTGAGTAACAGTAATATAGCAACAAATCTAAGAAGCTTATGAACCTTTATTTGACTAATTCAGCTTTAGCTGTGAAAACATTTATTTTATTATAGTGGATGGTTACAAGCAAGAGGGGAGATGGGATGTGCTTATTTTATTACTACTGTAACCTTCAGGGAATTTTCGAACTGAACCCTTTATTTAATCTATGGAGATAGATTATTCTCATTCCATTGACCATGTCTAGGGATATCTCATCTTGTTCTTATTTAGTGCTGCTCAGTTATTGCTCACATTGTCTCTACTATGTACACACTGCTTGGCCCAGGGATTGAACTCTCAATTACTATGTCACTAAATTCATAAATCAATGCTTTAATTCACTATGCTATTGTATTTGTCAGCTTATTCTACAATTATGCAACTCATTTCCATCCAATAGACATTTAGAAGACACTCTGTGACTGGATCTCTTCATCTGAAAGAACAAATTCATTAAATTTATGGATAGCGGCTCAGATTGAGGAATCAGAGAGCTAAGTTTGAATTCCAATCGAATCCATTCACTTACATTCTAATACCCTTGAGAAAGGTATGAATCCTCTTCTTCTAAGCTATGGGTAAATAGCAGGACAGACTGGGTTCTATAGCCTTGGATGGCAACTGGTCTACCGCAGAAAGAAATGGCAACCTACTGCAGAAAAAAAAATCTGCCTTGTCAGTCATGTATTGAAAGATACATGATTGCCTAAGTGTGTATCATGCATGGCACATAACTGCCTAACTGAAGTTTAATATATCAGTGGAATTGTACAATAGAGACTGCGGCCAGAAATAATCATTTTTCAGAATTTTTTCATATCACTATAAATTAAACTATCCAGATCATAAACAAAAAAATAAAAAAACTTTTCATTAAATTTTTGAAAAATTAATTGGGGGTTCAGTTTACCATATAAATACATTGTAAACTAATCCTTCTACAGAAATCAAAACAAATATGTTCATACCATGGGATTTCATAATATTAAAAAATACAAATTTTTGTTTGAAAGTTGTAATCTGATATGCTTAATTGATAGCAATATATGAAATAAAATCTCCAGATTACAAATTTCAAAATTTTTTACATTTCAAGAAATCAAATGGTATGAGCATATTTTGTTTTGGCTTCCATAGGGGGATCAATTTATAATTAATTTACATAGCAATGAAGACCCCCTCCCCCCATTGTATATTTTAAAATTTAATAAAGACAATTTTTCTTATGTTCGTAATCTGGAGTGCTTAATCTATAGTAATATGAAAAAAATAAAAATGAGAAGAAAATGGTTATTTATGGTCACAGTATCAACTTTACAACTCTACCAATATAAATTTAACTTATTGAACCCCTGACACTTGTTTATCACTACAATGTTCCAGCATTTAATCACTAAAAAGAATTGCACAACTTGTCATGTAAGTAGAATAAGGCTGTATGCATGTACCATTTTGTAGACACCATTTGTTACAAGGCGCTGCTGATTTTTCTATTAGAAAGGCATTTCTGAAATAATGAAATTCCACCAAAATGCCCAAGGATCTCAGCAAGTGGTCCAGTCTCAAGAGTCAATGGGTTAATGAAATAAACTATTATTTTTATGTGCATTTGTTTCATATACATGTGCAGTCTGCATCTTACTTATTTTTGCATAGGAACACCTGATATATATATATATATATATATATATATATATATATATATGTATATATATATATATATATTAAAAAGAAGAGAGAAACTGCAAACGTTTTTGGTTGTAATGGATTTCTTTTTTTTTAAATATATTATGCTTTATTTTCCACAATACATGTGTTTCCAGTCTCGCGACTTTCATTAGGCTAAGATTGGATATTTCCACATATTATTAAAAGGAAGTAATTTATATTATGTTTTTCGATGTTAAATATTCTTCCTCTCTTCTTTTTAATATACACACTCTTCTCTCATTGGAACTACTATAACCCCCCCCTTATATATATATATATATATATATATATATATATATATATATATATATATATATATTAATAAATATAAAAGAAAAGCAATACTTCCTTTCTTAAAGTTTCATGCAGATTCCTAGACACAGCTGTCTCACAATCTTCAAGCAGTTCAAGAGATGAGATACTCAATTCTATAATCTAGAATATTATAGAATTGCGTATCTTGTGACTTGAACCACCTGAATATTGTAAGATAGCCACATAACTATGAAAGAATTCACATGAAATTCTAATCACGGAAAGGCAATAATATCTGAGTATTGATTGTCTTATATTTATTATACTGGCTCTGTCTGTATAATTTTTATATTTTGCATCAAAACTCTACAGTTGAGATGCTGAAAATAACATAAATCAGCTAAGTGACAAATTTTATATTTGCATTAATCCTTGTTAAGAATAATAAAGAGTGGTCTCGCCTCTTTTTGTTACACTCCTCTTTGAGAGAGCTATTTCTGTTTACTGGGACTATAAAAGGACTATATGCAAACCTTGTATTCTCAGTTGAATAAAGCTTTCTTAAACACTACACCTGCATAGTTTGGTCATAACAATCCTACAATATATATATATACATATATATATATATATATATATATATATATATATATATATATATATATATATATGTTTAGGCTGCATTTTTTCATTCAAACATGTTTCATTGAATAATATAGACATATTATGTCTATTTATTTTTATAATAATCCTTTCTAGTTCTCTAATTAGCTACTTGATGTTAAGATGAAATTCATCAAGGAAGGTGCTGTAGTTTTTGTTAACCCAAATACTTTCAATCTCCTCCAAGATCATCCTCAGGCGTGAATTGCTAAGACAAACTTATTGTAACTGTGATTGTTGTGATGGCAATTTTTGAAAACATGAGTAAATACACTCTGTTATAATTATTTTAAATTTATCAGTTGTAGACATGGTGTTTTTTTTTGTTTGTTTTTTTGTTTGTTTGTTTTTTTGTTTTTTTTGTTTGTTTTTTTTTGTTTTTTTTGTTTGTTTGTTTTTTTTACCAAACATGCGTCCCAATGTAATATACTAAATGTTCAGATATCTGCAAGTGCATCAATACATTTACAGACTAATGATGAACAAATATAATCTTCTCTGTAGTTAATCCAGTAATGAAAATTTCAGATCAAAATTAAGCTGATAACTGTTTGTGAGGTTACAAATTGATTCACCTTTGTCTATGACAATCTGCTTCGAAACATTTTATATTTAAACTTACTGTGAATCCATCATCAACATTCAGAGTGTGGAATTAATAAATACTAAACACTTCAGATAACCCAGTGTATGGATCAATTATAACACATTTAGTATAGGAGTTAAGGAAATTAAACATAGAACAGGCTGTCCTATAGGTGGTCTTACTCTACACCATAAATCACTACAAAACCAAAATTTTAACTTAAGAACTTGCATCATGTTCTTAAATAGCTTCATCAGATCAAGACTTTCATGGCATTCAGCCCATCCAGAAATGTATAAACTGTCAACTGTATACAACCACTTTCTCAGATCAATGATTAAAAATAGCTTTTAAGTGAATGAACCCTGTAGGTCTTAGCAAGGACCATCTTTCTTTGAACCTTGTGGACTGGTGCTACAGAATCACAGAGAGCTGTACCAAATAACAGAAACCACATTACTTGAGGATTTTCAACAGCAGCAACAACTAAAATGTATAGCAAATGTAACTCAAAGAGAAAATAATCACATAATCAAAATGTTGATACTCTACTTCAAAAAAAAAGATGGAAAAGAAATTCTCAACAATACTAGAAAGAGCAATACTAGTTAATAGACTTGAGAAACCTATTTTTCTGAAAACCTTTAAGAAAAAGATTTTTATAAATTTCAGCTGACAGTAATGCTAACTGTTTGGTAAATGAATATCAAATGCTTCCTCATAAGGAATCAGCTATTGTCTCAATTACCATTACTGGAAATAAATCTTTTAAACAATCTACCATTTGGTATCTGTCTATATTTCTGTGATGAGGTATTATGTACACTATTTACATTATTCGGACTATCGTCCCCATTTTTGTTGCCATATTTATAACAATGTTCCGACCGTTATACACTCCGGCCTTCTTCAGGTGGTTGGAATGTCAAACTGAACCCTTTATTTCGCTCGCTGGGGTAGACTGTTAATTCCCCTCTCCAAGTTCTTCACTGACAGGACCCGAAGAGTTGTGAGTTCAATACCTGGTTAAGGCAGTGGAGAACTTGGAGAGGGGAATTAACAGGAGATAATTGATAACTAACATCCATTAGGCATGGCACGTGGAAAGAGAACAGTCTACCTCAGTGAGTGAAATAAAGGGTTCAGTCGACATTCCAACCACCCAAAGAAGGCCGGAGTGTACAATAGCTGAAACGTTGTGATAAATACGGCAACAAAGATGAGGACAATAGTCTGAATAATGTAAATCTACCATTTCTTTTAATTTAATGTAAATTTGAGCATTAACTACAATAAAATGAAAATATCAGTGTCTAACGTTACTAGTTATCTCCCCAGATTGTAGATGTTGCTTGATTAAACATTTAAAAACTTCAAAATAATTACATTAATTACAATGGTTCAGAAGTCAGTTTAATAAAAATATAAAATAAATTTGAGGTGTAGATCTAGTGTTAATTATTTTTAGTTTATCCGCATATGTATTCAAAGCATCAAGTAATATTTGTCTCTGAGTATGTGTAATTGTTGCCATAGAAATATCTGAACTTTGAGAAGCAAATATAGACCATGTTTTAACAAAATTTAAAATTACTGCAAGTGAGAATCAATGAGATATAGATTGATTAGCTAAAAAACAGTGCTAGCAAATAGATAGATAGAGAGAGAGAGATAGAGAGAGATAGAGAGATAGATAGATAGGAGAAGCGAAACAAGAGAAATACAGTGTCATATGACCTCCAATGTTTGTTTTTCTACAAAGAGAGGCTTAAGTGAATGTTTATGGTGTTCACAAAAAAGAGTAGAGGAAAATCAGAGTTATCTCCCTTTGTACTTCTGTGTGTTTCCATTTTTTTTTTTTTTTTTGCTTCCATTTCATGATGATGAGTTGTCAACTGACTATTGGACACTTCTGCTTCTTCTTCTTTTTATCAGCTCCATTTTCTCATAATTCTTCCTCTACAAAGTCTGCTTCTGACAAGTTACTTTCATCGACAATTTCGCGCGTTTCTTGGCTTGAAAAGTCTTTGATATGTAACATTTGGAGACGAGGCAGTGTACTCTGTTCTGGGAAAATCCATGGTCGGTAAAACGGTCGATTCTTTTGCTTCCAGGCTACATAGTTTTTACAAGCTTGTTTCATTCGATTGACCACCTGTGGAACGAGAAAAATGGGTTAAAAATAGAAAACATGGAAAAGTTTATGAAAATATACAGAAAAAAGAAGATAAAATGTTATGGTATTTAATTTAGCTTGCGATTGATTCCACAGTGTCATAAGTCAGCAAGATTACCTTTCTAACCATGGCTCTACAGTACGGGGAGACGTTTAGTTTAGATTACTCTGACACAGTTCTACAAGTATGGATGTACTTAATGAGAATCTAAGTAAAATTCATTTAGAGATGGTCTTCTAAACTAGTTTTTTTAGTGAATATATTGGGTAATATAGTATCTTCTTTCTAAAATGGACAACTTTCTGGCTCAACCGCATGTACTTGTAAAAATTTCTCTTCCACTGAAATTACGCTTTTGAGTATATCAACAGACCGTTCAACCTAAAAATCTTTAAAACCTAAAGATTTAGATCTGAAACCTCAGAAAAACGGAGATTTTATCAAAACGGAGAAATGGAAGGTTTTCAAAAAACAATTATAAAAATATTAATTGTCTCTCGACTTAGTCTAAAAAAGAACATTCTTAGAATTCACAGCAGTTACTTGGAACAGTGCTCCAAACTGTTCCTTACTGTCAAACTCTCTGCCTCGGCAGAGAGGAACCCGGACAAGGCTTTGCCGAAGGGCAAAGTTTCGTCCGGGTAGGTAGACAGACTCTGAAACCGCTTATGCGGGTTCTAAGGGAATATTTTTGGCCGAGCCTACGGGCTCGGAGAACCCATGGTAAACCTGGCCTTGTGCCACATAAATCCCACGTGTGGGCTGTTAAATATTAACAGCAGTTACTTATTTTCTAAGGAGGCGCGATTTGAGACGAAAAACTCATTTCAAGCCAACATTTCATTTGTAAATTAACTCCTATTCATTCAGTGAATCTGTTAAAAATCTCTGAAATAATTTAACCGAATTAGAACCCAAAATGGTTTTCTAGACACATTCTGACTGAATAGGAAGTATGTTCACTCAGCAACTCATTTTTTTTTTATGTGGAGAAAGCTGAACAATTTATTTACAAGAATATTATTAAAAAATAATTTGACCAACCGATTCTTAACGGCATTAAAGCATTGGTCTTTCACAGAGTCTGTAACGGTTAATTAGGAAGCCGGAACAAAGAGCTCAAAATCAGGAGCCTGACAGATTACACTTACAGCAGAATAATTTTTTAAAAAGTTGCATATAGCAGTATTGGACTCTTAAGGATATTTGCCAACCACCCCACGCGGTCAGATGTGGCAAAATGCCGAATTTAACGTGGGCTATCAAAGCCCGTATGCTCGCGCAAAAATTCCCTGTAGACCCATTAAAAAACCGGGTCAGTTAGCTGTCTACCACGCCAGACGTGACCCTGCCCTTTGTATTTGACTCTTAAAACAAAAGCAATGCTTTTACAATGGACATATGCATTCAGGAGAAAGACAAGGCAGATGGTTACGCCTGGGGACTAAAAACTTGTAGAAAATGATTAAATTATTATTATATATGTAGCTGTTTATTTTATTTTGTTTTCAATAACGGGGTAAGTTTGAGCCACGTTATGACTTGTTTTGTACTATTTGCCCATAGCTGGGACCCTCACAAGTGCTACTACTCCGGGTCAGGATGGACCTGGGAACACCAGCAATTAAGAGGTGGTTCCACACTCCTCAAAACCTCCTGACCAAAGGCCTTGCCGTTGGACGTAGTTTATTGTCTTACCCAGGACGCGGACGTAGTTTATCGTCATACTCGGGATGGTCTACATCCGTGAATTTGTCTTGCTCATGTTAAGTCTTGAAAAACTCTATATAAAATTCACTATCTTTTCATCCATAATACTGAGTATGTTAAAATTATTAAACTTTTTAACAAGACAAATCTCAAGTTGATGTTAAAAATTGCTACAAAACATTGTTGATGTACTTAAGATGGAATGATCTATGTCTCTAATTTGTATTTAGATACATTGTAATTATTTTCAATTTTTCTTGTTGAATTGTTCAGCTATATTACATACAATCCATTATTGTACATAATTAGGTTACAATAAAATTGATATTTTATATGAATATTACCATATGAAAATTGAGATACAGCAAAGTGGGGGGAGCCCATATCATTGATTTGGTGGGTGGCCCACAAGACCTTTGCACTGGTCCTGCTTATATCAACTGACCCACCTACCCACACGTTGTCATGATATATATTCACCAGATGATATGGTGCTATTAATGAATGCTGAGATTATTATGTGTGTCTTGAGGAAGTTTTAAGGAACTACAAGGAAACTTGCTAACATTTAGACAATGGCAGATAAAAGTTTAAGGAATACATAATAAGAAAAGAAGGCTTGGGTAATGTAACACTCACAATGGATACTGGCGGCAAGAGGAGCAGGGGACAAACAATGAATAATCTACTTAATGAGTTTGGATCGCAGAACAAATGTCACAAAACAAAAGAGGGGTGATAAATAGGCAATAGCTACTAAGAGTAACAAAAAAATAGGAAGATGTGAAGAACCATGATCGCCCATATCATGAAAGGACATGTCACATAAAATTAGTATGTTCTTGGATTGCCATATGCATAAAGATGGTGAGTATTGTTTTTTCAGGATGTGCAGGTAGCATAATGGTTATCAGTGCAGAAAATGGAATTGGCAAGCAGAGTTCAAATTCTGGTTTATTTTGTTGCATTTACTTTCGCACTAATGACTTTCTCCCTCCCCAACTAGGGGTTAAATAGCAAAATAGACTTTGCTCTCTAGCCTTGGGTGGTAGCCAGTCTAAGAGATGGACTACTATGGACTCAAAACTCAAGAGAGAATGAAACACAGAAAACCATTCCACTAGCTTCTACCCCCTCAATAAGTTATGGAAATTATAAGATAATAAAGAAAAGGAAACTGTGGAGAGTCATGATCGCTTATGTCCTGAAGGAATATGACATTAACAAAAATTGTTGTTTAAGATAAACTAGTTTCCAGGTAGCATTTATTGAATACCAAAAATGAATTTAAAAGAGGAGAAGGATGTTTCTTTTGACTGGATTTGAAGATTTTACCAGATATTTTCAAGTGTTTGAATGTGATCACTTTGATGTCATCATAGAAACATTTAGTTTTTATATGTACTGGCATAAAAATATTTAATTTTTGAGGTACAATGTGATTACTAATATACAGTTGGTTACAATCTGTATTGAAATGACTGCAAAAAACATACCACTTCATCAAATTTATAGACAAATCCTACAGATGCATACAGGGATTTCTTTCTAGCCAATAAGATAGACTACTTCTTGGTCTCATCCATTATATATTTGTTCTTTCTTGCCTTGTAGTCAGAATGCTACAATCAATTGTCTCTATCCCTTTTGCTTGTTAACACCCTTCTTACCATGTAAACTTTTTGCTTCATTACTGTTGCTTTCCCTACTTTTGTTTTGCATATATATTGTTTGCCTAGTATTATTTGCATGTATATCATTGGCCTAGTATTATTTGCATATATATTGTTGGCCTAGTATTATTTGCATATATATTGTTTGCCTAGTATTATTTGCATATATATTGTTTGCCTACTTTTGTTTTGCATATATATTGTTGTCCTAGTATTATTTGCATGTGTATCGTTGGCCTAGTATTAGTTGCATATATATTGTTTGCCTAGTATTAGTTGCATATATATTGTTTGCCTAGTATTATTTGCATATATATTGTTAGCTTAGTATTATTTGCATATATATTGTTTGCCTAGTATTATTTGCATATATATATTGTTGGCCTAGTATTATTCGCATGTGTATCATTGGCCTAGTATTAGTTGCATATATATTGTTTCCCTAGTATTAGTTGCCTATATATTGTTGGCCTAGTATTAGTTGCATATATATTGTTTGCCTAGTATTATTTGCATAGATAATGTTTGCCTACTTTTGTTTTGCATATATATTTTTTGCCTAGAATTATTTGCATGTGTATCATTGGCCTAGTATTAGTTGTATATATATTGTTTGCCTAGTATTAGTTGCATATATATTGTTAGCTTAGTATTATTTGCATATATATTGTTGGCCTAGTATTATTTGCATATATATTGTTGGACTAGTATTATTTGCATATATACTGTTTGCCTAGTATTATTTACATATATATTGTTAGCTTAGTATTATTTACATATATATTGTTTGCCTACTTTTATTTTGCATATATATTGTTTGCCTAGTATTATTTGCATGTATATCGTTGGCCTAGTATTATTTGCATATATATTGTTTGCCTAGTATTATTTGCATATATATTGTGCCTAGTATTATTTGCATATATATTGTTAGCTTAGTATTATTTGCAAATATATTGTTTGCCTAGTATTATTTGCATATATAATGTTGGCCTAGTATTATTTGCATATATATTGTTTGCCTAGTATTATTTGCATATATATTGTTAGCTTAGTATTATTTGCATATATATTGTTGGCCTAGTATTATTTGCATATATAATGTTTGCCTACTTTTGTTTTGCATACATATTGTTTGCCTAGTATTATTTTCATATATATTGTTAGCTTAGTATTATTTACACATATATTGTTTGCCTACTTTTGTTTTGCATATATATTGTTGGCCTAGTATTATTTGCATATATATTGTTAGCTTAGTATTATTTGCATATATATTGTTTGCTTAGTATTATTTGCATGTGTATCATTGGCCTATTAATAGTTGCATATATATTGTTTGCCTAGAATTAGTTGCATATATATTGTTTGCCTAGTATTATTTGCATAGATAATGTTTGCCTACTTTTGTTTTGCATATATATTTTTTGCCTAGAATTATTTGCATGTGTATCATTGGCCTAGTATTAGTTGCATATATATTGTTTGCCTAGTATTATTTGCATATATATTGTTTGCCTAGTATTATTTGCATATATATTGTTAGCTTAGTATTATTTGCATACATATTGTTTGCCTAGTATTATTTGCATGTGTATCATTGGCCTAGTATTAGTTGCCTATATATTGTTTGCCTAGTATTAGTTGCATATATATTGTTTGCCTAGTATTATTTGCATATATACTGTTGGCCTAGTATTATTTGCATGTGCATTGTTGGCCTAGTATTAGTTGCATATATATTGTTTGCCTAGTATTTTTTGCATATATTGTTTGCCTAATATTATTTGCATATATATTGTTGGCCTAGTATTATTTGCATATATATTGTTGGCCTAGTATTATTTGCATATATAATGTTTGCCTACTTTTGTTTTGCATATATATTGTTTGCCTAGTATTATTTTCATATATATTGTTAGCTTAGTATTATTTACACATATATTGTTTGCCTACTTTTGTTTTGCATATATATTGTTGGCCTAGTATTATTTGCATATATATTGTTTGCCTAGTATTATTTGCATATATATTGTTTGCCAAGTGTTATTTGCATGTATATATTTGACCTAGTATTATTTGCATATTGTTGGCCTAGTATTATTTGCATATATATTGTTTGCCTAGTATTATTTGCATATATATTGTTGGCCTAGTATTATTTACATATATATTGTTTGCCTACTTTTATTTTGCATATATATTGTTGGCCTAGTATTATTTGCATGTGTATCGTTGGCCTAGTATTAGTTGCATATATATTGTTTGCCTAGTATTATTAGCATATATACTGCTTACCTAGTATTATTTGCATATATATTGTTTGCCAAGTATTATTTGCATATATATTGTTTGACTACTTTTATTTTGCATATATATTGTTTGCCTAGTACTATTTGCATGTATATCGTTGGCCCAATATTATTTGCATATATAGTGTTAGCTTAGTATTATTTGCATATATATTGTTTGCCTAGTATTATTTGCATATATATTGTTTGCCAAGTATTATTTGCATATATATTGTTTGACTACTTTTATTTTGCATATATCTTGTTTGCCTAGTATTATTTGCTTGTATATCGTTGGCCTAATATTATTTGCATATATATTGTTAGCTTTGCATTATTTGCATATATATTGTTTGCATAGTATTATTTGCATATATATTGTTGGACTAGAATTATTTGCATATATATTGTTACCTTAGTATTATTTGCATATATATTGTTTACCTAGTATTATTTGCATATATATTGTTTGTCTAGTATTATTTGCATATATACTGTTTGCCTAGTATTATTTGCATATATACTGTTTGCCTAGTATTATTTGCATATATATTTTTGGCTCTGTATTATTTTGCTCTGTTCTTTTTCTTCCTTATTGTTCATTGGAAACTTGGTCAATTCTGTTTGTTGAGCATTTTTGCCAATGACACTTAACCATGGCCAATTACTCTACATATACAATGGAGAATATACTGGGAGAAAGTGTGAAGTAGACAATCTTTCACTTAGAGACAAAGAAGCCATGAAAACTCTAAACTTGGATATCCTTTGCCCTTAAGACAAAAGTAAAATAAAAATGAGGATTTCTGACATGAGAAAATATCTACTGGATGCATACCAAATGTAAACATTACTTCATTGATACAAGTCAACAAATTACCAAAATATTATTTTGGTTTTTAATTCTGCTGCAAAATTTCTCAAACTGTATATCAATAAATACATTAGCTATATACATTTTTATTTAAACGTTTTACGAACATTTAAAATAGTTATGCATATTTCTGTCAATGTATATATGAATGTAAAAGAAAATGATCCCTATTTTGAATGCAAATTACATACATACATACCACATTAAAACATACCCAAACTTTATTTTCTACTGAATAACAGACAGTATTAAAAACATGCCAAAAAGATTCCACATTACAACACTCACTGTGTCTATTGATTAGAATTGAACATCACCATATGAAATATTTGACCAATCAGAGTAAACTAAAATCCTATTTTTCTTGAGTTTACTTTTGGGAAATATTTCTTACTAGCAGTATAACCCATCTTTGACCGGGTCTTTCATCACTGGCAATTTTTACCATTCAATTGAAGCAGTTTAAGTTTAAAGTCATCCCACCCGAAAGTCAACTTAGGCACATCCCCAAATGGGAGGTTAACAAAGGAAAAGGGCCGTTTTTGCATTCTCAATCTTGTTTCAGCCTCATGCACAGCAGCAGTTGAAGGAGCGTTTCTCTGCAGCTGTTGAGTACTTTGGTCATCATTTTCAGCCTTGCATACAGAAGCATGCTCTTCTAGAAAGCCGATGGCTAGGTTGATCTTTGGACTCAGTGGCTCTGATTGAAGCATTCTGAGAGACAGGCAAACTGGACAATCTAAAAACGATTCATTATCTCTTATTCACATGGTGGCATGTATTAGGCAAGTATGAATTGTCAAATGGAATGTGTGGGCAAATATCAGAAGAGAATGCTGTAAAGCTACAGGGATCAGTAAGCTCGAATAACTTTAGGAAAGATTGGAAAAATAATTGTTGAGTAATAAAAAAGCAAGCTTACTTATTACTACGGTGAATGGAATGCAAAAACTGGCAGGACAATAAAAAAATTTAAATTGGGATCAGCTATAAATGACAATGAAAGTAACACCATAAAACTGTAGCAGTAGGCTTTATGCAATGGAAAAGGTAACCTCACTTGAAAGAGATTGAAGGCTTGGCCAAGAGAAGGGGAATGTGTAATTTGGACTCAAAACTGGCACTGAAGAATTATCTATCAAACAAAAAACTTTCATTGAAATTGGATGAAAACTGTGGAAATGGACAAACAATCAAAGCTACACTTAGAAAACCACCATAGAACCTCATGGATGAAGATAATATCAGTTACTCAGATGCTGTGTTACCCGTTTCCAAAGACTACACTTCGTTACACCTTTCTCTAATCTTTGGACTTTGTGGTCCTCGCTAAGCCCTCTGGGCATTGTTAGATGATGTCAGTGGTGGCATCCTACCAGTTCTCATGAACCAATTCTTAAAATTATAAAAGCTTACCGAACTGGTTGTTGGATTAAGAATAATTTTATATATCAATAGCCAATGATCTAGGTAACACTACACTTGTATGCATACCTAGTGAAAAAAAAATGTAGCAAATCTTCTAGTCATAAATTTGATAGGTCTTCCGTTGGATCTTTGAGACTGCAACAATTCAGTTCAAAATGTGGCTAAAGACTCATAACACAGCTGATGACACCAGAGTCAAAATGCATCATACTCTTGAACAGAATGATCAGAACAGAATTTCAGTCTGGAAATATCTCAATGAATAAATGTTTTCTATTATCAAAATGGTTTAATTCTTTTTGATACTATAAAGTGATTTGTTTCCATTCTCAGAATGAAAAGAAAATCAGCAGAATAGGTTCCTAATGATTATCTGCCTTTATAGAACTGATTCCTGGAAATTTAAGATGTTGCCTTGTTATTGCTGATTGCAAAGATGTTCAAGTTTCCAGATTACCAAAATGCCCGATCACTGCTGGAATGAGCTCAATATTTAGAATGAATTTACCGCCTTTGATAGACATGCAGGCCTCAACTAGCACATGGGATATATGTATATATTTTCACTTGTTAATACTTGTGGAAAAAATCTAGTGATGAAATATGCTATGCCCCTTCAGGACATAAATAATCATGGTTCTCCACAACATTCTATCCTTTCTAGCTGTTAGTAACATTTGTGTTTTTGCCATCTCTTCCACACCCTCATTCTGCCATCTTTGCATACAAGTTTATTAGGTATGTGGCCTAGTGCCAGGCCCCTGCCCCTCTTGCCTTCAGTATGTTCTGTGAGTGTCAAATTCTTCATGCCCATCTTTCTCATTATGGTTCCAAGAAATTGAAGCTGTCTCTTTCTGATTCTAAGTGTTTTATTTGTTTCCCTTTTCCTTATTGTTGCTTTTATGCTCTGTCAGTGGTATTGTTGTGGTAAACCCTCCTACAGTAGAATGAGCTCTTCCTCCTCTCATAAATACTAACTGTGAGACTTCCTAGGAGAGAGTCATAGGAGAGTTGTAGGGCAGCAGAGACACAGTGTTAATCTACCGTTCGGACTTACACCTCTATCTGCTTATTACTAACACTTTTGCTTTGTATATATCTGTTATTTCAATACACTTGTTCAACCTATCTTCGTTTTCTGTGTCTTTCTTTCTGGCATCTAAACAGGCCACAACAGGTATCCCCAGCATCCTTCTGTAGTACTACATCTCTGTTGCCTAAAGTCTCTTCTTCATATGTGAGGAAACTTTCCAGCATTGCTGCCATATAGGAGGACTGATCTTATGTAACAGTCCAGAACTGGTTTTCTTTACTACTACTAAGATTTTCCTGATTCTTAGTATTTCATTTTAGGTTTTGGAAAACTATTTCAGTGTTACATTTCAGTCCTCTGTTGAAACAATTTCAAGATATTTCGATTTGTTTTGTTTTATGGCATATCAACCTCAATGGATCATTTAATGCCGAGAACGTTTTTTCTTTTTTCCTGATAATACTTTTGTTTTGTCAAAAATCTATTTCTTTTAATATTTTTTTCCTCAAAAATGTATAGCTGGTAATATTATTCTCTCAAAAACGTATAGCTGGTAATATTTTTTCAAAAAAGTATAGCTGGCAACACTATTCTTTAAAAAAAAAACGTATAGCTGGTAATATTTTTTCAAAAACGTACAGCTGGCAACATTATTTTTTTCAAAAACATATCAGAGGCCTTGCTGTTGGACATAGTTTATCATCATACCCAGGATACGGATATAGTTTATCGTCATACCCAGGACACAGATGTAGTTTATCGTCATACCCAGGATGATCCAGATATTTAAACTTCTGTACTTTTTTTTTATGCTGACATCCCCAATTCATTTTTCACCATATAAATCCATCCCTTCTCTCCTCCAACAACTAGGGGCAGACTTCTCTCTCTAGCTGTGATAGGTAACTAGCCTAGAAGGACAACTCTGAATTCAAAACTGATTTGTGTGCTGGGATTAAACTGGGATTGAACCTTAAATCTCGCTCTCTTGCAGGTAGATTGTGGCATAGATAATAGCAAACTTTTTTCTGTTCAACTTTCCTTCTTCTCATCTGGGGACCACATGGACCCTGGCAGGTCTATGTAACATTACTGGGGGTCCACACAACAAAAATAGCAAATCTGCGGTCTACAGTAATATTTTAGTGGTCCATAGAGCAATTTATCTTAGGAACGGTTGTTACAACTGAGAATTGGAATTTCTACAGTGATCTACACCATATTGAAAGGCTAAAAATTAAAAAAAAAACTCTAAAACTAGCAGAAAACAAGATCAAGCAATGTGAGTTTGCATCCCTTTTACTCTACAGGATGTTTTGATTGTAAAAGTTGAATAAAAACTTAGAAGAATATATAAAGGAAGGAGATGAAAATTATATAAAGATTATAATTTATTATATGAATTAATTTAATATATTAATAATAAATAATGATATTAATTTTGAATATTAATAAAATAAAATATTAGTATTAATTAATTAATATAGTAATCGACTCGACATTGTAAAAACTAGTGATCTTCGACTACCATTGACATCAATGGAGTTGAATATAAAAAACCTGCAGAGTAGCATCAACAACAGGGATCTCATTGAATAAATCTACACTTTTCTAAATTTATTGATTACTCACATATTTTAAAATGGTTTATTATGAGTTATTTTACTAGTGTACATAAATGTTCCATAGAATTTAGTTGTTAAATAAAAGTTTATTTTCATTATAGTTTTACTTTAAAATAAAACTTATACATTTACTGTTTCTCTAATACAATTCTTAAACTTTACCTATTAGTAAAAAATAAAATAAGCTTTTTTTTTTCCATTGAATGGTTATGGGGGCCCACAAAAAAAAAATTAAGAGTAAAAATGGTCTATGGGTAAAA
This sequence comes from Acanthosepion esculentum, assembly GCA_964036315.1. NCBI lineage: Eukaryota > Metazoa > Mollusca > Cephalopoda > Sepiida > Sepiidae > Acanthosepion > Acanthosepion esculentum. Next base: position 128,831,929 of record OZ038477.1, on the reverse strand, counting down.
AAAGGTTTGAGAACCACTGGTATAACATATATTTAAATCTTGGTAGAAAGAAAATTGTCTAGTTAGCCAAAGATTGCTCACCTTGGGGCACACTGGGTATGTGACTCTGGTAAGTTGCATACAATGAAACCACTGAAAAGATTGCAGAATTAACTACAATGTGGTTTGTAGACTCGATGATCTAAGATAATATTTAATGCAAAATGATGTTGTGAAAATTATGCTTGTGTGGATCCAGACACTTACCATTTACTTATACAAAGTTACAATTTTTGTTAAATGTCTCACTAAGTAAATAAAAAAATAATACAGTGTAACCCGGATATAAGAGAGTTGTCGGGACCAGAGAATAAGTCTCTTATATCCGGGTTTCTCTTATATCCGGATTTGGTATATTTTTTTTAGGTAAGTATGGCTCTAATTTGGGACCAGAGAAAATCTCTCTTATATCCGGGTCTCTTATATCCGGGTTACACTGTACCAAGAAATCATAAATTAACGTTAAAATCAGATCTTTATTACTTTGTTTTTTTATTCAACATGTCTTCTGTCTTTCTACATAATAAATGCGAAGGTCAGCTTGTCATTGTATCACACATCAGATCTTTATTACTTTGTTTTTTTATTCAACATGTCTTCTGTCTTTCTACATAATAAATGCGAAGGTCAGCTTGTCATTGTATCACACATTTTACTCCTAGAGGCCGTAGCCCAATATATCATACCATTTTGGAATCAGGCTGACTCCGTGAGCAGATTAAAAACATTCTGGACCAGATCCTGAAATTATGGATTCCAAAGTTTTCATTATTTTTTTTTCTTGGTTTTTTTTTTTTTACTTGATTTTTTGCAGCAAATTTTTTTGTAGGATAACAATTTTTATAACTTGGAAATAATACAAATTAACTGTAAAATCCAGTGTAAAGTTACCTATGAAATAAAAGAGGGAAAATTAGCAGGAGATAACTGATAACTGACATGCATCAAACATGGCTCGTGAAACTAGAACAGTCTACCCCAGTGATCGAAATAAAGGGTTCAGTTCGAAATTCCAACAACCTGAAGAAGGCCAGAGCGTACAACGGCTGAAACGTTGTGACAAATATGGCGACAAAGATGAGGACAATAGTCCGACTAATGTAAATACTGAAATAAAAGTAATTGTTTATATGGAAAGTAAGAACCTATGTACATCAAATTTTCTTTAAATTAAGTGGCATCGGAAGAATTATTGTTGAACTTTTAAAAGGTAAGCTTAAATATTAATGCAATACTTAAATGCAGCAATCAATTTTGAGTTCTTCTGTAGTTTATTGTTACCTATCGCATCTACTTCTCCCCACCTATTGCGATGAAGGCCCAATCAAGAGCTATCAGCAGGAGCTAGCTTAAAAGATGCCTCTCAGGTATTTTTATAAATTTAATTATTTCTTGCTTCTGTGCTTTCTTTTTTTGCTTTATCCTTTCACTAGTTCTTGTTCTAAAAGCTATAAATCCAATGTAAGTGAAAAGTTCTTACACTTAAAGAAAACACCAAACTCTCCAAGACTAATTTCCAAATATACTCTTCAGATTTTTTCCATTTGGATTCTACTTTGTTCAAAATCCAAGACATGTGCCTGTTATGTGTGCACTAATTCGTTTAGTCATGTTAGACTTTATGAACGAAAGGAGTGATTGACAAGTGATGTCTCAATTCACTATGAACATTATTGAGTTAAAGGATGAGTGACAATATAACTGGAAACTTGAACACCATAAGGTTCCCATGATCAAATTGGTCAAGGAGCCAGCTATGTAAAACGAGATGTTGGGAGAAAGGATGTGAGTTCTAGTCTTATTTGAAGCTATTGCTTTAATCTGACAATATACTACTTAATATTTCAAATCTAGCAGACATTAATGACATCAGTACAAAAAAGAAAAAGCACTTTCTAGCCATAGTACTTGTCAGTCAGTCAGTCAGTCAATCAAGTACCATAACTGACACAGACTTGGGCGATCATGTCTCTTTTGATCCATGACTGACTAGGCAGAAGATTTCTTACAGTAGGCAGCCATTTCTTTTCAACAGTAGACTGGTTGACAATCAAGGCAATAAGGCCCAGTCTGTCCTGCTAGGCAACTCATAACTGGGTAAAGAAGAGATGGATTCATACCTTTCTCAAGGTTATTTGTTCATAAGCAAATTTAACAAACCTAACTGAAATTTGAACTTGCCTCTTCAATTTCTCATCCCAAGCTATTTACCCTTAAACCACACTGCACATCTGTAGTACTTGATAAAGTTATTTATTATCCCTTCCTCAAAAATTCTGATGCATTTTTGTCATATAGAAATAAAGTGTCACTGCCGACATTTAGGTTTGAACACAGATTGCCAGAGAGCAAGCACAGTCAACCTCATCTTGGAATAATTAGATCATGTGACGGGTAAAGGAAAGATATATATATATATATATATATATATATATGGGAATTAGCAGTGTCTAACTGAGTATTGTTCGAAGGCATTACTATTATTTTATCTGTGATTTACAAAATCTTTCCTATAAATGGGCATTACAAAATTTTTCTACACACAGATTTGTCTTTCATTCCAACCTGAAGTCACCTACCAAACAGAAATGAAATATTAGGTTGGTGCAAAAATAATGTTGTTTTCTCACATGAAGTTGAACGTCAAAAAACGACATTATTTTTGCACCAACCTAATACATTGTCTGTAAAAGTTTTCTACTGTATCTCATTATCTCCACATGCTGCTTAATTTAAAAATTGGAGGATATTTGACCAAGAAAGTTAATAAAAAGCAATAAGATGAAAAAAATAGTGATAAAAATTATACTCTTCTTTATTATTTGTCTACAGGGATAAAATAATTTTAAAAGGTATTTCTTTTACATATCAAAAGTTTGGACTTAAAATCTTATATAAAATTTTACAGTTAAATTTAGAATTTAGTTCTTTTTAATCTGCTTAGCCTTTCTTGGGCTCAGGTTTTCCATTGACATGATGTGAAGTTCAAACAATTTAAAATTCGAATAAATGTTTTTTGAATAATTGTTTTCAAACAATGTTAACATAATCCACAACATGATGAATCGACTTTCCAACTGCAGACATAACAATCGATTCAATATTTGAATGAAAGATTTTTTGCTTTTCTATACGTAGACAATTTCAGAAGTTTGTACTGAATTTTTTTTTTAATTTAAGTTGAAAGAAATCTTTTCTCTAAAAAGTATTTTTCTTTCTAAGTGTGAGAGCTTTTTAATCTTTTTGACAAATCTCTTTAAGTTTGAATTTTTATCAACTGAGTTCAACTTGGCCGTCAACAGCAGAAGGCTACATGACTGGAATATTTAGGAAACAAGATAATCACATTGAATTTTTAAATACAAGCCCTTCTACAACATTATTTACTCTATTTACATACAGACTATTCTCCTCAACTTTGTTGTTACTATCACAACGTTTCTGCCATTGTGCCCTCCAGCCTTCATCAGGTGTCTGTCAATCCAGATAACCTACAGGGAATGACAAGCCGTTATCAGCATTCAGGTTTAAAGCTCCAAGTTCTTCATAAAGAATTGCCTCATTGGACAATATTGATTTTGTTAACATAGTAATTATGTGTTCAAACCTTGTACTGGACAATGTGTACTTTTTTAGTACTGTTCAGTACTTGAGTAGTACTAAAAATAAGAACTAGATGAGATTTCTAGACATAAGCAGTGGATCAAGAACTATTCGCATAGGTTAAATAAATGGTTCAGTTCAGAAAACCCTGTAGATTACCTAAGATTCAGAGGGCAAAAATGGCTGAGGTAGCAATAACAAAGATGAGGACAATAGTTCAGATGTAATAATGATAATTCCTCATTGAAGAAATTCAAACAGAAGTTACCTTCTGCAACAGTTGTTCCTTAATTTTTCTTAGTCACTAAAGAAAATATAAATGAAAAATAAAAATATAAAAGATAAGCAAATGTTGCGAATACTGGATTACCTTTGGAGCAAGGATCTGAGTTGTTTTATTCACCACCCAGCTTGGCAAGCGACCTACAAAAATAAGAACAGTTTTATTTTATTAGTGCACACAATATCATGTCTTAATAATAAGTCTGATTGGTTCAGTAAGGTCAAATTGTCAGCTGACCTAAGAAATGGGCAAGGAGTAGCTTGTTAATTTTCATGCCTCTAAAACAAAACTACTCTCTTTTAATCATCTGAGTGAACAGTTTTTACCTTCCATCAGTATGGCTGACCACCAGTTGACTGACTCATTGCACCTTCTCGGACTAACGTTTTCCACTGATATGAAGTGGAAAGAGTATATTGAATCAATTGCTAAGTCTACTGCTAGGAAAGTTGGTTCAATGTGTTGTGCCAGTTTTTCTCAACAGAATCTATCTTACATATTTATAAATCTAACATTTGTCTATGTTTGTAATATTGCTGTCACATCTGGTCTGGGGCTCCTGTTATATATTTAAAGATTCTTGATAAAATCCAAAGAAGTTATTAGTGCTGACCTGGCAACTCAGATTCAGTCACTTTCCCACAACTGTAAAGTAGCTTCACTGTGCCTATTCTATAAATATTTTCATGGTAATTGTACTGATGAGCTTTCTTCTATGATACCTAGACTTTATGAAGTTAAATGCAGTACTAGATTGGGGGCAAAGTCTCATTGTTTTACAATTGAAATAGCGAGAAATGTAACCGTAAGTTCTATGCTAACAGTTTCTTCTATCACACTTCTCGCTTGGAGAACTCTCTTCTGGCTTCTTGCTTCCCAGTCAACATTGATCTTCAAAAATTTAAATGCAATGTCAATCATTATCTTAATTCTTGTTCTTTTATTGTCTTCTCTCCTTAATAGTATATTTTTCTCATATTCTATAACACATTGTAACTCCTTGTGTCTTAGTGGCTTTATTACTTTGCTTGGGGGGAAATGATTAAAAAAAAAAAAAAAGCGTAATATAATATAGTAACCTTGTATATATATATATATATATATATATATATATATATATATATATATATATATATATAGAGGAATGATACATTTGCTCTACATTTGAAAATGGCCATAATGGTATATAAATGCTAGCTGATGATATCCAAGTATGCCTCTCAGCTAGAGTGGCTAGTCAGTCCCCATTGCTGGGGTTTATGCTGCAACTATGCCTGATTGGGCGTTAGTTATAGTTTCTGGGAGACAGCACATCATCTGGTGTGGTTAACTGTTTGAACAAGGACTTGTGACTTCATGCTAGTACAACCACTGATGAAAAATCGGGTCTATTTCACTCACAATTTCACTCACAAGGCTTGGGTCAGCACATGGTATGGTTTGCAGGCACTTTCAAAAGGTGCTTCATGCTGGAATCACCTTCCCAGGTTGATAGCATCAAAAAGTCACCTCCCTAACAAATCAGTCATGGTGGGATTCAGTCTCGGGTCTCATGATCAGAAAGCGAATGTTCTAACCATTCACTTATGTATATATGTATGTACACAAATATATATATATGTGTGTGTGTGTGTGTGTTTTCTCAAAATTCATAAATTCACATATATAAACTAAAATGTATATATATATATATATATATATATATATATATATATATATATATATATGCTCTGTCTCTGATATTGAGCAATTTATCCCATAAATATAGCACACCTTAAAACTATATTTCTTTATATATTCAGTTGGATTGATGTGAGTTTGTGCCCCTGGGTTTCATGCTTCTGACCATCACAAAAGCATGAAACCTAGAGTCACAAACTCACATCAATCCAACTAAATATGTTAGATCTATCGCTCATATTGAGCACTTTCCAATAAGTACTGTGCATATATATATAAATAATACATATAATAAATTGCATATATATATATATATATATATATATATATACATCCAGATTTCACATATATTTCTTTATATATGTGTGTGTGTGTGTGTGTGTGTATTCATCAGTTTTGTATTTCCATTTATACTATTTGACTAACATACAAATTAATATTTCTGTGAATATACACAGTGAGGGACAGAAATGAACAAGGGAAATATTGGAATAAAATCTTTGAGATAAAGTTAAATTATTTTATGAATGGCCTTCAACGATACAGAAAGTGAGGCAACCCAGGTGAACACCAAGGACAGGACTGTTCTCATTTATTCATTTGTTTTGAAACTATTTTCTCTCACTCTATGTCATTTCCTCTTCTTTTTTCACACTTTTTATCTTGCACTTTCCCCCTCTCTTGTTCACGTTTTCTCTTTCCCCCCCTCTCTTGTTCGCGTTTTCTCTTTCCCCCCCTCTCTTGTGTTCACTTTCTTTTCCCCACCTTTTGTTCACTTTTCTCTTTCCCCCTCTCTCTCACCTTTTACCTTCTTCCTTTTGTGATGTTTTCTAGTCTGTGACATAGAAGTTCTCCCTCTGTACCAGGTGATGACTGACTTACTAGCTGTCACTCGACTAAATAGTCGAGTCCATTTTGCCTATGTCACTGCACCTCCTGGAAATGAAGAGGTTTTATGCCCTTTGTTGATCTGTGACTTCTCTGAACTATGGTAAGCTCTCCCTCTCTCCCCCCTCTCCCCCTCCCCCCCTCTCTCTCTACCTGGTCTGGACTCATCTTCATTCTCCTCCTCTGACTCTATGTCGGATTCATGCAAACCATTCTCAATAGTTTCTTTACTACTATGTTTGCTTTCTCCTTTTAATATCCCCATGTCATTACTTTCCAACTTCACACTGTTAATTAATTTGGATGTATTCGCTTTCAAGACATCTATTCTCATGAGTGCAGGACTCTTTTTCATGTTTCATTTGCGATGGAAATAATTTTAAAACGTGTGTCAGTCTCAAAAGTTCATTCAAAACAACCTAATGTTTTGATGAAAGAGCCATCAAACTATCTTAGTTTAAGTCAACTTTTCTTTAATATGGGTTTGCCCATTCATTCTACTTACATAGGAAAAGTCATATCATTCAATTTTATTCTGGCACTTTTCTCGTTATGTCTTTCTATTGCAAATACAGCTTTATTTTGACTATTACCTTATAATTATTTAAGTTTTAGTGTGTCAACATTTTGTGATCAGTTGAGATGGAACAGAAGTCTTTTACAATTGTTTTTCATTCACTTGAATTTTTCCATCTCAAAAATGCCATGGATAACTCAACAAGAACCAATTAGCACCTGGATAAAGAAATTGAAGCAATTTTTTAACAATATTCTTTCTAGTTTTTGCTTTTTTTCTTGTAGCTATTCCAAACCAGTTATCACTTTGTTATTTGTTTATTTTTTACTAATAATAACTTTGTCAACATCATTTTGTTCCCCACCACATTCAAAATGTCTATTCAGGGACAATCAGGAAGGAAAGTGAACAAAAGGTTTCAGGAAAAGAAGAATGAAAGACAAGGCAAAATATTATGACGAAAAGGTTAACTTTTTAGAGGAAGAAATGTTCAATTAGTAGAAAATGAAATAGAAGAATAAAATGTAAACAAGTTAAAAACTATGAAAGAGAAAACATAAAAACAAAATTATGGAAAATATTTCTTTTCAATTTTGAAACAATAAACTGTTGTGAAAAGATGCTTTTGTAATTTTGAGATGAATCTATTTTAGGAGTTATTTTCCTTATACTAAAGCTAGTGTCATTATTATTATAGAAAAGGTTTTGTCTGTTTTACCCCACTCAGCCTTCTTCAGGTGTTTATCATATTCTCTTTCATTCTCAACATTTTCAAACTGAAACCTTTATTAAATCTATTGGATTAGAATGTTCTTTCTGATGTACAATGCTAGAGGTTATCTTGTAGCAGTTAATTCTTACTGGTTAACTCATCTTCATGTTACTACTTTATATATATATATATATATATATATATATATATATATATATGTATATATATATATATATATATATATATATATATATATATATATTGAAGCAGAAGATAGGATTTTTACTGTCTGCATATTAGGGCCACCAGGTAATAAGATGCATGATGACACAGTAGAGTTATGGACAATGAGACTTGTTAAATGCAGCTAGTTACCCAGAGGCCATGATTTTCAAGTCAGGTAAGCATTCTACTTGAAAGATTATCATAATACAATACATCCCCATTTTTGTAGCCCCTTCCTTACATTTGACCTTGTGCTTTACGAAGTAAATATCTCTGTATGTTTGTGTGTGGATGCATGAGAGAAAGAGAAAGAAAAAATGTAAGAAATAAGAGAGGATAACAAGAATGAAAGCTAAAAAAAAAAATAATTGTATGAAAAGAAGAGATATCTCAGAAGGTTTATGAGACAGTTCAGAGAATTTTAGCTTTATTCAAGATGGAGAGTGAATATCCTTGTGGGAGAAAACTGCCTACTTCAAAGTGGATTTGATGGTAAGAAGAAAAGAGAATAGGCAAAATGGCATTTTGTGGAAGAAGATATATGGGGCGAAAATGATAAAGAATTCAGACAAAAAATAGATTCAAACAGAAATAGACAGGAAATGGATGGAAATATCTGCAGCTAATAATTGAACTCTGTATTAATGTCTATATTGGTGTATATAACCACATTTCTCTATTATTAATATAAAACAGAGGATGTCTTTGTATCTGCCTGTCTGTGTGATACATTTTCACTCAATATCCATCCAACCGATTTTGACCAAACTTGGCAGATACATTGTATAATGTAAGAGATAGGTTCTTATTGTAAAAAATTGATAATTTTTTAAAAATTAATAATCAATAAAGCCGATCAAAAATCGATAAATTCAACTTTTTCCCTCTGATTTCACTCAAACTCGGTATGTAGGTTACTTACATCATGATGAGCTCAACTATACCTCATTTTTATTTCTACCCCACTGCCTTTAGTGAAAAGCCGTGAAAAACAAAAAATCGATTTCAACACATATTTAAAGCTAAAAAACTCCCTCCATTTTCAAGCAATCTAATACAAACTTCACTCAATTGTAGCCAACAATAAGTTGATTGTTTAACAGTCATTTAACTTGATCATTGAGTCCACCCATATAGTGAAAACCTGCATAAATAGCAAAAAATCTTTTGTTGATCTTTCAACCAATTTTCATTAAACTTAACAATTGCTTTATAAATATATCTTCTTTTACATCCTTGGAAGCACACTGACAAATTGAATTTCAAAAACTCCAAAATAATTGTGGTCTGAAGTGGGTCTTCATGTTGCCTGTTTTACCCCTTCATGTACTCAGCTAACTTCGATTGAATAAATATAGACTACTTCTGTTATATCAGTAACATCATTAATTCAAAATATTTTTAATGAAAGTACTTTAAAGTAATTGTTGAAGATAGACTCTGTTACATCTAAACATGATGCTGTTTTTGCTCCATTCTAATTGAACGCTTTTTTTGAGTGACCAGCTGGGTATGGCTGCTAGTTAGTAATATAAATGACGGTAATAAATATCATATACATGATTGCGTAAGTATACACTTTAGTATCAAATGCAAGTGTATGTATATTATTTTGTATCAGATGCAAGTCTTTCATACACTTTTGTGTTGGATGCAAGTGTATGCATACTCTTTTTTATCAAATGCAAGTGTATGTACGACAATGGGCTGAAAAGTTCATAGGCTATCTATGAAGGAATGATCCTAGAGATGTGAAATCTTGCATGCATTAATTTCAACTCTTCTTATTAATAACCGCATTGTTTCTTTCCAGATAAACTGACATCTGACTGTTCAAAGAAAACTTCAAAAGTAACTAGTGGAGACTTTTTCTTGAAAATGGACAAAATTTGGTATTGCAGTATTATTACCTGCAGAAAAAGGGTTTAGCCTCCAAGGACATTCATGCTGATATGGTTGTTACATTAGGGGGATGATGCTCCAGCTTTATGAACAGTGCAAATGTGGACAACTGAATTTAGGATGGGAAGGGAGAGTCTTGAAGATGACCCAAGGTTTGGACATCCTGCAACTATTACCACCACCAAGAAAAACCATAATCATGTTCATCACATGGTGATAGATGACAGGTGATTGACTATAAATCCAATAGCCAATGATATTAGTATATACTATGAGAGATTTAAGAATATTCTGCACAATGAATTTGGTATGATGATCAAAAGTACACCAGATTGCTCACATCATGGGAAAATCTGACATTGTTTGAGGCAGATCCAGCTAGTTTCCGTTAACATTTTCAAACTGAGGATGAGTGTTGAGTTCATCCCTATGAAATGAACCCGAGACAAAGAGACAATCCATGCAGTGGAAACCTCTCCCCTCACTTGCTCCAAAGAAGGCCAAGGTTGTTTCATTTTCAGGGAAGATGATGGGCTCAGTTTTTTGGAATGTAAAAGGCATTGTGTCCATTAACTATCTTCAAAGGGCCACACCATCAATGGAGAGTACTATGCCAACTTGCAATTACAAATAGCTATCAAGACCAAACACCCAGGAAAACTGATGAAAGGTGTTTCTTTTTTCATCACAACAATTCTCCAACATGCAAGTCTTTGATTTCAATGGCTGCTTTGTGTGACTGTAGCTTTGAATTGATTTATCACCCCTCTCCCCTATTCTCCTGATTTAGCCCCATCTGACTATCATGTTCTCCAACATGAAAAAACACTTGGCTGGGAAACAGTATGATAGTAATGGTGATATCATATCTGCTATCGATGATTTTTTTGAACAACAGGATAAAAGCTTCTTCACCAATGGGACCAATGCACTGCAACATCAATGGAAGAATGTGTAGACCACAAGGGGGACTATGTTGAAAAATAAACCTTATTTAGTCACATTCCATGAGAGTATCTTTGGTCAGCCTATGAAACCTTTTAGCCAATCATCTTATATGCTTCTGTATCAAATGCAAGTGTGTTTGTACATTTTATATCAAATGCAAGTGTATGTGTACTCTTTTGTACTAAATGCAAGTTTCTCTTGAAGCAAAATAAGTTGTTTGATGCTGGGAGGAAACAATGCTAGACAAAAGTACTCTGAATATTACACACAATTTCAGCAATTTCTTTTATAAATTTCTGCCAGGCATCAAATAATTTACTCAACACCAAACTCACCAAAAGGCTTAACAGAGTTTCCTTGTCCTTTCTATTTAATAGAACATATTTAAATGAAGGATTAATACTTAAGTATAGTGTTTATTGTTGGAATTTTGCTATATTTATAGGGAAGAGTATGCTGTATTAGAAATAGTGTTTGTAGATATAAATAATGTAGACATAGAAAGTTTCATTCCTTGTGCGATCATCAGATTTATTAATTATATAAGGTATGAATCCGTGGATTTCTATATCTAGACTGTTGATAGTTTATATATATATCTATAATATCTCAGTATCTGTTTATGAGTGTGTGTGTGTATATATATATATATATATAAATATATAGTACAGTATCACATCATTGTGACCAAAGCTTTGCACACTCACACACACACACATATATATATATATATATATATATATATATATATATATATATAAAAGTGAAAATAGAAGTCAACACTTAGAGGCGACAGTCTGTTTCATGCTAGATGCAATCGTCAGGTAACTAGTGCCTGATGATTGCATCTAGCATGAAACAGACTATCGCCTCTAAGTGTTGACTTCTATGTTCACTTTTATATTTACACACACTCTATCTCTAATATTGAGCACTTTATCCCATAAATATAGCACACTTTAAGACTATATTTCTTCATATATATATATATATATATATATATATATATATATATATAATGAATACAGAATGCTTAAAAATCCATTCAATCTGGTGATAATTTATGTTGTGGACTTCAGATGTCCTTTTCAGTTACTTAAAATCATCCTATACTTATCTCTTTATTAATTTATTCCCAAAAATCTTTGAAGATTTTTTTTTAATTGATGTTATTTCAATATATTGATGCCAAATATTTTAATAATATTATGAATATTTTTATTATTATTGTTATTATCAGTTTGTAATTGTGATGGTTATAATGTGATGATGATGATTCCGTTGCTTAAAATGTCTATACAATTTCAATGTATCTATTTTGAATATGATCATTCTCTTCCCACACCCTATTTTTTAACTTGACAAGTACCAGAAAAAATACTTTCTGGGTCACCCTGTTGACTGGCTTAACTCCTTTCTTTCCCTCTTTCACTCTCTTCCCTTCCACATGTCTATCTCTCTTTCTCTTCCTCCTAACAAACCATATATTGAAATTTCTGCTTTATATATATATATATATATATATATATATATATATATATATATATATATAAAGATATCTCAGTATCTATTTGTGTGTATATATATATATATATATATATATATATATATATATATATATATATATGAATAATATTTCAATATTTGTTTATATAAATATATATAAGGTACAGTAACTTGTCATTGTGATGGAAGATTTGCGTATACGGGTCTTATTCAAACTGAGTGCTAATTACACCAGATTATATGCTATCTCCCAGAAACTGTAAGTAAAGTGCACTCTGTATTATTGCAGTATAAACCATAGGATGGCTTTGTAGGTATCAAATGAATACAAACTGCCTGAGTAGGCATCTACTATAGGGATTGGTTATTTACTCTAGCAGACAAGTGTGCTGGCTATTATATATATGTGTGTGCGTGTGTGTGTGTGTGTGTGTGTATGTGTGTGCATCCACATAGAAACAGGGTGCATGGAAAAGATGTGGGAAAAGGATTTGAGAGAAATTTTCCATTTAGCAAACAAATCAATAATTGAAACTTCTAAGAACTAGCTCCCAGAGTAACACAAAATTCTTGCCAATGCACAGAGAATTAAGTTCAAAGGTCACTGCTTCAAATTTTTTGGCAGAATTTTCTGTTGATGCTGGCATCTCCATCTTGGAAATATTCCAAGAAGACCCCTCACAATAGATTCATCCGTTGAATAGCTATTGATCCCAATATGGATCAAATGGAACTCGACTATTCCTCTGTTGAAACTTATTTCTGTAAACTGTGTCTGGCCGCACACTGCTTCAAATAGTATAAACATTGAAAATTGTGATTATATTAACAATTCTGTCTATGAAGGACAGAGTAAAAATAAACATTGTTTTTATGAATAGCCTGTTTCTTATCGCGTTAATGCCACCAGAAGATATGAAAATAAAAACACTTATCAAATGCTTATAGAAATCTATGCAAATAAATGAAAAAGATCTATTATGATTTATACAAAGAAAAATATAAACACTTGTATGTTATTGATTGAATTTATTTTGATAATGCATCAAGTTAGTTCTGCAAGAAGAAAGCACAGAGCATCTATCATGCAACAGTTGGCAAGCTCATCTTACTCGTCAATCTGTTAGGGTAGCAAGTTCAGTCCTTACAAGGTGACCTACAACTGTGGCTTGGAGCCCAAATAAATGAAGCTTAATAAGCTGATTGAAAGGTTTGATAATTGCATATTTCCCATAGGCGTCAGAAGTTGGTGTTTAAAAGGGAGTGGAATTAGGTAGATAAAAAAATTTAGATATGCATTTCTTTTTTAATGTCATATCTATTCAGGATGTAGACAAACATGGCACTTTCTATAGATTCTGTTTGTTTTAGTTTTTTCTGTGTGAACCGAATTCTTGGGAAAGATAGTGGAGTGATATCCTGTTGCCTTCCCTGAAAAGTTTTTCTTCTTATAGACTGGTAGTCACCTGAGGCTGGAGAGTCCAGTCTCCCTTGAAATTGAATGGGGAAGAGATAGATTCATGCCTTTCTCAAGTGAATTTGCGCAATAGATTTGGCAGTAATTTGAACTTGGCTCACCGGTTTCACAAACCATGCTGGTAATATTATCTGCATGTCACTGACTATAAAAGCATTGGTATAAAAATAGAGAAACAGTAATCCACTTACATAAAACACAATGTATGTATGTATGTGTCTATATATATATATATATATATATATATATATATATATAAAAGTGGACATGGAAGTCAGCACTTAGAGGCTACAGTCTGTTTCATGCTAGTTCAATCGTCAGGCAACTAGTGCTGATATTTGAAAAATAACAGCACTAGTTGCCTGACGATTGCACTGGTAGTTGTCTGTCTTTTGGTTTTCTTTTTAGTTTGTTTCCTTTCCCTATGTTTTTCTCTATAAAATTTTTATAACTGCTTCTAAAACAATAAAAGACTTAATTAATATGAAACAAAATAATAAGCTAAATCTGAAGGAGGAATTTACTCTATTACCTGTAATAATTGCCACAAGGAATACATCGGAGAAACCTCAAGGAATTTAGATGAAAGATTATATGAATACAAAAGACATCTTTTACAAAACAATACATAGAATGCATTATTTGCTCACTATAATGAGACTGATGAGAATTTTCATTTAAAAATGCGGCTCTAATTAAAAGAGAAAACAATTTACTAAGACAAGAATGTTTAGAAAGTGTTTTAATTGCTAGATCATCCACAGTAAATTTGCATCCAAGATCTTACATTCCATCATTCTTGGCAGATCTTCTATTATCACAATGTGATAACAAAATTAATGGAAAAATAAACAAAAAGAATCTAAATTAAATCAGCTAGGGTAATATATCAGCCCCACCCCTAAAAAAAAGAAATTAAATATTTTCAGCATTCTCTTTCCATCATGTGCATGTATAGTTGCATCAACAGAAACATCAATTTAGTCCAATGTATTCCTAAAGGGCGAAATGCACTACACAAAAATTTTTTCCACTTTGTCATATATCTTTTGCCTAAAATTGTTTTTGATATATAAGACATTTATATATCATTTTCCTATATATATATATATATATATATAATTATTTTTAAAAAAATATGATTCCTTCGCTACATAATAATTCTCATGTTTCAAAAAGAAGAGCCAAAAACCTCAATATAATTATTAAAATTAAACTGAGTTAAAGTATCAAGTCCTGTTTCATCAAGTGAAAATTTATGAACTTAGGAATTTAGGGTTCCTAAATTTTCACTTGAGCATGAAACAGGACTTGATACTTTAACTCAATTTAATTTTAATAATTATATTGAGGTTTTTGGCTCTTGTTTTTGAAACATAAGAACTCTTATGTAGCAAAGGAATCATATTTTTTAAAAATAATTATAATTAAAGCTCTACTGTTTTTAAAAAATAAAAATACTAAAGAAGTCCAGATCATCTACCTAACGTGTTCTTTCCTATTTTTCTATATATTTGCACACACACACACACACACACACACACACACACATATATATATATATATATATATATATATATATATATATAAAGTACACAATCAAATCCAAAATTACCTTATATAGGGAATAGGCTTATTTCAACTGACAAAATTCATCAGTCTTATTCAACCCCCGTAACTTAAGACTAACGAATTTCATTGGTTGAAATAAGCCTATTCCCCAAATGAGGTAATTTTGGATTTTATTGTGTACCAATTATTTGCTCTGTAATAATAAATACATTGAGCTCTTTTTGTGAATCAGTTTTAATATTTTATATTACTAGGATCCACTTGGATTATATACCAATGGATTTATACCTTTACTATATATATATATATATATATATATATATATATTTGTGTGTGAAGAGAGCACACAGCTACTACACTCTAATTCTAGGTAGAAGTCTGGAGAGCAACATGAATGCACAGATACTCTAATCTTAAGCAGAAACCCCTACCCATATATTTAAAAAAAATCCCCTCATTTCTGTTTGGTTAGGTTGGTTAATTTGGTAACATAACAACTTTTGCCAAATTATTTTTTTTAATTTGGGATTCTCAGAATCCAGCCAAAAAATTTGTCTTTTAATAAATAAATGTATGGCCTCCATCAGTCTCAAGACAACAATGGATTTGTGTCCAAGGGTGCAGGTCTGTGCAGGGATTTTTTATGAGAGACTGGCAGCACATCTTCTCACTCCATTCCGTTGATGTTGTCCAAGGGAAAGGCAGAGGCCAATACAAATTGCCACTGGTGGCATCACTGGTAATGCCAGAACGAAACTGACCATGACATCAGACTGTCTTAGGGATTTCAGCTCCGGATTTGAATTCAGAGTTGTCTTTTCTTAGTCTGGTTGCCAACTATGGCAACAGAGCCCAGACTGCCCTACTATTTATTCATAGTTGGAGGTTTTGAATTCAGTTTTTCCTTCTAGATTGATTATCAACCAATGTTATAGAACCTGGTCTGTCTGCTATTTACCCATAACTGTTAAAATAGAAATAGTTTGTTGCATGTATGTGTTATAAAATGTTTTCATTTTTCAAAACCCGGTCAAGATATTGTGTCCATGTTCATAGTTAATATTATTAAGTGTTGTTTTTTTTGTTTTTATTAATAAGGTTTCCATTATTTTTAGTCTTTTTTTTTGCATGTAGATGATGCTATTACATTTGTGTTGTCAACAAGTATGTTACAAATAGTGTCCAGTAGGTCTCCATGAATATTTAAACGTGATCTAATTGAGCTATGGTCAGAAAGGTGTAGAGTGAGTCTGCATGTCAAACATGTTGTAGTGTGGCCTATATAATTATTTATGAATTTAACAGTTAAAATATTTAATCCTTGAAAATGGCCAAATGTATAGCTGAAAGCACTCGAATAAAAAGAAGATTCAGACAGTTTTTATATAATTTATCATCTGAAGAGAAAAAAATTATTAGATTGCATGAGAAATTGTATAAAAAACTAAATAAAAGCACCTTGTCTGTCATATTAAATTAAATGTGCATATATATATATATACCGAAATTAGATTTTTGATATTTGACATAATTAATATATATATATATATATATATATATATATATATAATTACCTATGTTTTGTTTGGTCTGACACAAGACTAATCCATGAAGGTTGAACTCACTGCATCAATGACTTATCAAACTTTTTGTCAATCACTTTTCTGAAAATGGGGCATTGCCTAATCTCTCTCTCTCTCTCTCTCTCTCTCTCTCTCTCTCACACACACACACACACACACACACACACACACACAGAGTAACAGATGAGTTTTACAGTGTTTCATAGGACCAGCAACAGAGATTAATCCACTGACCTAACAGACTTGGAGGGATGGATTCACTTCTTTCCCAAGTTCGTTAGCACAAAAGTAAACACAATCTACCATAGTCAGAATTTGAACTTAGTTTCACCACTTCCATTTCTCTCGATTATTATGCCTTAAGCCAGTGATTCCCAAATCGTGCGGTGCGCCTCACGTGTGTGCCAGAAGAGGAGAGCAGGTCAGACAGAATGATTGAAAGAGAATCAAAGATTTGGAAACAGTTTTAAAAAAATCATATACCGAAAATAAATGATTTCAAAATTTAAAATATTATTATGGATTACTTGTAATTGCATGCATGAGTCCCAGTATAAATAGTTATAAATTATTGATTTTATCATTGTGATATTTTTGCATTATATCAAGTATTAAGAATATAATAACTAGGGTCTGCAAATTGGAGGAGAGTGTTATCAATGATAATGTTCTGACTTCGAATTCGCAGTTATCTCCCTTTAACCCTCTCTCTATCTCTGTTTTATTTTATTTTTAAATGTACTTTTTATCACATAAAATTTGGTGGGGTGCAAGCACATTTTCATTCCGAAAATGAGGCCCAGAGAAAACTGTTTGGTAACTACTATCTTGAGCCAGCTGCACACACATGCACATTATCGACTGTAGTTACATCATCAATCATTTTTCTGCAAAGTAGTATAAAGTTATATTATTATAGTAATAATGACAAAAAATGTATTAACTTAATGATGGATGTTACAGTAATAACAATTTTTTAATAATAATATTGACAGTATGAAAGCATTAGTGAAAAGCAATAAGAAAGGAATAACTATTACCAATTAAGAATGCGTGATTGTCAGCAAAAGAGACAGCCCAAGATGCAAGTTATGTAATGGGATGTTAAAATTAAGGAGGTACGCAAAATGTAACTATCAGGGTAGTGTAGTAATACATGACAGAAAGTGTGACACAGAAATCCAAAACACTTAGGAATAATAAAATGTGCCTTTCAGAAACTAAGCAAAGTATTAAAAGATAGGAAAATGTTCTTAGAAACAAAGAAAAGATTTCAGGACTGCTATATAATATGTAATCTTCTCTATGTTAGTGAGTGATGGATGATCTTTTCATGGACGAAGAAGAAACTTGAAATGATAGAGATATGGTTCTACCAATGAATGCTGAGAATACAAAGGACAGAACATGTAAGTAACAAGGAATTTCAAAAACAAATAGAAACTAAAAGGAAACAGTTGCTAAGATAGGAAAACATAACAATTTGGGGATACATAATGAGGACAGAAAGCTTGGAGAATTTAACACTCACAGAACATAATGAAGATAGGAGAAGCATAAGGAAATAGCAGGTAACCTACTAAATTAGTTTGAATGGCTGGCAGAACAATGACAAAGAGAGATGATAAAGGGTAAAATTTATTCAGAGCAACAAAAGACATAATCACCCACATCCTGCAGAGTATATGTATGTATGTTGCGGCATTCACCCTGGATCAGTTAAGCCGGCTCCTTCCAAGGAAATTCACCGCGTCCGGAACGAAGGCCGACAAAGCACGGCGATCCGTCGCCAATGCTGAAACGAGCGACAGCCATTCCCGATTCCAATGCCGGCGAATTCCCGAAACGGAGTGACAAGGGAGTTTGAACTTCACATGCGGTCCCCACACCTCGCGTGCTATCCCAGTGGAGGGAGGAATATGCTCTTACTTACCGCAGAATTTCCACAGACGCAGAGGCAGGAGTAACCAAGAGGCCGCCGGATGCTGGTACAGACGCCGAATGGTTTTGAATTCAGAGTTGACCTTCTCCTAGACCAGTTGCCATCCAAGGCTATAGAACCCAGTCTGTCCTGCTATTTGCCCATAGTTGGAGGGAGAAGAAGAGGATTCACACCTTTTCCAAGGGTGTTAGCACGTAAGTGAATGTAACAGATTCGACTGGAATTCGAACTCGGCTCTACGATTCCTCAATCCGAGCCGTTATCCATTACTCCACCGTGCCTCCTCTCTGGATACATAAAATTATAAAAATGGTGGGAAAATGGTTGGTTCCCTATACTGCTCCAGTAAGTAGCTAACTCCTCATGTTATCCCCTACCTTTTCAAGAGCCAAATCAGGCCCAAAACAGAGTGCTGCTGCCATGTATGGGCAGAAGCTGCCCAGTCCTCACTTTCCAGATTGAACAGTCCAAAAGCATCTCCACATCTTTGTGGGTGATGTATTATTTTCCATCTTACAATCCCTATTCCAAGGATGAAACATTGCAAGCAATTGGCTATTCTATTGCTATTTACATGGACAGTAACCACACAAACTACGTCCCACCAGTTCTAACCTTCACAGATAAGACATGCCATGCCACACACATTGTAGCGAATCACCCACTTTCCCTTCATATTCTATTGATGAGATGTAATTTCCCATGAGCAACTACTTTGTGGGACCGACTCCCAAGAGGATGCTTTCCCAATCCATACAATCTTCACCTGTTCAATTCCAGGATTAACTGTTATGTTCACCACATAACTCCATAAATTGCACTTCTTACTTTGTAAACTTCTACTTCAAGTAGCTCTTGAACCTTGTGCAGGATGAACATTATTGTCAAAAAAATAATAATGCTACATCTGATTATGATTTTAAAAAAGAAATGGTGAATAATGTTAACAAAAATAATAATGAGAAATAAGCAGTGTGTTTTAACTCTGCAACCACTTAGCAATGGTATTGGATCAAATTTTCTTGATGTCTTTGATTTTCTTTTTCATTAGTAACATGTGGAACTCAACAATGTTAAAATAATTTCCAAAATCCAAACATGAAGCAAGAAAATAAAATCTGTATGTGATTCCAGCTTTAGAAACATCACAAAGATAGAAGAAAAATCATTTGGCCGACTGTTTGTTGAGTGCATGAGAACAGAATGGTTTATGGGGAACTGAAGATAAGACATTAGCTTAATGCAAGAAAATATTAAAGACGGATCACTAAGATTTTATCTGTATGTTACTATGGTATTAGTCAAGATATGTCTTGATCCAAATAAGAAATGTCTTTTAATAATAAATAGAAAAAAAAGGAAATTTTATGGAGAACTCGAGATAAGACATTAGCTTAATGGAAGAAAAGATTAGAGATGGATTGGTAAGATTTTATCTGTATGTTACTATGACAACAGGGAAGATATGTCTTGATCCAAATAAGAAATGTTTGTTAATAATAAATAGAAAATAAGGTTATTTAACATCAGTTTCTCAGTACGATAGTTGGATTTTTATTTTATACAGTTTTATAGCTAGTTTTAAATCTAGGTGCATGTGAGGGGGGTCGTTAAACCTGTGAGTTCTTCAATGAAGCATGGCAGTGCTTGCTCTTTTATAAACCCTTCTCTATCACTGTGGTACTTGTTGCTCCAACCGGTTATCCAAACTTGTCAAGTAGGGTGACTTACTGCTTTTCTTGCCCTTAATATGTCCTGAAACACTCACGAGAAAACCTGTCATGACTGACTGGGCATATCCTTCTCTAGATCAGTTGATATACTCCATCTTAAAGGCTTCCCATGGACACATGGCCACTGATTTCTTCTAGCAGACCACTGCCCTGTGGAACAGACCCCCAAGAGGATGTTTCCCCAATCACTACAAATCTTAACCTGTTCAAGTCTAGAGTCAACCATTATCATCTTCTACTTTCCATACACACTACCCCTTAATGTACCCTCTACCTCGAGTGGCCCTCGGGCCTTCTACAGGGTGAACAGACCCGATATACCAAAAATATGGAGACAAATTGAAAAATCCTACCAGAAACTGGCACGAATATCGAACCATCTGACATTCATACACCAATGCAGAGACCTACAACTCATCCCTTCCAGTTTGGCACCAAGACTTCCCGTCAAGGAGAGCCCGTCTGGTTACAGAGAATGTGGGACACGCTCTTGTCCGCAAGAGAATCTAGTACAATCGTTGGATAAAACAGAGACTGCAAGCTCATATCTCCCAGAGGCTTGAGGATTTCTTCAACAGAATTACTAATGAAGAAGACCAGAGAAGGATCCAAAATGACCTGGATAAATCCTTCCTTCAGACATGAATTCGATGTAGTCAAGGCTCACCAAGTACAAAAATTAAATAGATTGAAAGATCAGAAGGTGACACACAAGGTCCATCACCCACCAGTGAAAGCAGTAGTCAACATCAGCCAATATCAGCTGAGTGCCTCTGAGGAGTCAGTATTGAATAAGAGTCTCAAATTCGCACAACCATCAGGCGAGTGCCATACTTAGATATCATTACCAGAGTCGAGGAGGTGGCCTTGAACATCCCTCAGGCTCAGGCGTATGAACTGAGATGGAAGGTGATACAGACCTTGGAGAGGGCCAAGCCGCCCAGGTCTAACATAACAAAACTGGAGAGGCTGGCAAGTGGATCCCTACAGAGGAACGAAGACATCATCATACTACCGGCTGACAAAGGCAATGCGACTGTAGTGATGAACAAATCAGATTATACAAGAAGGCTGGATGACCTCATGAGCAACGGTAGCTACAGCAAGGTAAAAAAGGATGCTACTATGAAACTTGAGTGCACACTGTCACAGATACTAATCAAGAACAAGGATCACTTCGCACCTAAGACATATAGGCAGTTATCACAGAATTACACCAAGCTACCTCACATATACGGTCTCCCTAAGATTCACAAAGATGGTATTCTGCTCAGGCCGATTGTTAGTTGACAAGGCTTTGTGTGCCACCCTCTGAGTCGCTTCCTTGTGGATATAATTGACCCATTGATCGGAAAGTCTCCTTCATATGTCCGAAACTCAGCCCACTTTGTAGAAATAATCAAAGATGCTCCCATCCTATCCAACCAGATGGTGAGCTTGGACATGGTGAGTTTGTTCACCAAGGTACCCACGGAGGAGGCACTCTCAGTAGTCAGAGACAGATTGGCCTCTGACTCATCCCTAGAAGAAGGACCAGTATTCCAATAGATAATCTGATGGAGTTGTTGACTTTCTGTACACAAACAACACACTTCGGAATGGGATCACACATATATCGACAGGATGAGGGCTTAGCAATGGGCTCGCCATTATCACCAGCAATGGCAAATATATACATGGAATACTTTGAGGAAATGGCATTAGAATCTATATCTCTAAAGCCAACTATATGGTTAAGGTACGTAGATGACACCTTCATACTCTGGCCACACCAGGTTCAGGTTCTACTGGACCATGTGAACTCAATAAGACCTTCGATACAGTTCACAATGGAGAAAGAGAGTAACAACACACTCCTATTCCTGGATGTTCTAATATCTCAAACAGAGCATGGGTTCAAGACATCCGTATACTGCAAACTGACATTCACTGGACAGTACCTCAATTTCAACTCCCAGCATCCATACAGCATAAAGAAAGGGATCGTCCACTGCTTACAACACCGAGCAAAAGTCATAAGTGGTGACCCAGAGACATTAGATAAAGAATTGGTCATTATAAGTAGTACCCTACAACGTAACAACTACCCTGGGTACATGGCAGCAGCCCCAAAAAACTGGGATAGGTGGGTACAAGAGGAGGAGGAGGAGGACAACAACACTCAGAAAACAGTCTGCTTGCCTTATGTGAAGGGGTTATCAGAGAAAATACAAAGGATCTGTGGTCCATATAACATCAGGACAACCTTCAAAAGCTTGACAACACTTTGCAGATATCTCTCCCGAGTAAGACTCCTCATAGAGGAGAACATGACTAAAGACGGTGTGTATGCTATCCTGTGCAGCTGTGGAAAGAAATATAAAGGAGAGACAGGCCGTCCCCTTAAGGTGAGGCTTCAAGAACACCAGAAGCTGTAACATGAGCGGAAGTGGAAAAATCAGACATGGCTGACCAAATATGGAGAGAGAATGGAGCTCACTGCCCTCTGTGGGATCAGGTTGAGATCATAGACAAGGAACACCATTGGAAAATTTGTAAACTTAAGGAATCAGCACATATGCTATGCCACAAAAATCTCCTGAGCTGGCCAAGCATAGAAATGAATACAATATGGGAACCAGTAATAAGGAGTGCCAGAGAAAAGTGATAATAACAACAAAGTTGCAATATGAGCTTTAGTAAAAACGTGTAATGATAACTGCAAAAATTGCAATATGAGAACTGGTAAAAATGGTGGCTGAAGACATACACAGATGTCCTCAAGGACACATGGTGCAGTGGATAAAGACGTTGGTTAGATCCAGTGACAGGACCCAAAGCGTGTGAGTTCAATACCCGGTTAAGGCAGTGGAGAACTTTCAGAAGGAAAAATTAACATGGCACGTGGAACTAGAACAGTCTACAGTGAGCGAAATAAAGGGTTCTGTTCGACATTCCAACCACCGCCAGAGTGTAATAAATATGGTGACTAAGATGAGGACAATAGTCCGAATAATGTAAATAATGTAGGGTGAACATTAGTATTAAAAAAATAAGAGAACCTGGCTGTCAAATTCCGTCGAGGAAGTTGTCTCTCCAATGATGCCATATCATTACTGCACTGACTACATCCATAGTTATAGAACTCAGTCTACCCCATTGTGCTAGATTGCTGTTGACCTTTACAAAGGTTTCATCCACCCTTTGACAAGATTTGTTTTTTAATACTGCTGTTAAAAATGATGAGATTACTTAAATTATAGATCAACATTTCTACAAGGATCAAAGTGTTGCTCTCTGACCCTCTGATTAGAGTCAGAGTACAGTACTTGTGCAATCTGCTAAAGAACATGGTGGTACATGCCAGCCCTCTACGTAGCATCAAATCGCACAATACAAGGATCAAAGTGTTGCTCTCTGACCCTCTGATTAGAGTCAGAGTACAGTACTTGTGCAATCTGCTAAAGAACAAGGTGTTACATGCCAGCCCTCTACGTAGCATCAAATCGCACAATACAAGGATCAAGTGCTACTCAAGTTGGAGAATCAAATGTCTAATAATCAATGTAAGAGGAGGTAGAAAGAAGTGAAAATTATGAGGATCAGGAGGGCAATCACTGATTGTAATATTTGTACTCAGCCTTGAAACAGTGTCACTTTTCAAATCTTCTGCTTCAGATCAAAATGGAGTATCTGTTTGGGATTAAAGTGGTGGTAAAAGTGTTGGGGGAGGAATCAAGCACTTCTACCAAAGATCAAAGCATGGCTCTACTTGGTCTTTGTACCAGGATCAGAGTGTAGTGTCTGTTCTTCAGGTTTTTGTCTTCAGACAATTCATAGAAAAGCTTTACCGGATGCCTAGTCCTGGATATTCCAACCATGTAACAGCACCTTCCTAATTGCACTAAAGAGGGAAGGTTACCAGTGTGACAGTGGTTGCAGGGACTTAAAATGAATTTTTGGTTTGTACATGTAAAAAAACAACCTTATGTCACATCTTATCACCATGGGGCTGAGTAAATACCAAGTCATTGTGTAGTATCTGAGTGCACACACACACACACACACACACACACACACACACACACACAAACACACACACACACACATATATATTGTATTCTCTATTCATGGATTATTAATTTATGATCAATTTAAGAACTTTTTTCTTGTTTCCTTCATTTATTGGGGTAGTAGATACTATTGTTGGTGGTGGTGACTACAGATTCATCATCATCATACTACTACTAATAATGGTAGTGCTGGTAGTAGGAATGGTTTTAGCTGTAACAGAATATAAACCATGTTTTTCTAAACTTTGGTTTTGTTTAATATAAAATTGATTCTCTGAGATTAGTCTGCAGTCTGTATATGGAATTATTTCTCAAAACCTATTTCTGTCTATCCCAAAGTTGTTTAAATTTTGAAACAAGAAAATATAACATATAATAAAGAAAACTGAAAAAAGATAAGTCTAACTAAATATATTTTTAGCTGTCTGTTATGTAGTCACTTTCACCATAAAGAAAATGGGTTAAAAGTTACTGCAGTTCCTTAGCTAAGTTGATGTTTCTGTAAGTGCAGGAAATAGGATTACTCGGTAGGCAATAGTACTCTTTACTTTTTATCTCTTTATGCTGAAGATTTTGTAAAAGTCAGTGTACAGTAAATCCAAATCAGTTCTTAGTGAGATAGTCTGAAAAAATGGGCATCACAAATGTGTTAAATATTATGAATTAAAATTGAGATGATGAAAAATTAAAAGTTCATATTTAATGTTAATATATCTAATATCTGTTTATATCTCTGAGATGAGATATTATGATTACTTGTATTATTTATATTATTCAGACTGTTATCCTCATCTTCATTGCCATATTCACAACGTTTCGGCCATTGTACACTCCAACCTTCTTCAGGTGATTGGAATTCTGAACTGAACCCTTTATTTCATCCACAGGGGTAGATTG
This sequence comes from Acanthosepion esculentum, assembly GCA_964036315.1. Taxonomy (NCBI): domain Eukaryota; kingdom Metazoa; phylum Mollusca; class Cephalopoda; order Sepiida; family Sepiidae; genus Acanthosepion; species Acanthosepion esculentum. The sequence continues at coordinate 128,806,370 of OZ038477.1, read as the reverse complement.
TTCTAATTCCACACATTTCTGGATGTCTCAGTTATTTCTCTTTAACTCAACTCCCCAAGTTTTGATTCACCACTGCTGTGGCCTGGTATAGAACTCACAATTCTTTGGGTCTAGTCACTGGATCTAACCAACGTCTTTATCCACTGGGCCATGTATCTTTGAGCAGTGAGTTCAATACCAGCCTACAGCAGTGGTGAACAAAAAAATCTGCTTAACTTCGCTTATTTACATAAACAGACGATTCCATTCATTTATGTCCTAGATGACACACATGTAACTCAAAGAGAAAATGATGACATAATCAAGATGTTGATGCTAGGCCTCTGATCAGGTGGTTTTGAGGAGTGAGGAACCACCTCTTAATTGCTGGTGTTCCCAGGGTGGTAGCACCTGTTAGGGTCCCAGCTATGGGCAAATAGTTAGCCTCGAAACTGGGGTCAAAACACCTATGAAAGTGTAAAAATAGGTTTTAATACCAGCAATACATTTTTGTAAAAAATTATTACCAATAATGGAATTTTTGATGAAAAAATGATTACCAGCAATACATTTTTTGAAAAAAAAAATATTAGCAGCAATACATTTTTGAAAAAATATTACCAGCAATAAAATTCTTGTCGGCATTAAATAAGCCATTGAAGTTGATATGCCGTAAACCAAACCAAGATGTTGATGTTCCACACTACTTCAAACAAAAGGTTAGGAAGGAAACCCCCCATCAATACTGGAACGAGCAATAAGAGTGGATTTGAGAAGCCTATTTTACTAAAAAGATGTTTTAATACAAAGATTTTATAAATTTCACCCAACTTATTGCTTGGTAAATGAATATTGAATGTTTCATTATAAGAAAACAGCCAATATTATTATTATTATCATTCCATGTTCTTATTGCTGCTTTTATCACAACACTTTGGGTCAATACACTTTTCATTATTATTATTAGTAATATTAATATTAGCATTTTCTTTCTAGTTTTATTACAACAGTCCATGTTCTTATACTCCTTAACTGTCACAAGTAAAACTATTAATGAAACAATAATAATGAAATGTCTTCATCGAAGAGAAATTTAAAATGACCCAACAAGTAAATAGTAAAATAAAGAACTCATAAAGAATCAGAGAGGAAATGGTGATAAAATTATCCTACTTTTTTATCAAGTTTTCCCTAAGTAGTTATTTGTGATGTGCTCAGAAGACAGGAACAGGAAATGCAATTTCTATTCGCCTTTCAGATTTCAGAATGCAATTTCTATTCTTCCTTTCAGATTTCCTGCTGTTTATTCTATCAGTTGAAGAGTACATCAGCCCCAGAATTTGATAGAAAAAAAAGCATCTGAAAAACTTAAAAACATAATTATTCAGACACTATTTATATTATTCAGACTATTGTCCTCATCTTTGTCGCCATATTTATTACAACGTTTCAGCTGTTGTATGCTCCGGCCTTCTTCAGGTGGTTGGAATGTCGAACTGAACCCTTTATTTAGCTCACTGGGGTAGACTGTTCTAGTTCAATGTGTCAAATTTTAATCAATGTCAGTTATCAGTTATCTCCTGTTAATTCCCCTATCCAAGTTCTCCACTGCCTTAACCGGGTATTGAACTCACACTCTTTGGGTCCTATCACTGGATCTAACTAATGCCTTTATCCACTGTACCATGTGTCCTCAAGGACATATGGTACGGTGGATAAAGGCAATCACCTGAAGAAGGCTGGAGCATACAACGGTCGAAATGTTGTAATAAATATGGCGACAAAGATGAGAACAATAGTCTGAATAATGTAATACCTCATCTCAGAAATATAGACAGATAATTAATCAGGTCATCTATAAATTTCAAAGTTATTGAAGTCTTTATATTGTTCTCTTATGCAGCTCAATTTTGATAATAATAATGATTTTATTATACGTCACTGTCACTACTGCTCAGTTGAACTTTTTGCTTTAGGTGTTATAATGGTGGTTGCAAGCATTGTGATTCTTAGTGGCATTATTTTGAACTGTTTGATAAATGCAATAATATTGACAACAAATGCTGGACAATCTCCTCAAAGATGAAGAAGAGACTTGAAGAAACAGAGATGTGGTTTTACAGAAAGATGCTGAGCATATCATGGACCAAACATGTGAGTAACGATGAGGTTTTGGAGAAAATGAAAACAAAATGGAAACTCATACTTATCAGGAAGAGACAGTTGAAATTTCTGGGGCAAGTAAGGAGGAAGGTTGGCTTGGAAAATCTGATACTCACAGGACAATGAGGGAAAGAGGAAAGCAGCATATAACACACTTGATGAGCTTGAGTAAATGGATGCTAGAATGGTTTGGGAGAAATAACAAAAGGACAAAACATATTAAGAGCGGCAAAGGGACAAGAAGATGTGGAGAGGCATTATCGCTTATGTCCTGAAGGAACATGGCACATAAAAGAAGAAAGAAGATGATCTTGAAATGGGCTTCAAAGCCATTGAATCTGCTGAAAGAATTTGAGAAATAGAAAGAAATAATAAATTTTTGACCATCACTCAATTACGTGCTATATGTGATATGCACTTCAGCAATCATGTCTCTTTTGATCCATGACTGACTAGGCAGAAGATTTTCTCATACTAGGTTGCCATTTCATCCTCCAATAAACTGATTGCCAACCAAGGCTATCGGATGCAGTATGTCTATTCAACCCATAGCTGAAGGGAGAAGAGATGGATTCATAACTTTCCCAAGGGTATTCGCGCATAAGTGGATGTAATGAACCAGATTCGAATTTGAAATTGGCTCTCAGATTTCTTGTTTTGAACCATTATCTATTACACCACAACACACATCCCATAAATATATGCCCAAAACTGGTTTCTGCATTTTAGACGCAGTGCTCTTGACATAAAACCCAGAAATGGATGATTATCTATTATTACTTATGATGCAAGGCAGAAGAAAACCTGATCACAAACGCTTGAAAATTGTCAAAAAAATTTGGATTATTGCAAAATACAATATATAGAGCATTATATAAGCTTCAAAATATATAGAGTTGATTAAAGAAAAAAAGTAAGATACTTTTGATACACCACATTATAATATATATTTTGCCTTAATATAGAAGTGGCTCTAAGGCATTTTATATTTCAAACTTTGTTCTCACTTCTTTTGATTTTAAATCACCAAATTCATCAGTATTCTTTTACATTCAAATTGGCTCAAAATATCACCTCTGTCTTATGTGAAGTTGAGGTATTGGCACTACTTAAATAGAGTGGTCCACTCCTAAAAATATAGGGAAAATTTATAGGGAAAATATAGGGAAAATTTAATTCATTAGACTTTCCTCAAGCCACAATATTTGTCAGAATAGAATAATATTTTTTAATTATTTTAGATGTGGGGGTTAGATGCCTACTTGGGAACTGATGACATCAGGAAGATCGTTAATGAAGATCAGAAACAGTGTAGAACCCAGGATAGAGCCTTGGGGAATACCAGCATTCATGAAAAAGGAACTGAAGGAGAACCCGTTTAGAATGACCTTCATTTCATGGTTTGACAGGAATGATTGTATTAAGTCAAATAATCATCCTGAAATTTTGCATCCCTGAAGCTTATGAAGAAGGCTGGCATGCCAAACCCTATCAAACACTTTAGAGATATCTAGAGCCACAGCTTGAGCTTCTCTGTTATTGTGAAGTGCTAGGTAAACAAATTCAGTTATGGCCGTCAGCACATAAGCGGTAGATCGGGCAAAGCAGAAACCATATTGCTTGTCAGAGAGCAGATCATGGGATGAAGGTGATTAATCACTTCGACATTGATTAAAGCCTCAAAGACTTTGCCGAAGAGTGGTAGGAGACTGATAGGACAGCAGTTAGATGGGTCAGAAGGGTCTCTAGAGTTCTTAAAGACAGGGACAACAGATGAATACTTCCAACAGGCTGGAAAGCAAGAGTCATTGAGGCAGTAGTTATATAGTTTGGAGAGGACAGGAGCCAGTTTAGGAGCACATTTCTTCAGGACAATGGCTTGTATCCCGTCCCCACTGCTAGCCTTATGGGAGTCTAGAGATGATGCCCATTACCATCAATAGGGTTATGTGCATATTGCTCAATAGAGTCTCAGTTCTAGGTGGAAAATCAGGTGTGGAAACACCAGATGAGTTGAGCATTGAATTGGGTGAGAATTTCTGAGCAAAGCATTCAGCCTTATCAGCTAAGGAAGCCAGGACCTCAAATTGTTTGAATAAAGTAGGTATTGAGGATTTGCTGTTGTTTAGTAGGCTCTTGTAGAGATGCCAATAATCTTTAGAACCAAACTTGGAAGATGCAATACATTGTTTCATTCCTTCAGCAAATAGTGACTTTGCTGCATTGAGGACACACTTGCACTCATTATCGGCAGAGACAAAGAGACGTCTGTTGCAATCAGACATGTCACTACGGTACAGATGGAAGAAGTGATTCCTATGGGCAATAGCAGCTGAGCAAGCAGCTGAGAACCAAGGGGATGAGCACGATTTAACTTTATATTTTCTTGTGGGGGATGAAAGACTTGATTCTAGCTTTTACCCAGGAGGAGACCTCGGAAGCACATTTTTGAACAAGGAGAATAAAAACCACATTCTAGGGGACATCTTGAAGGAAATCACAAAACAAGTCCCAGTCTGCTCGATAACAGAAAGATGTTCTGTTGGTAGGAGATTCTTTGCTGGGGGAGGAGTAGAAGGAGATGTTAACAGACACTACGGCATGATCAGAGTTGCCAAGAGGGCAGAGCTGTGTGGTATGACAACACTCGGGGATGGAGGTAAAACAGAGATCGAGAAGGGAAGTCTTACCATTCTGATTATTGGGGAAACATCTAGGAAAGTCAACCACTTGTGTGAGGGATTGAGTAATTGAAAAGGTAAGGGTTTGTATGCCAGCAAGGTCAGTTATATAGTTTTTAAGCCACTTGATATGGTTGGGCATTAAAGTCATCAAATACAAAAATATGTGCAAATGGATGAAGAGAGATAGCCTTGTCTATATTATCAGGAATGCTATCGAGAACATCACAGTCTTGGGAGGATGGAGAAGAATAGAGGAAGAAGAGGTAGCATACAGCATTGAGGAGAGATAGACAGAGACACATGTATGAATGGTCTGGAGATTCAAGAGAGAGCTCCCTAGCCAGTGGAAGATGGTCTCTGAAATAAACACTCAAGCGATGCATGTGGGTTTTAGAATCTTTTCTAAGGAGAGGAAGGTAACCAGGAATCGAAAAGTCAGAGGAGGGGATAGACGAGTTAAGGTTGGTCTCGCAGAGAGTTAGTATATCAGGAGACAACAAGGAACAATTCCACATTGCAGAAGTTGGTTTGAATACCGTGGATGTTGGAAAAGGAAATCTTAAAGAGCTTAGGTGATTATTTTAGAGCTGGTTTAGGTTTACTTGATCATTTGTTGTCATGTTGGGTAATATTGGTAATGAAAATGAAAAGGCCTGAAGTAGTAGTAGCAGACGGTCATCAAATGTGACATGAGCAGAAAGGAGCTGGCACAGCCTGCAACATAATGTGGCCTTAGGATTGCCCACTGGAGATGCGTGCAGGGACACCCTTCTACGTGTGACATGGCACTACAGGCACCCTGATATTATACAACTGTTAATCTGAGCAGCCGATCAACATGCAACACAAGAGTTAGGGCTCCTATCTACCAGTCAGGAACAGCAACCAGAGAACCCAGTACCCTCAGAATAAAGAGATGTTGCCACAGACTGCACACATCACAAGAGAATCATGACAGTACTACTATGGAGGGCAGTGTAAAGGAAAAGAAAAGTTCCGTGAACCCCTTCCTAAAGAGGAAACAATACCTGTTCAAGAGAATGGAGAGGAGTATCAATTGAGCAATAGGTAAACTAGACCTATCTATTATTATTACACATATACAAAAAAAATAAGAAGAAAAAGCACATAGCATACAAGAAGCTCATAAACAACGTGTGAGACACTGAGTTGAAACTGAAATATGAAGTTTCAACTTAGTTTAAGTGCTAACATGTACTTTGTAAAGAAGTCAAGGATTACTCCATGACAATGACCAGGCATTCACTTAGTGTCCATGGCTAGCATGAATGTTCAAATGACCTCATATTCAAACAAAGTTCATAATATAAAATAAAATAACAAGAGTGGATATATTAAATTCACGACCATTGCGAAGAAAGAACAGTTATGAAAACTAAAAGAATTAAAAATAGCAAACAAAACAAATTAAAAGGTAAATAAATAAAAATTCTGAAAAGGAAAAAAATCAAAAAGGTACATAAGAATGATTAGAATGAAATTTAAATACAGTGTAACCCGGATATGAGACCCGGATATAAGAGAAACCCGGATATAAGAAAGATTTTCTCTGGTCCCAAATTAGAGCCGTAATTACCTAAACAAAATAGACCAAACCCGGATATAAGAGAAACCCGGATATAAGAAAGATTTTCTCTGGCCCCAAATTAAAGCCGTACTTACCTAAACAAAATAGACCAAACCCGGATATAAGAGAAACCCGGATATAAGAAAGATTTTCTCTGGCCCCAAATTAAAGCCGTACTTACCTAAACAAAATAGACCAAACCCGGATATAAGAGAAACCCGGATATAAGAGAAACCCGGATATAAGAAATATTTTCTCTGGTCCCAAATTAGAGCCTTACTTACCTAATCAAAATAGACCAAACCCGGATATAAGATACCCGGATATAAGAGAAACCCGGATATAAGAAATATTTTCTCTGGTCCCAAATTAGAGCCTTACTTACCTAAACAAAATAGACCAAACCCGGATATAAGAGACTCGGATATAAGAGAAACCCGGATATAAGAGAAACCCGGATATAAGAAAGATTTTCTCTGGTCCCAAATTAGAGCCTTACTTACCTAAACAAAATAGACCAAACCCGGATATAAGAGACTCGGATATAAGAGAAACCCGGATATAAGAAAGATTTTCTCTGGTCCCAAATTAGAGCTTTACTTACCTAAACAAAATAGACCAAACCCGGATATAAGATACTTCTTCTCCGGTCCCGGCAACTCTCCTATATCCGGGTTACACTGTACATACATGCTAGTTTGACAGGCAACAAGAACTGAAAGGCATGTGGTTCTTAGACAATAGTGAGAAATGGAGTGATTTTTTTTTTCCTATTCCATTTCTTAGCCATGGACTACTTCCCAAAATTTTAATCCCAAGACCAAAGGAGGGGGTAGTGCTAGTGTGACCATTTACATTGAAAGGAATTTAAAAACATTGCAACATCAGTAATTCAATACATTCTTTTACTTTAATTCACAATTATTATATCAAGTTATGGTGTACATTGTAATGTCAGGCATATCTCAATTGCATTATTTTATGCCTAAATTCATTTAAAAAAATGAATTAAAACTTGAGCATAGAAATAAGAGAAATGTCCTCAACCACAGTAGCCATGATTGAAACAATGATATTCATTATACAATGTATAATTAAATGATTTTTACATTTAACCCTAGTTTTATAAATATTTATGTTGATATGTTTGTAGTTAATTAGCATTTGCAATGTTTAATTCTTCATATTCACAATTTATTTTGATATTCAATAAATTTAGAACAATATGGTAGCTAGTTTTCTCATGAGTTCTAAATGTTATTGTTGTAACCTAGGAAAGGTTACTGAATAGAATAATCAAACAAAGGTTGGTAATGAACCATAATACTTAGGACACGAACAACACATATGATTTGCCAGCAGCATGTAGAAGTAGTCAACTGCTAGAAGTGAGTCTAGTGAATTCCACAATGAATCTCCAGCTGCAGAATATCTGCCAACCACCCCACACAGTCAGATGTGGCACAAGGCCAAATTTAATGTGGAGTATCCGTGCGTATAGGCTCAGCTAAAAATTCCCTGTAGATCCCATATAAAACAGGGTTGGGTAGCTGTTTCCCAAGATGAAACTCTGCCCTTCAACAGAGCCTTGTCTAGGGATCCTCTCTGCCCAGAGGCCGAGAGTTTGACCGGCGCAGCTGGAGACGAATCTCCAACAGCAGTATATCTACCAACCACCCAACGTGGTCAGATGTGGCACAAGGCCGAATTTAATGTGGAGTATCTGAGCCTGTAGGCTTGGCCAAAAATTCCCTGTAGACCCCGTATAAAAATGAGGTCAGGTAGCTGTTTCCTGAGATGAGATCATCGTCTGGGGATCCTCTCTGCCCAGAGGCAGAGAGTTTGACCAGCACAGCTGGAGACGAATGTCCAACTGCAGACCAACATACAGTATTTACTACTGTATTTATGTGAATGGGGACCTACCCATTATCATCCATAGGTATGCTACAACAGTTATGCATTGGAAGCCATCATTCAACTCTTTTCATTAGAGATTTATGGCCACAACTCATTGAAACACTGGTTCCCACATGATTTTCATCCTTTAATCGGCTGTTGTACCTAGTTTAATTTTTGATATATATAAATGTAAGTGGAAATAAAGCAAATGTTGATAAGATAACAAGGGTCACAAAGCACTGCCCAAAGACACAATTAGGCTTGAACTCCACCACCCTGGTCAAGGGTAGTACACAACAGCCCTGTTATTTACTAATTCATTTCTGTTTCTAATCACTACAATATTTCAGCCCATCCAATCTTCAGCCTTCTTATTCTCTATATACAATATTTCAGCCCATCCAATCTTCAGCCTTCTTATTCTCTATATACAATATTTCAGCCCATCCAATCTTCAGCCTTCTTATTCTCTATATACAATATTTCAGCCCATCCAATCTTCAGCCTTCTTATTCTCTATATACAATATTTCAGCCCATCCAATCTTCAGCCTTCTTATTCTCTATATACAATATTTCAGCCCATCCAATCTTCAGCCTTCTTATTCTCTATATACAATATTTCAGCCCATCCAATCTTCAGCCTTCTTATTCTCTATATACCCTTAAGTACCTAATAGAAAGTGAGGAGATGTTTATTTTTGAGGGGAGGAAATTTTCTTCCCAATACCACTAGGCTTATTAAGACCATGGTGTTTATTCATTTTGCACTTTTTGACATTTTAAATGATTTTACAACAACCCTTTTTATTAAATCTCCTTAGGCATATCATGTTGAAACATTGGTTCCTGTATGATCGATGAAGTTAAACAACATTGAACCTGGTCAGTACCTAGATGGGTGACTACTTGGGACTGCCAGGTACTGTAAGCATGGATGTGCAGGTGGTGTAATGGATAATGGCCCAGAATTGTTAATTGGAGAGCCAGGGTGAAATTTCTGTTGTGTTTGGTGTATTCACTTACATGCAAATATCCTTAGGAAAGGTATGAATCCACCTCTTCTCCCCCATCTATGGGTTAATTAGTAATATTTGTATCACTAAATCACTATTATCTCCCCCCCATCACAAATTCTCACAATCTAAAAAGAAATCTTTTCTGGCTTTAAGTAACCTGCAAAGGGTTGATAAGCCATTGAAAACCAAGCAACATTTTCCTTAGAGAATCTAGAATTTCAAAAGTTAACAGTAGAAAAACGTTTCGCATAGGTTAAACTCAATTAAATTCAACAAGGAAGGATTATTAAATATTCTTCACCCTTCCCTATCCTTGTGAGATATTTATAAGTAGATAAAATTGAGATGTATAAAATTTTTTTACAAAAACGGTTATGAATTAGAAATCTGGCTGGTATCTCAAATAACATTCTGAAAATTAAAATTTTAGGTACAATAGAATTTTTTGATAAAAATTGACTGATTTTATTAAACAATGGAAATTGGGCCAAAAAATAAAATGATGTGAAATCTTAATGTATCCAAAGTCATAACTTAAAGTGATGAAAATTAAACACTGTATCTGGGTGAGATAAAACAGATTGACAATTTAGTTTATGTATATAGATAATCATTTATAAAATGATATACATTCTGTAATAATTACAGTCATTCTTGTCTGGGTCCTGATAAGTGATGAATCACGAAACTCCAAGTTGACCTCTGAAAAGTATTGTGAATTTAAATTACTTCTGATACAATAATATAAAATATATATATGAGGGAGGAAGAGAAAGAGAGAGACAGAGAGAGAGATCTGTAAACTCTTAATCATCAGCCTGAAGGTAGACAATGCAGAATGGCCTCTTCAACTCTGAAGTGACATTTGCCCAACAGTCAGTTGTGAAATGGCAAAGAAAGAAGACTTGAAATCTGACAGATAGACTAGCATCAGACTTCATCTGTGCAAAATTTGGGAGAAACCGCCATTCTTGGAAGAGGCCTGTCAAACCACAATGGATACTGTGCCTGAAAAATATATCCAGAGCCCAACTCCATAGTCTCCTGAGACTGATAGATGATTATTTATATGAATAAAGACAAAAGAAAAACTTAGCCAACACATTTCATCCACTGATGGCAAATGTAAGGATTTTATTTTACAAATATTTATAAACAAAAGTAAAATGTCATTAGTTTTTCAAAATTTTTCAATGTAAGAATGCTCATAAATATACATTAGGCTAACTGAAAGTCAAGGTAAATTATGAACGATGTTAAGTGACATAATGTCTAATAAACAGAAGTGAGTAAATGTTGTTGAATTTTTTTAATAATGTCATTATTATTTATATTATTTTAGTCTGGATTAATTTATGTATTATATATTTTCAATAATAGAACGTTATGAATTTAACCATTTTCTTTTTTTAATGTTTTTACAATCATGTATGTTGGATTCAGAAAGGAGTAATTTGAAAAAAATTCAGGATGCAGATTTATCTTTTGGTAAGATTCAATAGCAGCACTCGAGAATATTCCATTTAAGTAAGTTACATTTTCTTTTAATAAGTGTGTCATTCTTTCGGTCAAAGTTGTTGTTGAATTCACTTCTATGTATGAAAAGTGCATTTTGATAAATTGTGTACAAGATTCTTTTTGTGTTCATAGATACATTTTTTTAAACTTCTGCAAGTTTTCTCAATGTATTGTATGCAACTGTTTTTGTCTTTATTCATATTGTCCTTTTACAAATATATTTTTAGTTACAAGTGAAATTAATTATTTATATATATATATATATATATATATATATATATATATATATATATATATATATATATTACTTCGAAGTGAGTCTACACTACATCTGCAAAAGTGAAGGATTATAAATTCTACAGTACCCAAGCACATTAACGTACTGCCTCTTAAATCGACTGAAACAAAAATTGAGCTCTCTAACAAACTAGATGCTGCACTTTATTCTGCAAACATTACCAATGATATTGAATCATCTTGGAAGGCTCTACAGGATGCAGTGCATTCTGCATCCTTGGAGATTCTCAGACTACCACATCAAAAACACCAAGACTGGTTTGATGACAATAATACAGAAGTTCAGCAGCTTATAGATCAATTGCACTCTTCTCATAATCATGGACTGAGGACAAGAACTCATTCACTAAGAAGATCACTCACAAGAAGTGCAAAAGGTCAGGTCCAACACACCATGAAATAGTGTTGGTGGTCTGAAAAGGCCACTGAACTCCAAGAAGCTGTAGATAGAAAGGATGTAAGGCTGGAGTGTTTTCGGTGCTCAGAAAAGTGGTGTTGCTCCAATCTCCACAGCAGATGGGGAAACTCTCTAGATGGATAAGTCAGACATTTTGGATCTCTGGAAAGAGCACTTCGAAACTGTGTTAAACACCACTTCAGTTACTGATAAGGAAGCCATCTCATCAATTGTGCAAAATCCAGAAATTCCAGAGTTGTCTTTTGAACCTACCTATCAAGAGGTAAGTAACTCCCCCAAACAGATCTCATCTGGAAAATCACCTACTCCTAAGGATTTTATTCTGCCTGAAGTGTATAAGCATGGTGGCTATAAGTTAGTAGAAAAGTTGCATCTTCTTTTTGTGGAGATATGGAAGGCAGGCTGTGTCCCACAGGATTATAAAGACACCTCTATCAAACACCTCTACAAAAACAAGGTTATTAGGAGTGTCTGTGTTAATCATTGTGAGATATCACTCCTTTCAATTTCAGGCAAAATCCTAGCTAAACTGATTCTAAACAGAATCATTATACACCTTGTTGATGACATCTATCCTGAATTGTAGTGTGTTTTTTTGGCACCACTGACATATGTTCTCTTCGTCAAGTTGCAGAGAATATTTGTGAGAAATTTCTTAAACATTCAGGCCAGTAAATATAATTTATACTGTTTAATTAAAAATTACACAAAATGAAAATAACACTGACATCTCATTTCTCAAAATTACACAAAAATATCTTGAAATACTAAAGAGTAAATTTATTCAATAAAATCATCATTGGCTTCAACTGCAGTCTCCAGACAACTTTGGAATTTCCTGCATCTATTCTGGACAGTCTCCTTGTTTAAGTTGGGGAATGCTGCCATAATCCTTGCCTCCAATTCAACTCAACTGTGCTGTACACATAATAATCAAGGGGCTTACAGTCTTGGGAGTTAGGTGGCCAGATGTAAGGTGTGATATGCTTGCAGAAATTGTCTGACAGCCATGACTGGGTTCTCCTGCTTGTGTGCCACAGTGCAGAGTCCTATTGCCAGACATAGGGTCTTTCCACAGCCATCCTTTTAACCCAGGGCAGCACTGCCTCCTCAAGGTACTTGATGTGGTCCTCTGTGTTGAGTCTGAGGTCCTCACCAACAAATTCGGGAGTTCTTTTATCAGAATGATCAGAGAGAGTTTTCCCTTCTCCTGTGCCTTCATAATCATCATTAGACTCATCTAACTCTTTCTGAATCCCCTGCACTGTCCTCAGATTGACACCCAAACACTCTGAAATGTTTGTATTGGAGCTTCCAGCATGAATGCCAAGCAGTACAGCAAGCCATTTCCAAATTTCTGGCAGAATGAATTGCATCATGGTGGTCTTTTTCTCACAGATGGTGCCCAACTGACTCTACTATACTGTGCAGTCAACAAAATCAAAAACAAGCACATGAGCAAAATCTTTTAAAAAATGGCGACAATTTACCTATCGCATCCTGTGTGTGTGTGTGTGTGTGTGTGTGTGTATGTATATATATATATGTATGTATATATATATATATATATATATATATATATATATATATATATATATATATATATATGTATGTATGTATGTATATATATATATATATATATATATATATATATATATATATGTATGTATATGTATGTATGTATGTATGTATGGGAGAGATGAGGAGAAATTCTATTGAAATAATAATTATTTTGTCATAAATTAATTTCTTTTTTCTCTAGTTACCGAAAAAGGATGAACAGAAGAAATAGCAAAAGGACTGAATAAGAAGTATTTTATGGTGAGAGATTTGAAAGAGCTGAGGCAACCAAGCAAAAGTGAAAAAAGAATGATTAAAATAAGGCAACAGTAAAATACAAGACTAAAACTGAAAGAAAAGTTGTTTTTTTTGCTGAATGAATGAAACTGAAATTAAAAAAGTGCAAAAATAATGATGTAGAATAAAAGAAATAAAATATAAAGAAGAAACAAAAAAATGAATAAAATTAGAATATCATTAAAATAATTTTTCTATTCATTATTTTGAAAGCTATTTTTGCTAAAAAAAAAAAATGAAAAAAAAAGAAAAAGCAAAGGAAAAGAAATGAAACTTATCAAATCAGCCAACCTTTTGGATCTGACTGTGAGACGTATGTGAGGGTACATGATGACGTATCCTTTGGCACAATCAGATATCCTGTAAGGAAGGAAATGGCTCGGATATAATCCTTGTATGGAGGGTATTCCTGTGGAAAATACAAAAGAATAAATAAGTACATTAAAGATTTTGTCAAAATGGAATATATAAAAAAAAAATTAATTAGGGCAAAAATTGATCAATGTAAATGGGGGAGGTAACTGCAGCAATTACTTCCAGCAAAAGAAATGTAAAAAAAAATATCACAAAATCAATAGGCAGACAGATCTTTGAGCTGTGCTTTCCATCCTCATTAGCATGAATAAAAATCAGTTACAAAAAATTACAATAAATTAAAATTCCTAGAAGATGCATAATGCATAATTAGGCAGCATCACTTCATTAATATATGCTTGATTAAAGGCTATAAAGAATATTTTTAATCTCTTACTTAACATTAGAAAGAGACAGTCATAATTTCTAGGTATATTCATATAATGAGGAAAGGGAGCTTGGAAAATTTGATACTTATAGGACAGGTTCATGGCAAAAGGGACAGCAGAAAACAACGCATAAACTAGCTAGCGAGCTTGTGTAAATGAAAAACAAAGAAGAGTAATTAAGAGGATAATAGATAACAATTGGCATTGCCTTTGAATTTTTGAAGATCAAATTTGGCTGGAGAGCATGAAGTTGGAAGGGAATTCCACAAACAAGTGCAAGAAAAAACCGTTAGCCTAGAACTTATGGTTACATCTACCCAATTCAACTGTAAAATGATGAGACCTAGTTGCCAATCTAGTACTGCACTTAAATTCATAAAGTCTAGATACCATAGAGGAGTTCATTAGAACAATTACAACAAAAATATTTATAAAAAAAGGCACAGGGAAGCTACATTATGTCAGTGAGAAATTGACCAAAGCTGAGATGCCAGCTTTGGATTTTATCAAGAATCTCTAAATATATAACAGGAGCACTGGACCATATGTGTCAGCAATATAGAAAGCATCGATGAATGGTAGACTTATAAATAAGTAAGATAGATTCAGGGGAGAAAAATTTTCTTATGCAATAAATACAGTGAACCAACTTTCTTAGTAGCAGATCTAGCAATTGATTCAATATCATCTTTCCATTTCATAGTGATTTTCCAAGCATAGCTTACTTGGAGAATAAAGCCAAACATATGGGGCACCCAGTGAGGATCGAACTCACAACTCAGTCATAATGGTTCTAGCAAGACAAGCTTGCTAACCATTACGCTGCCTTGAGGTGCTCATCTTTCCGTTTCATATCAGCTTTGAATGTTAGCCCAAGAAGCCACAATAAGTCATTCTTCTGGAGGTTAGCATCAGCCATGCTCATGGGAAGCAGAAAGGTGTGTCTCAGATGATTAATAGAGAAAAATTTCGTTTTGGAAGCATTAAAATTAACAAGCTATCCTTGAAGAGGATAGTTCTTCATCAGATCTAGCAGACTAGCACTGCAGAATGACAAAGAACTTTACCAAATAACAAACTTTCAATACTTGAAGACTTTCAACAGTAGTAGCAACTAAAATGGATAGCACATGTAACTAGAAAAAAGATGACAACATTTCATACTACTTTAAACAAAAGGTTAGGAAGGAAGCCAAAGAGTGATAACAGAGGACAAGGAACCTATTTTTTCGAAAAACTGTTTTAATAGAAAGATTTTATAAATTTCAACCAACAGTAGCACTGACTGTTTGCTTACTGAATGTTTCCTTATTTAGCTAATATTACCATTTTCTTTTTATGTGCTGTGTCTCTTCAGGATGTATGCAATCATGGCTCTCCACTTCTCCCTATCCCTTGTAGCTCTCAATAAGTTTTGTCCCATTGCTACTTCCCCCAGGCCATGTTCTGTCACCCACTTGCTTAAGCCCGCTAGGTATGCCATGTGTACATTTCTCTTGTCTCTCTTTCCCTCTATTCAACCTGTGAGTATCAGATTCTCCAAGCTCTCTTTTCTCATTACATGTCCCAGAAATTTCACCTGCCTCTTCCTGATGTTAAGTATAAGCTTTCTCCTTGTTTGCATCCTCTCCAAAAACCTCATCGTTGCTCACATTCTCAGTCCATGATTTCATTAGCATCCTTCTGTAGAACCATTCCTTCGTTGCCTCGAGTCTCTTCTTCATCTTTAAGGAGACCGTCCAACATTTGCTGCTGTAAAGGAGTACAGATGTCAGATAGCAGCTCAGTATTCTTTTCATTGCTACCAAAGATTGGAAGATACACCAACATTATAACCTACTCCATAGAGAAAAACAGTATGATCAAAAACCAACCACCATCTTTAGATTTGATAAGTTTCAACACTGACTGTTCGATCAAGGGATGCTGAATGTTTCCATATAAGAAAACAGCCAAAGGTTACCATTACATTTCCACCTTTTAATTTCCATGCTTTCCCATTGATGTTTCTATAAAATCAGTAATGGTGGTGGCTGGCTGCTCATATCCGAGTATGTCTATTTAATAGACTGGTTAGCCAACCCCTCAAGCATGATCAAGAATGATCCTGGAAATATAAAGACTCTGTGTCATATTACTCTATATAATATAATGAACATAATAAACTTGTATAATATACCATAATGATAATAGTAATGGTGAGATTAGATATTTCCTTATAAGGAAGCATTTAGCATTTATTGTTACTATTGGTTGTAATTTATAAAACTTTTCTCTTAAAACAGTTTTTCAGGAAAATAGGTTTAATCCCATCCAAAATGTCAAACAGACACTGTCTTGTTGACATTTTGATCAGTGAAAGTAATTTCTACCAGAAACTATCTAGACTTTGATCTGTCCACCTGGACTATTAAGGTAGAATGACATTAATTGATGAAAAGAACAGTTGAACAGTCAGTCTTCATGGATTCTGTTGTCCATTTTATTTGATTTTCCTTAATAGCAGGCTATTTATATCCAAGTACATCTATCTGCCAGGCAGCTAACCAATCCCTGTTGCAGACACCTGTTCAGAAATATTTATATTTCTCCAACACAGAGCCTCCCTGGGGTTTATACTGTTACTAAGTTGAGCAGACCTTAGTTACAGTTTCTAGGAAAGAATACATAATCACCATTTTGAACAAGGCTAGTACACTCATATCTTCAGTCACAGTGACTGGTGACTTTATGTTAGCACAGCCTTCAATGGCCTTTTAATAGTTCCATTTCCCAATTTCACTCACATGGCTTGAATCAACCTGTGGTGTGATTTTCAGACACTTTCCAAATGTGCCACATGCTTGGATTACCTCCCCAGTGCAATAACATCAAGGTCACCTTCCTAACAAATTGACCCCGTTGAGATTTGAACCAGGGTTTTCGTGGTTGGAAAGTGAATGTTGTAGCCATTTGGCCATGCACCCGATAGATTTTCCTTAAAGGAGGTCGAGTGATCAATCACACATGCCATGCCTCTATAAGGAATAGACTTGACACAATGTGCTTTTTGGACAATTTCTCACTGCCACAATGCCCCAAAATTTCATAGCTCCACATTTGTGTGTATATGTGCACTTTCATGCATATATATAAATATGTGTGTACATATTTACTCAAATTGGCCTTGCATAAGGTTACCTGAGTAGAAGTAAGGTTACAAGGAAGACGCGGTGCTAATTATTGTTCGACAGCAGGCAGCTGTGTGTCTATAATCAACTAGTACATATACCTATGTTTCTTTTTCATTCCGCTCCATTCATCACTGTTTATTAAGTTATCTACAATAAACCGTGAGGCACTTTCCTTTCTTTTTATTTGTGTCAATTATATTAATTACTTTAATTAAACTAAAATCAATTTTAAGGTAAACATTACTTTCAAGAATGGCTGATCACACTATCAAATCCATTGATAATAATGCTTCCTTTACAGAAAAATGTTATTGAACATAATTTCTATATGCCTTGTCCTTTCGGGATGTGTATGTTTATAGATCTCCACAACTTCTGGGTTTTGTCGCTCCTTTACAATGCCTCATTGTATTTATGGTATTTATTCTTCCATCTATTTACTTAAACTTTTAAATACCTTACTCACTGCTTTTCTCAATTTGTCTTTAGTGTGTTGAATTCTCAAAGCCTTCTTTCCTCATTATGTGTCCCAAAGATTTCAGTAGTCATTTCTGATTATTAGCAGCAGATCCTTGTATTTCCTATTCTCCTTAAAACTTCCTTATTACTCACATACACTCTCCATAGTATTCCCAGCATTCATCACTGTTGTAACCTAGGAAAAGTTTACTGATTAAGAATAACCAAAACAAAGTTTGGAAATGAAGGATAATATTTATAACAGGAACAACATACAAGATTTGCCAGCAGCATGTAGTAAGTAATCAACTGTTAGTGGTAAGCTAGAAGGGAATCAAGGTGAATTGCAAGTGAAATCCCACAGTGAATCCCAAGTGGAAGACAACATACAGTATATACCATTGTATTTATAGGAATTGGGACATACCCATTATCACTCACAGGTACGGTATAACAATCACTAGGACCATATTTTTGTTCCTTTAGATCTTTTCTTCATTTGTGCTGATGTTGTTCAGCATTCCCCATCGTATAGAAGATTAGACATTACGCAGCAGTCCAGCATTCTTTTTGTTTTTTAAAGACATTTTTCAATCTCTTAATGCTTTACTCAGTTTCGGAAAGGCATTTTTTGCTATTTTTGTGCACCTTTAGAATTTTTTGTCACACATTCCAGTGTATATTACCAAACTATCCAGAGAATTAAATTCGCCTTTTGTTTCTGATTATGAACCATTCCTTTGTAGTTCCTCTTTTCTCTAGAATTTTGTTTCTCACAAGCTTTGCTTTGGATTAAAAATGATTTGAGCAAATCAAAATTTATGTTGTAATTAGTTGGTTTACTTTAATATGAAGAAATATTATGAACTGAAATTCATATGGTATATTACTAAATAATACTAAATATTACTAAATATTACTAAATAATACTAAATATTACTAAATAATACTAAATATTACTAAATAATGCTAAATAATACTAAATATTACTAAATAATACTAAATATTACTAAATATTACCAAATAATACTAAATAATACTAAATATTACTAAATAATGCTAAATATTACTAAATATTACTAAATAATACTAAATATTACTAAATATATACTTATACTAATACTCGTATGGTAAATATATCCTGAATGAATGATGAGATAAAAAACTGTATATTGATGTGTTTTGTTCAGAGAAGGAATTTCTTGAGACAAAACAAATTTTGTTGATGATATTAATCTTATATATCAAGAAATCTTAAGATAAGGAGAAAATGTGCGAAAGATAATGCTGATTACAATTTACACCAAAATTTTAAAAGATACAAAGATACTCAGTATTTCAATTTTATTTTTGGTATCTGATGCATCTAAATTATAAACTTAATGTTCAGTATTTTTATTGCTTTAGTTTTAATTGTTTTTAATTATCCCACATTTTAAGAGTAGAAATTTTGTAAGGAAAGAAAAGATGTTGTATGATCCTGGCTGTAAATTTATTATAGATTGCAGTTGGATTTTTAGTGCATCTCACTATCTATCTATTTATTGATCAATAATAAAATAGATTTTCAAATGGTATTATAAACAAAATGAAGAAATAATTTTAAATACTTGTAAAATATTTGTTCTTAAAGTTAAGTTTTTTCTTTGGGTTTATATAGCTGGTTTTGTTATCTAGTTTGCTTCAAGATCTAATCCAGATTGGCTTGTAGCATTTTTGAAAAAGGAAAATTAAATCTGTATAAATTAAGATTTGATAAAATGAACAAATTATACAGACTTAAGTTATCATAGACACATTATTAGAACAAATTCTATTCATCAATCAATTTGAAATAAAACAAAAACCTCTTTTTATTGAAAATTATTAATAAAATATGATAACCTACTAAGTGGATGCCAACTTAAAATTTAATTAACTAATTCTTATGGTCCAATATCCCTGCACCACGGTTATGGTCCAAGGTAAAACCAAGGAAAAACATAAGAGTAGTAAATAACAAAGATATATTACAACAGAAATATAATACAAGAAGTTGAAGGTGTTAGTATTAACTGTCAGTCTGGTTTAGAGTGAACCAATATGTCTTGACTCGTTAGGTCTCAACTCATTCCTCTCTTCTCTCTCAGAGAGGCGCAGTATTTATAGAGTCAGGAAGAGTCCATTATCGTTATAGGTAAGTTCCCATAACACTAATAATTTATGAAAAAGTTATACTGTATTTAAAACCTATATATATTTTTTAAGCATTTCACCCCAACCAAGGTGGGAGTTCCACTAGCATGCAAGGGGGTTACAGAGCGTGAGAGCAAGAGTAAAGAGGGGAGTTTGAGGAAAGGATATAGAGAAGGACTGGGATCAAGATCAAGGCATCAGAAGATGTCGATTGACATTACATTTGAATATTTGAAGATTATCGTTCTCAGGGAAGCAAATAGGAGGAAGGGAGTTCCACTGTCAGGAAGTGTAAGAGAAGAAGAGATGGCTACATTTAACCCTTTCGACAGTGAAAGTGGGGGGCCGAGATGCCAACCTAGTAGCACACTTAAATTCATGCAGTTGGGGTATCAGTAAAAGTAGCTTGTCAGTGCAGTTGCCATGAAAATATTTATAGAAAAGACAGAGGGAAGCCACAGCACGTCTGTGAGAAAGTGACTGCAGATGAGATGCCAGATCAGGACCTATCACATTGCATATCCATCTCTGGATTTTGTCAAGGACCTTGAGATGAACAGCTGGGACACCAGGCCACATATGGCAACAGTATTCAATGCAAGGATGAATGATTGGTTTGTAGATTTGAAGGATGGATTCTAGCAAGAAAAACCTTCTGGTGCAACACAGAGAACCAAATTTCCTTGTGGTAGATGAAGCTAGTTGATTCAATGTAGTTGTTCCACCTCAGGTCAATGGAAAGTGTGAGACCAAGCAGGCTCAGAGAGGCAATCTCGTGGAGTTTGCAATCAGCCATTCTGATTGGAAGCAAGGAGGGTTCTCTATGGTGGATAAATGAGAGTAGTTTCGTTTTGGAGGCATTAAATATCAATTTATTAAGCTATAAAATTTCAGCTTTTAAGTAATTATCGTTGTTGTTAGAAATTTTTTCCTGTTCAATTAATACAATTTCAAATAAAACTTAACATATTTTTGTTAAATATTTGCACAGATACTCGTGTCTATTACACAGTCCATGTTTTTAGTATAAATAAGAGACAAAATATTAAATGGTCAATCTGAGTCAAAGTTGAGTCATCAAAATTATTACCTCTGATTGGACAGAAAATTTATCTTTAAAAGAAGAAATTTAACTCAAATTATTATATTTAAAAGACCTCAACAATTCTGGAATATAAAAATTTGTATTTGTACTTCATCTGCTTTCTTCTCTTTCTCTTTTTCTTTGTGGACATGTTGAATAATTTGACAAGGCCAAATCTTCACCCCCTCAACTTTCCAAACATGTAACAACCATATTTAAGTATAACAAAGAAAAACAGGTAAGTTGGGTTAAGAAATTAGTGAAAACTAGTTTCTAAACGGTCATTTTTATTGATTAAAATAGAGCTAAATTGGATGGAATTGATGGCTGGGATAAAAATTTGATCTTTCATTGAAATATAAAACATGGCTTAGAAGATAGGAGTGGGGATGTGGAGTTTGTCGTGTGTTATTTTTTGTGGGGAGTGCATTGGAATTGCTTTGATATATTTCAGAATTGACAGGATTTGTGCTAGGCATCTGAAATGATTTTTGTAGGATTCTTCAATTTGTGGCTGGGCATTTGGCCGACAAACATTTGGCCAATGGACATTTGACTAACGGACATTTGGCTGATGAACATTTCACTGAAGAAGTACAAGTAAAAATAGTAACAAGCAATACTTTAAGTATTTTAATTAACAGAATTATAAGGTAAAATAGGACTAATAATTACCAATGAATTTCAAGTGGTTAAATTACTAAATCTAAATTTAAAGTTAAAAGTTTTCTTATTTCAATATTTGTTTATTGAAATTAGTATTTTTTTTAAATATTTGAGTGTATTCAGGTAGAAAATAGCACCTAATTAATTAAATTCATATTTGCTAGTTCATACCTTTAAGATAAGGATCATTATGAAATGGACAAAGTCCAACAATTATTTAAAGACATTTTTATGTTTAACATTCTTTTTATAGATACAAATATTTAAGTAAATGCTCTGTTTATAATAAACAGTATTAACAACATTTACCGGCCTGAATATCCGAGAAATTTTTATAGAAAATATGTGTCCTCCGACAGGAATCGAACCTGTATCCTATACAGAACTGTCATATAGCCTGATGTGCTTTTACCGATTTAGCCACAGAGGAGCATTTCGGTTAGCAAGGTCGATTTTACTGTTTTACTTTGTGGCTAAATCAATAAAAGCACGTCAGGCTATATGACGGTTCCGTATAGGATATAGGTTCAATTCCTGTCAGAGGATGCATATTTTCTATGAAAATTTCTTAGACATTCAGGCCGGTAAATGTCATTAATACTGTTTATTATAAACAGAGCATTTGCTTAAATATAAAAAAAAGAATATATAAACATAAAAAATAATGATCATTAAAAGCAAAATTGGAAGATCTTTCATATCGTAAAAGCTTAAGATTTTTGCTGTAGTAAAATGTGCTTTTTCTCAAAATACTTATCATCTTACAATAAAATATAATATATAAAGAAAAGATTTTAAAAAAAGCCTGTCAAAAAAACGAAAAATTAATACAGTAAATAAATATATGAAGCCCATTAGTGTGACATACATGTAAGTATGCCACTACACTTTCGTCTAAATGCCCATTCGATTAACTGTTCATCGTCCAAATGTCGTAGTACCCTTCAATTTGGGAAGAAATGAGAAAACAATTTCTTTATTTCTTTTTTCTAAGGACTTTTCAGTATAAAAAGAGAAAATGGAGGAGAGGTTTAAAAGAGGAAAGCGGAAGGATAAATAAAAGATAGAAACAATGATAAATGAAAGAAAAAAGAAGAATGCAAATGAAAAAAATGAAGGAAAGAAGGCCAGATGAACATATGAAAGAAAGAGCCATAAAGACAGATGAGCAACAGACAAAGAATAACAGAGAAAGAGAAAAAACAGCTGAAAGATGGGATTAAAGGAAAAAGACATTAAAAAATAAGCAAATATATGAGAAGAAAAGAAAAAAAAACAGGAAAAGAAAAGGAAGGTTATAGAATAGAAAAAGAAACCAAAATAGATATAAAAAAAAAATATATACAAAGAACGATAAAAAAAAAGGAAGAAAATAGGTTCTGAATAAAAAGGACATGGCAATCATTATCACTGCTGGACATTGCTAAGGTTTGTTTCTGTCATGATAGAATGAAATGGTGACAAGAAAAGTGAAATAGAAACTGAGGAATGTAGGATAGCATCAGATAATCAAGCAACTCCATGTAGAACATAATTCTGATTTCTGAGAGATCAGAAAACCAGGTTAAATGAATTGCGCAGAATCTGTAGTTCTGGGTTGCAATTATAAAATCACACTCAATATGAAAAATAAACAAAAAAAGAAAATAAGAAACTCAAATGAAGATTAAGATGTCTTCAGAAACAAAATCAAGTCAGAAACCGAAATGAAACTTAATATCTTTGTTTATTTGGTAGTAAACAAGGAAATAAAAAAAAAACAAGATTTAGGCAAAATGTAGATTAATGGCTTCAGACATTGAAAAAAACTGAAAAATTTTTCTTAGAATAAACAGGGTTTTAAGAAAATATATAACTAAATTATTAAACAATAAAAAAAAATAGGATTAAAAATAAAAGGAAATCGAAAAACAAAACCCGGATAATGTCATTTTAACTGACAATGAAAATGCTTTCTTAAAGAGATTACCATTTATCAAGGATTTTGCATTAAACTGTTTTTATTTGTCTCTTTATTTTACTCTTTGGTCCAAATTACCAAACACACACACACACATATACACATATATAAAACTACAAATGAATGGATTCAATAAGTAACTGAAAGTTTCATGAGAAATAATTTTAATAATTTTTAGATTATTGAATGATGGCACCATACTTTTTAGTGTTGTTATATACTTCACCTACCATCACATTCCATTTGTTAATATGCCATAAAAGATATACGAGGGTCATTCAATAAATAAGTTGAATTTTTCGGTATAAGGACTTCTAATACAGATAGAAGCTTACTCTTTTTTTATTTTTTTTGTTTTACTTCTTTTTCACATGTATTTAATTTCTTTTGCAGATTAAAAAAAACTTTGAGAGTTTTGGCGATTAACAAAGATGGCCGACCAAGAAGCATGCTTCAGGGTTGAACAGCAGTCAGTTATAAAGTTTTTGGTTGCTGAAGGGTGCAAACCAGTTGAAATTCATAGGAGAATATCAACTGTGTATGGTGCCGCATGTTTCAGCCAAAAAAATGTCTACAAGTGAGCTAAATTGTTTAAAGAAGGACAGAGCAGTGTTGAGGATGAAGACAGGCCTGGGAGGCCTACAGAAGTGAGGTCTCCTGAGGTGATCAAATCAGTCAATGACCTCATTCAGTCTGACAGAAGGGTGACAATGGATGACATTGCAAGGACTTTGAGCTTATCTGTTGGGATCATCAGTCAGAAGGAGTCATCTTGCATCATGACAACGCAAGGCCACACACAGCAGCCCAAACGGTGCAGACCATCAACGAGCTGGGCTGGGAAATGCTCCCTCATCCCCCTTACAGCCCAGACCTTGCCCCTTCAGACTTTCACCTGTTTGGTCCCTTGAAAGTGTTCACGAGAGGCACGAAGTTTAAAAGTGACGATGAAGTCAAAAGTGTTGCGAGCGACCGGCTGAGACATCAGTCCAAAGATTTTTACGCTGAGGGAATACGGAAGCTTGTGCACAGATGAGAAAAGTGTATGACAGTGCTGGGAGACTATGTTGAAAAAAAAAAAAAGTATGCTTCTATCTGTATTAGAAGTCCTATACCGAAAAATTCACTTTATTTATTGAATGACCCTCGTGTATATATATATATATATTTTTCAGGTGCCCTTTGGGAGATTGTATCTCCAATGAACTAAATAATATCTATGTTGGTCACACCACAAACTCGCTTTCACGACGCTTGACACTACATTTGAATGATAACTCTAACATTTTTAGGTATTTAAAACAACATGCCTGGCCGCATACACAATTCCGGAAAATCCTCGTCGAAAACACAACTATACTTAAACATGAAAACAATAAACAAAAACTAAAAATTCTTGAAGCTATATACATAAAACTGTTGAAACCTAACCTGAACAAAATAAACTATGAAATCTCCACAAATATCCTTAAATGCCTATAATTAGTAACAGAAGCCATTGGTTCATACCAACGGCTTTCCATACTCAATACTGATCGGATTCACTCTCGTGTGGTCATGTGTGACGTCATGAGCTGTTGTGCGATTTTCGCTTTCAGTGTTTTATATGCACGTGTTTATCGTTGCTTGGAAATCATCCATGTAAACAAACAAGACTATCATCAATTTCTTTGTTCGTGTATTGCTTAAATATATTGTGTAATTGTCATCTTTGATAATGGCTTATGTAAGCCGAAAGCTCAGATTGGATTAAAAAAAAAAAAAAATATGTATCAATATTGTGATTTTCTTTCATTGTTTAATGATAATGTTATTAAGCTTATCAGACTATATGAAAAAAACTTACATAAAATATATAGACAACACTTATCTATATTATTTAATGAAACATGTATGAATATATATATATATATATATATATATATGTATATATATATATGTAAATTAATATTTAAATTGTTTTGTATTGGGATTGATTTATGTGTTATATGCTTTGAATAACATGTGGTTATAGTATTTTTGTGGTCATGTATTTTGTTTACAGTAGATGCTGTTAAATGTACAATCCAACATGCAATCCAAAAATACTTTTACAAAATTTGGGGGCAGGTTCCTGACACCAAAAAAAAGGTAAAATGTCTGTGTAACTGATGTGGACCCGAAGTAGGGGCCATGGAAGGAAAACATGGGTTAGAGGTAAGAAAGATATATTAAACAGAAAAGTTACAAAGAATAGTGTAAGAGTAAGCAGAGCTTACTATCCATTGGTGTCCGATATTGGTATCGTACACAGCTGCGCATTACTAGTGCTACTCCCATGATACTACCATTCACATAATAATATAGTACTGGGAGAGTCCATGATGTAGGAAAGTATCAGTCTCACAAGAGTAACATATGTCCAAAAGGCCATCATTGTACCATAACACAGCAACTCATAACTCAATAATCAAAATGTCCTCTGCTTGCTTCTACACACACATGCAACTGTCAGATCATTGACTGATGAACCCTTTCAAATACTTTCACACAGTGTCAAATGGTTTTTCACCTAGAAAGAGAACTGGTAAAAATCATTTTGTGTCAGCCCCACAGCCTTCCCAACTGAGCAATGGTGAGAGGAAAAAGATCATTCAGGCCTTCAGTTATGGTACCAACATTCATACTCTGGATTCTATCTTCAAATCCATTCAAGAACCATCCATAGAACAGTGAATAAGTTTAAAAAATGGGAACAGTAGAAAGGAAAACTGGATCAAGAGGTCATAATAGGAAAAGGGATTATCATTTCAACTTAGAGCTAAAGAGATCAATTAGAAAAGATCCAACTCAATTCATAAGACGTGTGGCATGTGAGAGAGGAGTTTCACCTATGACAGTCCAAAGAGCAGTGAAAAAAGACTTGAAAATGAAATCGTATGTGAAACCTGTCAGGTACCTTGTTACTCCAGGACAGAAAGTTAGAAGGTTAGACAGGGTGAAGATCATCTTGAATAAGTTGGAAAATCCTTAACTATGATTAATTAATGATGAACATGTCATTTTCATTTATGATCGATTTTATCATGATTCTTCTGTTAAACTTGAAGAGTAATTATACATTCTTACTGCTCACCATAGGGTCCAATAGTGTTTTAAAAAACTCAGAAAATTCTAGTAAGATATCTTTAATCATTTCTAAGATACAATGGTTCAAAGCTTAATCTAAAAATAGGACAATTTTGCTGTTACACCCGGTATATATATATATATATATATATATATATATATATATATATATATATATATATATATATATATATATATATATATATATAAATCAACTGAAAAGTTGCAAATTAAAAAAAATTGAATGTTTATTTTGTGAAAGTATTTATTTATATTTTTATATATATATATATTTGATATTTCATGACTGAATCTGAAAACATTTTCAAGGAGGAAAGCATAAGATACCAAAAGCCTTATAGAAAGTGAAAATGAAAATTCTCTGGAAATATGTTGATATTCCAAACAACTTTTTTTTAAGTTTGTTTTGTGTATCATGCCAAGTGACTGATGAAAAACAATCGGTGAAATGGCCACTAATCTGTGCAGAGGGAGGGGAGCTGTTTTTAGTTTCTCTCTGTATTTTTACTATTTTTCTTTCTTACACTTAGGCTTGTAAAGATAGAAGAAAACTGAATGAAAAGAGAAAAGTAAAAAGGATGAAGATCATCATCATCAGATTTGTTTCAACTTGAAAGTGTACAAAAGCACTTATGCGGTCATGTGGGTGATGAAATATCATTCACTACTTAACTCTTATTACACGGATAAAATAATTGCCAGCCTTTTGTTACTATATTGTTATTACTATAGCAGATGTCTGGACAAATTAAATTCCCTAGTTCCACCAGAAACCGCTATGTTCACAGTGGCAAACCATCTCATTCCCTTCACATTCCTTTGCTAAAAAGTAAGTTCCACTCAGACAGTTGTTTCCTCAGAACTCTTTATGGAACAAATTCCTGAGAGAATGCTTCACTGACAACTACAATCTTGGTCCAACGTCAACCAATATTTATCTTGTCCTTATAATACTCTCTTACTTGACCATCCATTATAACAATCTCACTCAGTAATGTTCTACCTCAAGTGGCTCTTGGGCCTTGTATTGGGTGAACAGTGAAAGACAAAAAAAATAGCAAATCGGATTTCTCATTTTGCACATGACTACTCATTTTCAAACATGCCCATCTGCTTTCTTCAACACCCACAGAGTCAATGGCAACTATGCTGAGCAAGTGTCTATATTTCTGAGATGAGGTATTATGTACACTATTTACATTATTCGAACTATTGTCCTCATCTTTGTTGCCATATTTATCACAATGTTCCGGCCGTTGTACACTCCTTGAGGACACATGGCACAGTGGATAAAGGCGTTAGTTAGATCCAGTGACAGGAGTTCAATACCTGGTTATGGCAGTGGAGAACTTTGAAAAGGGAATTAACAGGAGATAACTCATAATTGACATCCATTACACATGGCATGTGGAACTAGAACAGTCTATCCCAATGAGTGAAATAAAGTGTTCAGTTCGACATTCCAACCACCTGAATAAGACCGGAGTGTACAACGTCCGAAACGATTCTTCAAAGTCAACCATCACATTGAAAACATTGAGATAAGCTATCAAATGAACCTAGAATAAGAGCCTTAGCCAGTAAGCACCAAAGTCAACCATCACATTGAAAACATTGAGATAAGCTGTCAAATAAAAGTTTTTTTTTTAGGATTTTAATCATTGGCATTTCTAATAGAAATGAAAAACAGTATTAACATTATTTTTGCACTAATACCTAAGTATTATCTCGCTATGAAAGATGAATTCAGTATATTTAAAATAGGTGGGGGGCATTGACAAAAAGTTTGTGCCCACAGAAGGGTGCTGGTTGAGAAATGCTGATCAATATGAACTTATCAGTCAGGAAATATACAAATATACAATCATAAACCTGAATCAGAAATATACTAAATAAATTGCAGATAGATATCACATAAAATATATTGGTAAGACATTAAAGATATCATATTAAAGATATCAGAGATAAGCTGTCAAATGAAAGTTTTTTTTTTAGGATTTTAATCATTGGCATTTCTAATAGAAATGAAAAACAGTATTAACATTATTTTTGCACTAATACCTAAGTATTATCTCGCTATGAAAGATGAATTCAGTATAATATTTAAAATAGGTGGGGGGCATTGACAAAAAGTTTGTGCCCACAGAAGGGTGCTGGTTGAGAAATGCTGATCAATATGAACTTATCAGTCAGGAAATATACAAATATACAATCATAAACCTGAATCAGAAATATACAAAATAAATTGCAGATAGATATCACATAAAATATATTGGTAAGACATTAAAGATATCATATTAAAGATATCAGACATTAAAGATATCACATAAAATATATTGGTAAGACATTAAAGATATCATATTAAAGATATCAGACATTAAAGATATCACATAAAATATATTGGTAAGACATTAAAGATATCACATTAAAGATATCAGACATTAAAGATATCACATAAAATATATTGGTAAGACATTAAAGAATTTAGATTTAGAGAATTTAAATAAAAGATTAGATGAACACAAACTGGATTTTTACAAACATAATAGGCTCAATGCATTAGTTGTTCATTGTAATAGGTATGGACATTAATTCTACTTAAATAATACAATCTTGATTAAAAGGGTTTGTTTGTTGTATCTCTACCTATTTTCCCTTTTATGTAAAACATTGATAAGAATTGGTAATTGATTCCATCAATAAAACCATTATTTCTTCTTGGAAATTTGTTATTGTATTCCAATAGACATAATACATACTGTTTAATAAATAGAAACTAGGTGTCTATTTCAAATAACAAGTGTCCACTATGGTAAGGCTGGAAGGAAGTAAAAATGTTAGAGTAAAAATAGAAATCCATTAAGTCTTTATAAATTGCTTTATTTACATTTCAGATATGACACTGAGCAGATATTGGCTATCAAGAAAAATAATCTGAGTGAAGGAGATGTGCTCTCCTTAAATAGGATAAAAGAAGCCTTGCTTAGTCTTGAAGTCCTTTGTGACCAAGCAGTAAATCATGTCAGATCACATATACAGGGTGTGTCATCATTTAATATTTTTAATTTTGTACATGCATGTCGTTTGTTTTTAATTTTGTCAATTGCACAGTATAGTAGGGTCAGTTGGGCACCATTGGTGAGAAAAAGAGTACCATGATGCAATTCACTCTGCCAGAAATTTTTAAATGGCATGCTGTACTGTTTGGCATTCATTAACATTTCAGAGTGTTTGGGTGTCGATCTGAGGACAGTGCAGAGGATTCAGAAAGAGTTGGATGAGTCTAATGGTGATTACAAAGGTGTTTGAAGTGATCGCTAATGATGGTGATGTTATGCCTCCATTCCTCTACCCACGGGGCTTCAGACTCAACACAAAGGCCTACATCAAGTGCTTTGAGGCGGTAGTGCTGCTCTGGATCAAGAGGGCGGCTGCTGTAAGAACCTATGTCTCACAACAGGACTCTGCACCATGCCACACAAGCAGGAGAACCCAGTCAAGGCTGTCAGACAATTTCTGTGACTACATCAGCTCTTACATCTGGTCACCTGACTCACTAGACTGCAACCCCTTGATTAATGTTTGGGGTGCAGTTGAATGAGTGACCAACAAAACTCCTTGTAATACCAAAGATGAACTGAAGGCAAGGATTATAACAGCATTCACCAACTCAAACAAGGAGACTTTGAAAAATAGTAAACTCCCCCATGGTATTCGACATATGAGGGTCAAGCAGCTCAGTTCCTAGGAATTGATAGCCCAGACACCAGCACATCTGATTTGATTATAGTGGTGAGGGCTTTGTGCAGAACCAACGTAGAGTAATACATTTCAGATGCAACAAGGAAGGTCTTCAGTGATGCACTGACTTCATTGCCGATATCGGGTTCTGCATCATATCGGCTCAAACAGCAACCCCGACCTGATTCCAAAAGATTCAGGCCGCCTCCTTGATAGCGTTGTGCTACGCACTTCGACATTGCAAAAAAGATAAATTAAGATATGGCTTGGATTCCAACCGTTCTTATTGACATACGTCAGTCAACATCAGCCAATGAAATAAAGACTTTCCCCCCTTCCCTCCTAAATAGTCTTGTCTTTCGTATCATCCGGTTTTGATTTGCGCTATTTCCCTGGAATTTGTAATGAGGTAAGCTGGACTCGTTCTTGTAAGGTTCAATCCAATGTTTTATATTTAATTAAATACTAATTCACTAACTAAACCCTACCACTTACATTCCCCCCCCCAAAAAAAAACACTTTTTGAAGGACCGAATGAAGAGACTTGGTGAACTACATGCCACAAGGTCCCCAAACGACCCTATACATGTTTTGAATTCAGAATTGTCCTTCTCCTAGACCAGATGCCATCCAAGGCTATAGAACCCAGTCTGTCCTGCTAATTACACATAGCTGGAGGGAGAAGAAGAGGATTCATACCTTTCCCAAGGGTATTAGCATGTAAGTGAATGTAATGGATTCAACTGAAATTTGAACTTGGCTCTCCGATTCCTCAATCCTAACTGCTATCCACTACTCCACCGCACCTCGTATATATATATATATATATATATATATATATATATATATATATATATATATATATATATATATATATATATATATATATAATAAAGTTCATTGTCAGCACTGAGTTAGACCAGGAAGCAGTAGTATTAAAAATTGCTCAATACACATAAAAAGATAAAAATTTAACATGTAGAGCTTTTAAGTATAAAAAATTTGGAGATCTGCTGATTCCTCTACCTTGTTTTCAACCTTTCGGTATCATCAGGCAATTTCGGTCAAAATCGCCTGAAGATACTAAAAGGTTGAAAGCAAGGTAGCAGAATTGGCTGATCTCCTAATTTTTATATATATATATATATATATATATATATATAAAAGTGAACATTGAAGTCAACACTTAGAGGCCACAGAGTTAAGACCTGCAAGTGATTTGCAAAGGAGGTTGCATATGGAGCAAGAGTGAAGATTGTGGAATGAGGTCAATGTTAGATTGGCTGACCTTTTAGATCTTGCTCTCACTTCTTGAAGATGATTCAGACTAGCAGACTGAAAACTGCTGAATCCACTTAAACATGCTGATCTCCACTCTACCTGCTCCAAGGCTAAGTTCTCGATGGTGTTATGAGGAATATTGACAGCTGACAATATATATATATATATATATATATGCATATGTATATTTGTTATCACCTATTTTATCAGTCCACTATAAGACTAAAACCTTCTCCAAGATCTGTAAGAAGTGGAGAGTGAGAGTCCCCACCCCCTGCAATGCTGGCCAATGATGTTACTAGGAGGTTTGAATTCAAATTTGAATTCAAAGTTGTCCTCCTAGGCTGGTTTTACAATGAAGGGTAAATAGCCAAGCTTGTCATCCTATTTCTCACATAGCTGAAGGATAAAGTGTCTTTTCCAATGGTATCAGTACAAAGTGAACTTAACATCCTTGGCTTAACAGAATTTGAAATTAGCATACCAAATCCATTTTCTGCACTGATAACTGCTATGCTACCTGTTTATTCCTTCATCAATTTTCATCCGAAAAGATTTTGGTGTAAATATATAATATTTTTAAATTGCTACATAATAAAGAAAACTTAAATCCATGTATACACTTACATAATATACATTAATAATTGCATATTTATGTATGTGTACACAGATATATTTAAAATATATCTCTATATTCATGGACATATACAGGTTTGAAAAAGATAAGTGCCTATATGTATGCATATTTATGTGTCCATAAGAAAATTTTACAACTATGTTTAAATATTAATGCATTTCCTTCTGTAAGTGGTCAGGTATTTAAAGAGTGTATGTGTGTGTGCACATATTTATCGATAATAGAAAATGGAAAACACTTCAAACAAAATACTGAATGTTTCAATCATAGCACTAAGCAATTTTTCCTCAAAACAAAAAGATATTCTTTAATAACAATATTTGTCAGTAGACAAATAGAAAAGAATGAATTATTAGAGATTCTGCTTGAAATAAGGAAATGGTTTCGCCACA
Source organism: Acanthosepion esculentum (assembly GCA_964036315.1). Lineage (NCBI taxonomy): Eukaryota > Metazoa > Mollusca > Cephalopoda > Sepiida > Sepiidae > Acanthosepion > Acanthosepion esculentum. The sequence goes on along the minus strand of OZ038477.1, from coordinate 128,773,506 downwards.
TTTCCTTCTATTCAATTTCTGAACATTTTGCAAATTAAGTCATTTCAAAGTTATTTATTGCTTTGTAAACATGAAATGAGCAAGATATACTAAAATAATGTTTCATGCGTAGCAACCAGAATAATTTATTTTAATAAGTAACCAACAGAAAAATTAGAAATGAAAAAACAAATTTTCAAAATTAAATGTGTTCTTTTATCTTATTACTAGTTTTACTTCATCTTATCATTTTTGTTTAGTATCTTGGGTTAATACAACCTTCAATAGTACCTTTATTTTATTGCTACTTTTATTCTGCCTTATTATTGTTGCTTTTTTATCACAACTCTTTGAATCAATTTACTCTTCATTATTAATATTATTTTATTACTAGTTTAATTCCATCTTATTATTGTTGTTTTTTATCCCAACACTCTGGCTCTATACACTCTTCATTATTACTATTATTTTATTACTAGTTTAATTCCATCTTATTATTGTTGTTTTTTATCACAACTCTCTGGCTCAATACACTTTTCATTATTAATATTATTTTATTACTAGTTTTATTCCATCTTATTATTTTTACTTTTTTTCACAACATTCTGGATCAATACAGTCTTCATTATCTGTATTATTGCCATATTGCTTTTTATAATAATTCTGTGAGAAACATTTTGACCTAAAGATCAAACATGGCAAAATTTGAAATAAAGAAATCACTTCTGATGCAAGGTGAACTCCCCTTTAATCTTTCATTGATGTAACTTTACGTAAATATTTGAAAACATGGGTGTGAATATTTCTTCAGTTCTCCAGTAAGACACAATGCCTTTATGGGAAACGTGTTTCAGATTTTGGAGAGTAAGAAAATTGTTTGCAACATCTTAACTTTATCAAGAATCATCTTTTGTTTAGTTTTACTGATGTTTATCATCTCAAGTTAAAAGCTGCTTATTATTAGATTTTCAGAATGGGTTGCTTATAGATGCATGGTGGAGTAATGGATAGTGACTCGGTTTGAGGAATCAGAGAGCTGAGTTCAAATTCCAGTTGAATCCATTACATTCACTTACTTGTTAATACCCTTGGGAAAGGTATGAATCCTCTTCTTCTCCCACCAGCTATGGGTAAATAGCAGGACAGAGCAGGTTCTATAGCCTTGGATGGCAACTGGTCTACCACAGAAAGAAATGGCAACCTACTGCAGGAAAAATATCTGTCTCGTCAGTCATGTATAGAAAGATACATGATCACACATGGCATATAACTGACTAACTTGCTTATAGAAAAAATAGTTGATGTTAGCTTTGATATGTCAAGTCATAAAAAATACATAATGAATACTTTTATTGAAAGCAAATAATAGCTTATACCAATGTTTGCTTCAAACATTTATTAGTTCAACCTCTAAAGAATCTTGAAATATAGACCTTTTATTTTTATTTTGGCAAAGAAATTTGATTAAATATATACAAAGCAAATCAGTTATATCAACATGGATCTGGCATTATTAAAACTGTGAATGAAAAGCAACAACACTTAGTAATGATTTTGTGGTTAGTAATGATTTTCCAACTTAGAATCAATGCCTGACCAAATGTTGATCATTTGATAAGAGCTTTGTTGGGAGCACTATAACTCTTGTTCCTCTCAACCATAAATGTATGCACTTAAATAATGGCTGGTGACTTGTTTCCAAGTACTTTATCTACTAGTGTGATTAGCTAACTCCCTGTTGTAATGGCTTCTGAACAGTCTTGTTTAACCACTTTCACTCAGAAGGCTTGGACCAAACTGTTTTATGGTTTTCAGACACTTCCCAATGACACTTAATACATCTACCCAGTTCTAAGCAAATTGAGCTTGATTCCTGCAATACTGGAATAATATTCTTGTTGGGGTATACTGAGTCTATAAGTTCAAATGGTAAAAAAGCACTGGTTGTCGTCATATCAGGCCAAACAGCAGATACAAACCATGTAAGCACACCCCACACTACAATGAAAAGACCATCAAATTTCACAGTGCATTGTTAACCACTGGGACTCATGACTTCATGGGGTCTGCAAAACACTGAAACTCTACCATTAGCCTTAAACAAGTGGAAACATAACACATTTTGTGAAACCAAACCTTGCCAGTTCATCAGGTTCTAATTAGCTAAAGAAAAATGAACTGACCTGCTGGATGTATCCAATGAATATAAATGTGATTTGAGTCAGTGTTACTTGTCTGTTGTCACAGATAATACCAGCCGGATGTTTCTGGTCACAATTATAAAGGATCATTGGTCAGCCATTGTGCTGTCAATGGTAGGCACTAATGCCTTCCATCAGCTATTTCCTGGTGCACACATTACATTGTAGATTGAGAGATACCAAATGTCCCCACAATTTATAATTTAGAATGTCTTATCTATCCGGCACCCACTATTATGCCCCATTTGAACTCCAATAATTTATGTCATCTAACTATGAGCAGCCTGCCCCATTGACTCACTAGATGTCATAGTACAAATGATATAGGTGTGAACATTTCCATGATGTCAAATAATGGTAGTGTCACCTACTGTTAACTTTACATACTGCTATTCGATAACTTTTGGCACGTCAATGTATATGTGGATGTAAATATAAATATTTATACTTAAATACAATGAAGAATATTTTTCACAAAAAATAAAATGGAGTTGTGTGGAAAACATGGAAAAATAATAGACAAACATAGTAAAAAAAAATAATTAACATTAATAATATCTATAATAGCACTAATAACAACAATATTATTTCATGGAACTGTAGAAATAAAGCAAAACGCCCTCTTGAAAATAACTGCTTAATCAATAGTATTATACATAAATCTATGGTAAAAACATTTATATAGGATTAACAGAAAAAACTCTAAAAGAAAAGTATTTTGATCATAAAATGTCTTTCGAAAATAAAAGACATCCTAATAATATTATATTTAAAAAATAGATATAAAAATAAAATGAAAAAGCATCTTCACTAGTAATAGGAAATCATTGAAGGGCACCTTCTTGCAATACTGATGGCAAAAACTGCCAATTATACTTTGAAGAAATATTCCAAATAATCGATTTTAAAAATCCAAATAAAATTGTTAAATAAAAGGAATAAATTTTGTGGCAAATGCAGATATGTAAACAATTGCTAAATGCTTTGTTATATAAAACCAGATTAAAAATTAGATAATAATTTATAATCTAGTCATTCATTTTATTTATTTTTATCCAGTAATATAAACTGTAATTATTCTTATATCAAACCCACCATGATTTTTATAGAAATATGATAATATGAATATAACACACATTCTTAACATATATTAAGAGAAGACAAATGTATCTAATATCTAATAAACTATAAATAGAAAAAACTCCTCAAAGGATTAATAATTTATTTAGAAAATCTTTTAAACATCCCTATCCAAGACAAGGATAACTTATGCATATAAGTTTAAAATGTCACATTAATATCTAACTTGTGAATAAATTCAAATATGCTTAAGTCACAAAATAACATCTTAAAGAAAAACAAATTCAGTTGACTTTACGTCATAAGTTATCATCGTTTAAGAAAAATATGTTAATGAAAATAAATAAAAAATTCATTTATATCCTGATTAGTCACTTTTCTGCCACTGTAGTTTTTCTATACCTTTTTGAGAAATATTTTCCTGATAATCATTCTGTTGAGCTTTCTTCTTTGACACCTAGACTACATGAATATATATATATATATATATATATATATGATGAAAATGTGGAAAAGACAAAGCAAAATCCGAATATGTGAGTTTACTGTTTTTTTATTTTGTTTTTGTTTTTGTTATTCTGTCAACGTCTGACGTTTCGGTCAAAATAGACCTTCTTCTATTTGTCTATTTTGACCGAAACGTCTGACATCGACAGAATAACAAAAACAAAAACAAAATAAAAAAACAGTAAACTCACATATTCGGATTTTGCTTTGTCTTTTCCACATTTTCATCATACCGTCGGATCTACATCCACACATTTGCTTACATATATATATATATATATATATATATATATATATATATATATATATTGCAGCAAATAAAAATTAAAGTTTAACTTATCTTCTCAAACTTGGAGTTTCACAGACATGATATCTGTTCATACCATAGCGAAAAAACTTCAATTATATATAAGTATAAAAAAATGATAAAAAATGAAAAAATAAAAAATAAAGTGTGAAACACATTTGATTAATTTTTATTCAATATAAACAGTAATTATATCAAGAGAAGTCAAATATATATTATATATAATCACCTATAAATAGAAAAAAAACTCTTCATATGATTAACAATTTATTTAGAAAATCTTTTAAACATCCCTACCCAAGACAAGGATAATTTACTCTGCATATAAGTTTAAAATGTCACATTAATATCTAACTTCTGAATAAATTCAAATATGCTTATGACACAAAGTAACATCTTTAAGAAAAACAAATTCAAATGATTTTATATCATAACTTTTTATGACATCATAACATTTTTATGTCATAAAAAAATATGGCATTTAAAAATAAATCAAAAATTAATTTCCTTTTGCTTTTTCAGTAAATATTTTCATGATAATTGTTCTGGTAATTCTTTTCTCTTTGATACCTTAACTTTATGAATTTAAGTGTAGTACTAGATTGGTAGCTAGGTCCCAATATTTTATAGTCAAAATAGCTAGATGTAACCATAAGGTCTGTGCTAACAGTTTCTTCTCTCACAATTCTAGCTTGTGGAATTATCTTCCAGCCTCTTGATTTCCAGCCAAATTTGACCTTCAAAAATTTAAATGCAATGTAAACCATTATCTTCAGTTTTCTTAATTTTTGTTCTTTTATTGTTCTCTCTCCTTAAAAATGTTTTTCTTTTCTTCATTTTCTTTCACACTCACTAGCCTCAGTAATGCTCTCTCTTGATGTTGAACACTAATTGCAAAGACTACTTGCATAAAAATCATTACCTTCCAGGAATATCCTTATTGATCATTTTTGGTGAAATATATTTTCTCTGTGTGTGTGTGTGTGTGTGTGTGTGTGTGTGTATATATATATATATATATATTGTTATCCACAGACAGACTGTTTCAGTGTATCACAGCTCATCAGTGTGGCTAGACATCAGGTTGCCTGTAGCTAGGATCAAAACCCGACTGAATTGGCATTAGTCAGGGATTCTACCACTAATCCGTTGGCGCACGGCAGGGATGAAGGTGAATTTAAGCATATTTATTTTTCGATAAACACACAGTGACTGAGAGAACTCAATTCGATTTACCAAGCAGTCTTGCATTATTAGCCGTAATAGTCACTGTTTACAAACCCACACTTTCTGCCCAGAGAGTTCAACTGAAATAAATTTTTCAGGAGCATATATATATATATATATATTGTCATATATATATATATATATATATATATATATATATATATATATATATTGTCATTCACAGATAGACTGTTTCGCTGTATCACAGCTCTTCACTGTGGCTAGACATCTGATTGCTTCAAGCTGGGATCGAAACCCAATCAATTTGGTATCAGTCAGAGATTATACATATATATATATATATATATATATATATATATATATATATATATATATATATATATATATGTGTGTGTGTGTGTGTGTGTGTATGCATATATATATATGTATGTATATATATATATATATGGGTACATGGCTGTGTGGTTAGAATGTTCTTATTCTGACCATCAGACCAGATTTCGAATCTGACCATGGTCAATTTGTCAGGAAAGAGACTTCCTGATGTTATCAGAATGGAGGGGTTGATCCCAGTGTGTGGCACATTTGGAAAGTGCCTGAAAACCATACCACGAGTTGACCCAAGCTTTGTAAGTGAAACTGGGTAGACAGAACACTTGCGGGTCATCAACAGTTGTGCTAGCTCGAAGTCTGTTGTAGTGTCTTCCCTCTAATGAATCTATTATGGACTCTTCCACTTACTATAAAGTAGTAGGAAAAGTAAGCCCCGGGGAAACGCTGATATAAACTGAACACTGGTCAACCGATACACACTCCCACTCCACACTTCTGTTGTATTTACTGTTTATATACTATTTATCTGCAACATCTTGTTTTGTTGTTCCTTAACCAATTACTTGGTCACAACAAAGTCACAAGTCATCGTGGCTGAGGGTGTGTGCTGGCCTTGTTCAAATTGTTGATCATGCTAGATATCATGGTCTTTCCCAGAAACTGTAACTAAGGTCTGCTCAGCATAGTTGCAGTATAAACCAGAGGAGGGCTCTATGGTTGTTGAATAAACACAAATGTGCCTGAACGAGCGCCTGCAATAGGGATTGGCTAGCCACTCTAGAAGACGGTTATCCTTAAATACGAGTGGCCAGCTATACATACATACATACATACATACATACATACATACATATATATATATATATATATATATATATATATATATATATATATATTAATTGAGTTCACCCCATACAAGTCAGTAAATCCACTAACATACAAGGAGTTGCTGGATGTGGAAGAATTAGAAACATAAACATTTCTGAAGAACGAGAACAGAGGAAGAGTAATCAGGAGACAGTAGATAGTGATCGACATTACATTTAAATTTTTGAAGATTACAGTTGGCTAGAAAGCATGGATCCAGAAGGGAGTTCCACATGTGAGAAGTACAAGAAAAGAAATTGTTAGTATAGAATTTATGTCTACATCTAGCCAACTCGACTGTAAAATGATGAGATCTCAATGTCAGTATAGTACAGCATTTAAATTCAAAAAGTGTTGATACTATAGCAAAGAGCTCATCTGAACATGAAAGTATTTATAGAAAAGACATAGGGACCATGAAAGTATTTACAGAAAAGACACAGTGACCATGAAAGTATTTACAGAAAAAAAGACATAGGGACCATGAAATTATTTATATAAAAGACATAGGAAGGCAACCTTATGGTGGTGGGAAAGTGACTGAGTGGAGAATCAAGACTGATAATATTGCTAATTCTTCTTTAGATTTTATATATATATATATATATATATATATATATATATATATATCCCAGCACATGACACCTTTGGAAAGTCCCTGAAAACCATACCATGGGTTAAGGTAAGCCTTGTACATAAAATTGGATAGTCAAAACCATTCAGAAGCCATCAATGGTTGTGCACTTTGTTTTAAGCATTTTGGCAAGGGGCTTTTCATTAAGTTCTATTATTACTAAATTTTTCTGTCCTACCATTACACATAATTTTATGTCTTTTTATTGGGATTTTTTTCATGTAATCACATGTCCTAAGTATATATAGATATATATATATATATATATATATATATATATATATATATATAGCTGGATTGATGTGAGTTTGTCTGACGATCACAGAGAGCGTGAGATCCAGGGTCACAAACTCACATCAATTCAACTAAATATGTTAGCTCTATCACTGATATTGAGTGCTTTTCAATAACTATTGCGCATATATAAAATATAAATAATATATATAATAATTGCATATATATATATTTATATACATACACATTATATATATATATATATATATATATATATATATATATTCCTGGACTTCTTCCAGTTCTTCATCTTCTGTTTTTATTATCTTTTTTTGGAACATTAAAATTAAGCCTTGCTTTGATTTCATTTGTGTTATTTTTTAAAGCTACCTTTATACTTAACCTATTTATGTCATTTAGTATTTGTTGTAATTTATCCAATGATTCCGTTACTTGTAAAATGTTGTCAGCAAATACATATATATATATATATATATATATAAGTAGACATTGAGGTCAGCACCCATTAGCAACAGTCTGTTTTGTGCTTAAATGCACTCAATGGTTCAACTATTTATATCCACTAGTCAATGATGCATTATGGACAGAAGGTCTATTGTATTATCCTAATGGTTATTGCAATTATTTGTAGCTATTTTATGTTTTTGTTAACTTTTTTTCATTATTATTGCTTTATTATTTTTGTTGATTATAATTATTACATGTGATTATGTGAGCTTTTGTAGTTTAATTTTTTTATTTAATTGCATACTTATTTATTGATTTTTATTTTTTTATTCATTTTATTCTGCTTGTTTATTTTATTTTTTATTTTATTTTATTTTAAGATTCGTTTTTAGTTTACAATTTTTAAGTAACATAGTAAAAATTTGTTTTTGTTTCTGCATTTTGAAATTGTTTCTGATCACATAATAATTTATGTTGGTGTAGGAATGTAATAAGTAATAGTAATCTAGTCAAAAATAACATACATGGCTTGAAGAGTGCCTTTAAGCATGAAACAGACTGTCACCACTGGGTGTTGACCCCAATCTTGACTTTTATATTTACATACACACTATCTCTGATATTGAGCACTTTAACCCATAAATATAGCAAATCTTAAAATGATATTTTTAACATATATATGTCCACTTGTACATGGATGTCCTGATCCAGTCATGTAGGGAATACATAGTGTCATAAATATATGCTAAAAGTTTTATTAAATATAATCTGTAGAATATATACTAAGAATTAATGAAATATGATCTATAGAATATATACTAAAAATTAATTAAATATGATCTGTAGAATATATACTAAAAATTAATTAAATATGATCTGTAGAATATATGCTAAAAATTAATTAAATATGATCTGTAGAATATATACTAAAAATTAATTAAATATGATCTATAGAATATATACTAAAAATTAATTAAATATGATCTATAGAATATATACTAAAAATTAATTAAATATGATCTGTAGAATATATGCTAAAAATTAATTAAATATGATCTATAGAATATATACTAAAAATTAATTAAATATGATCTGTAGAATATATGCTAAAAATTAATTAAATATGATCTGTAGAATATATGCTAAAAATTAATTAAATATGATCTGTAGAATATATGCTAAAACTATGATAATAAAATATACATATGAGTAAAGATGCCATTTCTGCCTGAATAGAATTTTACCTTTTTTTTAACAGTATAAATGACCATAGTAAAATATTCCACTGACTTTTATGCCATGTAAACAGCTGTTTTTAGCCTCAGTCTGTTTAATTATAATTATGTTTAAGACTTGCGATTTTTATCTCTTTGCAATGTAATTAGTGCCAAAACCACATGTTGCCAACTTGGATCAGTGCCAGAATTATTTCAAGATAAAAACATCAGGACTCACAGAATGGCTTGTCCAAATGCCAGAGTACCGAGTCACTGGCACAATTAATACACAATGGATTCAGATGACGAATACAGATAGGAGACAAAACACATTAATTTCTAACCATTTCATTTGGCTTGGGTCATGAAGAAAGAGATTCAGGTTATCCTGTTCTTAATGAAAAATTACTGATGATAATTGTCAGTGAGGCTCGGAACAGTATTATCTATATATTATTATTTAAATATGGTCAAGAAAAAGTTTAAAAACACATGAGGTTATTTTAACAAGGAGAAAAAGGCTTTTGTAATTATCATTCTGAATTTACCTTGTAAATCGATTTTTATTCACTAACATGTACGTGTAAAATGTTTCTGCAAAAATAACCAAGATTTTGCATAGAATTTAGTTAGAATATTGCAGCCACATATGGTCCAGTTACCCTACTGTTTACCTTGAGCTCCTTGATAAGATCCAAACAATAATCTGCAATATTATTGGTCCTTATCTGGCAGATTGACTTTAGTCACTTGCCTCTCTGTGCCTTTTCCACACTTCTCACTTGTGGTACTCATTTTCTGGCTATCCATGCTATCCAGCCAAATTTAATCTGCAAAAGTTTAAATGCAATATCAGTCACTATCTACTGTCCTCTTGATTACTCTTTTCTCTTTCTACTCATTATTAATATTTATGTTCCTAATTCTTCCATACCCAGTAACCCCTTGTGTTTTAGTAGCTTTGCTGGGTAATCCTGAATAAAAAACAAAAAAAGTGAGTTTTATTTTTGTAAGGCATTGATTTTCTCATTTAAAAAATTCATGTTAATGTTTTTGTATTACTCATATAATTTTTTTAATACTTCCCTTGTTGGATACATTTCATGTTCTTTTAATATAAAGGCATTACATGCAATATTATTTTACAGAAGAAAACTTATAGTATATTTTTTTTAATGTATTTAGTTACTTTGTTTAAATTTCTTAAATTATTTACATTTGGACTAATGTCCTCATCTTTGTTGCTGTTATCACAACATTTCAACCATTGTGCCCTCCAGCCACCTTCAGGTGTTTGTCAGTCTAGGTAATCTTCAGAGAAATTTGAACTGAATCTTTTATTTAATCTACAGGGTAGATTGTCCTCATTTCACTGTCCATGTCTAGGAATATCTTATTTCATACTGCTGCCTCTGTTTCACAGAGCTTAATCTGTACGACCTGGCCCCAGGGACTGAACTCACTTCAGATCTCTGAATATATAGATGCCTTACAGAAACTAAGCAAAGTATTAAGAGATAGGAATATTTTGTTAGAAACAAATGAAAGAGTACTGAACCGCTAATGGAATATCTAATCACCTACATGGTAATGAATACTGGACAATCACATCATACCTTTCAGAAACTAAGCAAAGTATTAAGAGATAAGAAAATGTTGTTAGAAACAAAGAAAAGAGTTCTGAACTGCTATGTAATATCTAATCTCCTATATGGCAATGAATACTGGACAATCGCATCATACCTTTCAGAAATGAAGCAAAGTATTAAGAGATAGGAAAATTTCATTGGAAACAAAGAAAAGTGTTCTGAACTGCTATGTAATATCTAATCACCTATATCGTAATGAATACTGGACAATCACATCATACCTTTCAGAAACTAAGCAAAGTATTAAGAGATAGGAAAATTCCATCGGAAACAATGAAAAGAGTGCTGAACTGCTATGTAATATTTTCTATGATAGTGAATGCTGAACAATCTCTTCACAGAAGTGACTTAAAGCAACAGAGATTTGCAGTATGTTACAGAAGAGAATGCATTGGACTTTGCTGATGTGGTCAGTGGAACAAGAACAATCTACTCTTATAGATTAAATAAAGGGTTCAGTTTAATCTTTCCAGAAGGTTACCTAAATCAACAAGCACCAAATGAAGGCTTTGTGGCAGAAATGTTGTGATAACAGCAAAGTTGAGAATATTAGTCTGTATATAAATAATGTAAATAAATTAAATACATATTTGAAATAAGCATTTGAAATATGAAAAGAATTATGGTCATTTATCTTGGTTCCTCTCCATACACACATACATTTGTATTTACTTGGAGATACACAAATACACAGACTTTGAACTCATTTCATTGATTCTATTTTCCATGATGTTAATGTGTAACATTACAACTCAGACCAAACATCAGGTTTGTTCGCAGGGTACAGCCTCTTCTTGTTCAATGTTTGTGGCTTAATACAAGGAAAATAATTCTTTGGCCAGATTGTTACCCAGGAAAAAATCTATGAGACAAAATTGTAGCAGTCACCAAATTTTAATCTAGTTAAGGGCCGACTGTAGACAAGCAAGGAAAAATGAGATGAGGTGAGGGAACATAGGGTTTATGCACGTGTGCCTTCCTTTCCCATGCCAGACAAGCAGTCTTCTGACTTAGGCTGCTAGGGATCACTGTTTTACAGAAAAGCAACCTTCTTTGACCTGTCAGCTTTTAATAAAGTCATTCATCAAGAACCCAGGATCTGGCTCCACTCAGTTGATCTTCTTTGTCAAGATGGTAATTGTCAAAATGATTTCTGTAACATACTGCAGATGTTTCTTTAACAAGATATCAGCTGACAACTGATATCACTACATATGGCTTGGCCAGTAGTACTGGTAGTCTTTAGAACACCTGGTTTATTTGTTATCATATAAAGAGATATGTTTTTTTTAGCCATTTGACCAGAAATAGCAGTTTTGACTCTTAATTGAACAGTTGTAACCTATTGTTACATTGGAGGTCAGCATCATCTGTCCTATCTCCATATTACCTTTATAGACTAATTTTCAACTCCCATGATTCCAGTCATTCATTTAATTGTATCTTTTTATTAAGAAATGATTAATGCTCTCATCTACAAATTTTCCAAAGCACAAATGGATTAAAAATTATAAAAATAAAATCATGATATTTACGTGGATTTTCAAGTGATTCTTTTTAACAAATGGTGGTCAGGCCAATATTTGCTCACAAAGTAAACTGGCTTTTTAGAGCTAAGTGATGACATAAAAAAGACATTATAATAGTGAAAGTTGGGTTGACAGATCTTATCAAAATAGGTCAGAATATTGTGCATCTCTATCCAGCTGGTAAATGAATAATACTCTGATTGATTGGTTGATTTTTTTTTGTTTGGGTTATGTGCCTGGTTAAATAATAGAGAGGCTATGTCTTACATTTCTATTTGTAAGCTTTACTAAGAGACAAAACATTTAATAGTCATAATTAGTATATTGTAATTTTGCTTGTTCCTGTGTTCCTTACCATGTACATTACACCCTGCTATTACTTCAGGTAAACAATGGACCATACCTTTTTGATTATGAGGATAAACCTGTAACAGCTTGTCTATCCATTTATTAAAAAAACAAAAGAAAGGGTATATCAGAGGCACTCTTTACTTTAAGAAAGAAAGAAAGAAAGCTCTCATGTGTTTAATGGCTGCTTTATTTGCGCCATCTCTCTAATGGCCCATAATTTTTTAGCCTTATTACAAATATCTGCTTAGCAGCAGTCTGGCAAAATGTCTTCTGTCATGAAAGTGCATACAAAGTAGATGGGTCTAATTAAATTCTTTTATGCAGTAAAAAGTTACATCAAATGACATACAATTACTCAACATTTATGGAGAGCAAACAGTAGATGAGAGCACAGTTAGGTAGGGTCAGTAACACGTTTCAGCAGTGATGAAATGAGAGCAATGTATATAACAAGCCACATTCCAGAAAGAATGGCACAGCTAGTTTTCAGCATAGTTGAAAATACATAACCAATGGTGATGACTACATGTAAAAATGTAGTATTTTGTAGCTGAAAACTTCTTCTCTCTAAGGTACCTCAGTATGAGGTAATGTTAAGTGAGACTAGTGAGGTTGTCAAATGTTATAGAATGCATAAGCTGGTCCAAAACAGCAAACTACTGGTCAGAATTCTGTAAACTTAAACTGAGTGAGGTTAATTTGTATCTTATGAAGATGAAATTCTGACAGTGATGGATTGTTTTGCATAAATTTTGACATAAAGTTAGGCAGGTAGATGTCAAGATGTCTTGCTACACCCAGATTCCTTAGTGAGGTAACTAATCTCCAAAGATTTAAATGCAACATCAATCATCATCATTTGTCTCCTTGAATCATGTTCTTTTATTGTCCTTTCTCCTTAATAATATTTTCTCAGTTTATTTTCCTCTCAGTAACCTCCTTGCATCTTAGTTGTTTTATTACCTTACATGGGGTAAAATAATTAAAAACAAAGAAAAATCCAGCCTATGATGTATCCTCTCTATCTCCCTCACCCTCCAATCTAGAAACAAATTCTACAACTACTGTCCCTCATAAAATAAACTAAGTAAAAAGAAAATTGAATGTTATTGATGCAGTCGTAGCACCGGTGACTGAAGAAGTGAAGACAGAGTCAACACAAAATGCAACACTGTTATAACCGAGTAGTAAGTTCAATGCAAGACTCATGATTAAATGACCGAACAAGAAATGACATGTCATGAAATCAATCGACCAAAGCTGAACAATGCATTCAAACTGAATGTCAGGCGAAATTTGTCATTATTCTTTATTGAGTTCATATTTTAAAGAAGACAATGGATGCAGAGAGTGTAATGTTAAGTAATATTTGCTATGGTCAAATTCAAAAACCGGTCATTTAATGATAAGTCATTTTTGTTATGGTCAAATTCAAAAACCGGTCATTTAATGATAAGTCATTTTTGTTATGTTCAAATTCAAAAACCGGTCATTTAATGATAAGTCATTTTTGTTATGGTCAAATTCAAAAACCGGTCATTTAATGATAAGTCATTTTTGTTATGGTCAAATTCAAAAACCGGTCATTTAATGATAAGTCATTTTTGTTATGGTCAAATTCAAAAACCGGTCATTTTTGTTATGGTCAAATTCAAAAACTGGTCATTTAATGATAAGTCATTTTTGTTATGGTCAAATTCAAAAACCGGTCATTTAATGATAAGTCATTTTTGTTATGGTCAAATTCAAAAACTGGTCATTTAATGATAAGTCATTTTTGTTATGGTCAAATTCAAATTCCCACTACCATATTATAACAATATTATTGATACAATGATCAGATCCACTAGGATTTATGCAATAACAATCATTAAGCAGATATAATATATGAATAAAGAGAAAAGGAAAATTTTCCTTTTGTCTTTATTCATATTGCCTTTTTACAGAAACATTTTTATTTATATCTGAATGTTACACACACACAGACACACATACACACACACACATATATATATCAACCCACAATTTACAAGAAACCTTAAGAAAAATTATGGTTGAAAACTCTAAAATTCTATATAAATCACATTACTGAAACCATCTCACTATTGGTGAAGCCTTGTATCTCTCTCCTACAATCAACCTCACCATATTTAAATGACTGTTAAAAGATTTTTTTTTAAATAGAAAAATTTTCCCTTGAATTCCAGCCATGTGAAAGCTCCTATAAACACTCCTATTCATAAAATAAAAATAGAATACAAATTAAAACAGTCAAAACATGAGGAAAAACTGACGATACCAAGAACAAAACCCCCTTGAACTCCTGACTAAAGAAGTGGTCAAAAGTGATTGGGACAATGAAAATTATGGAAACTTTCTGTACTCCCTTACTCCTACAAAATGGGAAAATGTAAGAATGATGGAAAAACTAAACAAAAAATAAATTAGATCTTCTTTGTCTGGCATATTTAATGAAAGATGTTTAAAAGAAAGGTTGCTACCCAAATATACATTATGTATATATATATATATA
>OZ038477.1:128643429-128753429 GCA_964036315.1 Acanthosepion esculentum | reverse complement strand
TTCTCTTATATCCGGGTTACACTGGACATTGTGTATGACAGTGGACATTGATATGAACACCCAGCGTGGCAACAGTCAGTTTTATGCTAAAACATAATCGTCAGACCTGACAATTTTGCGTAAGCATAAAAATACTCTTGTTGCCACTGGGTTGCCACTGGGTATTGATATCAATGACCACTTATATATATATATATATATATATATATATATATATGCACATATAATTTTAAGGTATGTTTATGAGTAAAATTGCTCAATATTAGGGATAGAGTATATGTAAATACAAAAGTGGACACTGAGGTTAACAGCAAGAGGTGATGTTCTGTTTCAGGCTTGAAGGCCATCTTCAGGCCATATATATATACAGTGTAACCCAGATATAAGAGAGTTGTCGGGACCGGAGAAGAAGTCTCTTATATCCGGTTTTCTCTTATATCCGGGTCTCTTATATCCGGGTTACACTGTATATATATATATATATATATATATATATATATATATATATATATAATAAAAAGACTTAGACACTAATATTCCATGGTCATAATTTATTCCATTGGAATCGTGAAAACGATCCAATTCATCAGACCTACAAATTCAAAAAGAAAACAGAAAAAACAACTCTGGGAAAAAAAAAATAAATAAAATTTAAAATTTAGTGAGAGTGTATAATACACTCTCACTAAATTTTAAATTTTATTTTTTATTTTTTAGTGTATAATACACTCTCACTAAATTTTAAATTTTATTTTATTTTTTCCCAGAGTTGTCTTTTCTGTTTTCTTTTTGAATTTGTAGGACTGATGAATTTAGATCGTTTTCACAATTTCAATGGAATAAATTATGACCATGGAATATTAGTGTTTAAGTCTTTTTATTATATCCTTACTCTGTCCTGGACATTGAGTTCTACCTGGATTCTATCCTCTTGGAATTATTTTTTATACACATATGTATGTGTATGTACGTATATGTATGTGTATGTATGTATATTTATTTATATGTTTTAGATATATGATTGCATATGTATGTGTATATTTTCCACTAATATTATCTACATACATATATATATATATATATATATATATATATATATATATATGTATATATGTATTTGACACTAAGAAGTGAAAGAGAAAAAAGAATGAGAAAAGAAAATGGTAAAATGGAGAAATAAACACAACATTCCACATACACACACACACACACACACACACACACACACACACAAAGAGAAAAATTAACTAATGCATAAATTAATTTTTAACTTAGTATAAAAATAACAAAAATGAGAAAATATGCAGTCAATTACTGAAACCTTCTCATGATTGGACCAAACGATTACAAAAAAGTTCATCTATGAAAGAGTTGGTGTACTGAATATAGCATAATTAAAATGACAAATTTTATTTGTATTAATCCTATATATATATATATATATATATATATAGTTTGACAAGCACATTATCAACAAGTCTTACACTTCATTTGTTGGATGCAAGTTCTATTGCACAGCATCTAAAAACACATTCCTGTCCACCTTCACAACACAGGAAAATACTTCTTGACAACACCAATATACTATACCATGAAAATAATAAACAAAAAACTTCAAATTCTCGGTCCCTCTATATAATCAACTAACACTCAACAAAATTTATTACAAATATGGCAACAACATAAGAAAGTGCATATAACAAATATTTAATGCCATTTTACATTTCTACAAAAATAACTATAACAACAGAATACAGATTTTATCACAGTTACAATAATTTTGTCTCTTTTATTTACCTCTGAAAATAATCTTGGAAGAGATCAAAAGTATTTGGATTAACAAAATTATGGTACCTTTCTCGGTAAATTTCATATTATCATCAAGAAACTGATTAGACAACTGGAAATGATCAGTATAATAATAAGTAGACACAATATGTTTGCATTATTTAATGAAACAAATGATATATATATATATTATGTAATATTTACAAGATGTATTGAGAAAAGGAGGGTAACGGAAAACAGCAATAAACTTAAGACGTTTTCGTGAATCAATCGCGGCAAAGGGACAAAGTGGGGTGGTAAAGAACCAAATATTGCTTAGTTACAAAGTACAGGAAGTTGTGGAGAGCCATGATTGCTCATGTCTTTGAAAGACATGTCATATAAATGATGAGGATCTAGCAAAGAGATAGAGTACAGGGAGAATTAGGTTCATGCCTTTCCCAAGAGGATAAGCAATTTTCCTTGTCAGTAACAATTGTTTCACCCAGCATCACCACATATTTGAAAGTAATCAATATTTAATTAACAATATTTCATTTTTCTTTACTCAATTGGTCTGTTTTTAATTAAGATATTTAATTACAGTGTTAAATGTGTATCTGACATAATGAAATTAACCAGTAAAAATTAATAAGGATTTCACCAGGTATTTTGAAACTGACATTGTGAAATAATTGTGAGAAACAGAATTCATGAAAACTCCTTGGAGAAGTTTTTCAATTTTAGAATAGAATACAGTATAATTACTATATTGCATTCTGTAGAGTAATTGGCCATGGTTAAGTGTAATTGGCAGAAATGCCCAACAAAGAGAATTGACAAAGTTTACAATAAACAGTAACAAAATAAAAAGAACAGGGCAAAAATAATACTAAGCAAACAGTATATGCAAGACAAAAGTAGGTAAGGCAACAGTAATGCAGCAAAAAGTTCACAAAGAAGGGTGTTAACACACAATAGGGATACAGATAAGTAATCACAGCATTCTGACTTCAAGAACAAAAATATGGCAGATGAGACTGAGAAGTGGTTGATCTTATTTGCTAGGAAGAAATCCCAGCATGCATTTGTAGGATTGGTCTATAAAATTTGAGAGGGGGAAGTTTTTGCACGCATTCCTATATGGATTGGAACCAACTCATTCAGAGTGAAAGGAAGAAATATTGTTTAGAGTTTGAAACAAGGATTTATCTATGCATGAATTTATAGAAAAATAATGAAAGAACAAAAAAGAAAATATTTTTTCGTGAACATTACAATTTTAACTTCTTCAAGGGTTAAATGTTATCGGCCCTTCTTTTGCTTATAATCTTCACTTCCTACCACCTCCACTTTTGTTCTTATTACACATCTCATACATAATAACGATTTTAACAGTAACCCTCTACCTTCAGTGGCTCTCAAGCCTTGTATCAGGTAAACTTTAGTGTAAAGATGAGATAGAAGGTTTTGCTGGTAAGACATGCTAGGAAATAGCACTGTCATGTCCATCATGGAAAGAGTTCCATTCGATTTACAGTTGCCAGTGATGATATACACGCAGACACACACATAGACAGATGAAAGGGGTTATTGGCGGAGAAAGGGGTTATTTAGGGGAGAAAATGAGAAGAATTTTGGAGAAGGAACTGGAAACTCTATTCTAAACAGGAAACAAGTAATAAACTTCTATTCCTGTTCAAAAATTGGGAAGGAGTGTGAACAGGACAATATGCACACCTATCTAATCCTATTCATTTTTGCTTAGAAAATTGAAATTACGTCACCTTTTTTAATTTGTATGCCCTCCAAATCAGTGCTTTCCATTCCTTTTTTACTCCATGTGCCTCCTTCCACCAACAGCTAAAAATTTAAATATCTTGTAATGGTGGCATTATTGTTAACAAGAAAACAAGTGGAAGTGAGAAAACAACAAATAGCGATAAGAAGTGGTTGAGATAAGTGAAAGTTTTATTTCTTGTGATTTACAAGGTTCATCCACTTGCTCATTTCACGGAATTATATATCGGTCATGGGAGACAGAGAGTTGATTCAGAGTGTAATACAAAGTAGAGTAGGTGCCAATAATTTTGTCATTGTCTGAAAGCGTCACTGTTGATGGAAATGCTTTGGTGTTGCTGCTGATGGCCTGGTTAAGTTCGCCTGCTGTGTGGATCAACCAGGTCAGATCTGCCTTCATGGGTGAAATCAGCATTGGCTTTATAGTGAATCAATGACTCAGAAACAGCTGTTAGGAAAACTGTATGGGCATTTTCTGATTGGTCAAAAAAGATGTTTATGACTGATATTTCTGTATAGTATTTCAGATGTCGGTGCACAGATGTGGATGAAATTAGATCTGTTTTTTCCATATGAGTTGTGGATGTCAAAGTGAACAGTTCCATTTAAGTTAAAGATTTGGAGTTTTGACAGGACGTGATAATCTGAATACATCTGACAATTTTAAGAATTAATCAGTTAAACCGTGACATAACTTAATTTTCTAAACCAAAGAGTGCTTTTCACTTTTCTCCTCAAATTTTCAAATTTATCCCACCCCACCAATATAAAAATTTTTCAATATAGAGCCTGTATCCTACATTCAGAATCATTGCTTTATAATATTTCATTCTCTGTTTGTGCCATGTCCTTTTAGGACAAAAGGGATCATAGCTCACCACAGTTTCTTTAGTTTTGTTTTTCTCAGCAATACTTGTTCTTTTATGACTGCTACCCCCACTTTGTATTTGTGATACTTGTTCTACCACCACATTTTACTCAGAATTGTAAAGTAGATTATCAGCTACTTCTTTTGTCTTTGAGACATCCTGGGAATTTTGTCTTTGAGACATCCTAGGAATTTTGTCCTTGAGACATCGTAGGAATTTTGTCCTTGAGACATCCTAGGAATTTTGTTCTTGAGACATCCTAGGAATTTTGTCTTTGAGACATCCTAGGAATTTTGTCAAGTTCTTGTCAATGTTTCCCCAAAATTCTATTTGTCACTTTCTGTTTGTTAATAACAATTTCTTTGAATTTCTTATTCTAAAAACTTCCTCATTTTTCACATGATCTGTCTATCATATTCTCAACATTCATCAGTAAAAATATATCTGTAAAATATGCTTTTGCTCTTTTAATTGCTTTGTATTTGAATATGAAAGGTTTAGCAAACATAATTTGTTAATAACACACTAGTCAATTATTTCAAAGAAACACCAATTATCTACCATTTTTTATTAAATAAGAATTATGCCCCCCCAAAATAAATGGATTAAGTGAAAAATTTTTTTTAATAATCTTCATAAGCTTAAATATATGGTTGGTGGAACAGGGTTTAGGAGAAATAACAAAAATACAAAATTTATTAACAGCTACAATAACAGGAAATTGTGGAGAGCCATGATCGCCTACATTGTGAGGGGACACAGCAAATAAAGAGGAATTTGGATAAACAAATCTTTTAAAACAGCATCACATCTCTGGATAACAAGGCAAGCTTGCTTAGCACTTCATTTGGATCTTTTCTACAGTTATTTCATTGCAAAGATCATTCATATTTTTGGATTCTTGTATCAGATGCGTCTACACGGCCTTGTAGGTGATGAATTGTTTTCCACCCCACCACTCCTTTCCCACAGATGCTGTTCTATCACTGTTTCCATGGCAAGTGTTCTGACAGGCTACATTCCTTGATCCCGTCATTTTTTACCTTTACAAATGGGACCCGCCATACCTCAAACTCAAATGTGATTCATCCTCATTCTCTACATGACAACACCATCCTGTCCTTGGTCACTGGTGTATCCACAATCGAATCCTGCCAAGCCTCTCCCTGTCCCACATTGTGTTTGTTTTGATCACAAAGCAGGTGAGGAATGAATCATCGCCAGCTATCGCTGCATTGGTGTTGTTCAAATGGGACAATGTTATAAGATTAAAATAAGAAAGTTGTGTAAATCAAGAAGTTTTATATAACCAAGGTTTATACAGGAACACTTTTTCATATAAGACTCTACAAGCATGTGGGCTAATGACCATTCCCTTGTTGTCTAATTTTGTGACACTTTGTTCATCGTTTCCAACAAGCTCCCTATGGACAATGACACAGTATTCTGCTGCAGAGAGTTAGAGCATTTGCACATGAGTGGGGGATAATGAACCTGTGATTCCACTGCACGTATGTCTCAGCCAGGAATGGCACAATGAAGCAATGTCACCCTACAGTCAAGCAAATTTCAGCCAGGATGCACCGTTCCATCCAGCAGGCTGTCTACTGGCATAAAGTGACCCCGAAGGATGACTACTCACACCTGACCGCACCAGCCAATGAGAACTACGGATATAAACTTTGGGTGAAGGGGGTTTACACAATGATAACATCCTCAGGTCCTAGGCACACCTCTTACCAGGTCAAAGCTCACATATGGGTCAAGGCACCACGGAATTGGTGTACCACAAAGTTCAGCAGGGGTCAGGTGACTAAAATAGTCAGCCAACACTCCTGTCTGGTGGACAGAATACCCCACCATGGGAAGGATCTGTGCCCATGCCACAGTGTCCCCACATCAGAGGAAGACTCGAACAACACAACATCTTCAGAGAGCAAGTCAGAGATGCAGTGTGAGACAGTTCACCAGAGGGGGAAGCGGGAGAGGATGCAGAATCTGGCTCCCTGAAGAAGCACCTGGTGAAAGCGACCAACATCAGGCTGCCACCTTTGTGATCAGGAAATCAGGGAGGAGTGTGCTAGAGAATTACCTCAGAGGTCCAAGGGTGCCAGGGTGGCATGGCCTAAACTTGCGTATAAGGAAAGCAAATTGTGAGCGAGATGAACCGTATGAGCACAGGAATGACACAACACATGCGTCACTGAGACAGACCAAGGCTGGCAGCATGTGCAAAATACAAATTTTCTGGCCTCGCGAAAATAAATAAAAGAGGGGAGTGTTTGTTGGGACAGGAGTAAGTTTTTGCTGTGGCCTGATATTGAACTCACAACTCTTTGGGTCTAGTCACTGGAGCTAACCAACATCTTTATCCACTGGGCTTTGTACCCTTGAGACATCTGCGTATGAATTTTGGGGACTTATAAACCTAGTGTCTCAGCATACCAAACTACAGCAGGGGTGAACCAAAACTTGGAGAGTTAACTAAAGTAAAATACCTGAGACATCCAGAACAGGCATGGCACATGGAGCTAGAAAAATCTACCCCAGTGAATGAAATAAAGGTTTCAGTTCAAAATTCCAATCACCTGAAGAAGGCTGGAGCATACAGCAGCCGAAACATTGTGAATATAGCAAAGAAAATGAAGATAACAGTCCAAATAATGTAAATAATGCAAGTAATCATAATACCTAATCATTGGAATTTATTTCTGTTAAATCAAATTTTTTTCTGTTTTCTATGCATATTTAGTTGTTATACATCTGTGTACAGTTAATTATATGAAAAGTAGTTTATTCATTAGTTCTAAATACAATAAATTAAAAATTTGTATGTGTATGAATATTTGTTTTTCCACTATATATATATATGTGTGTGTGTGTATGTGTGTTTATATATATATATAATGTGTTATATATATATATATATGTGTGTGTGTGTGTGTGTATTTATATATAATGTGTGTATTTATATATATATATATATATATATATATATAGCACACTTTAAGACTATATTT
Source organism: Acanthosepion esculentum (assembly GCA_964036315.1). Taxonomy (NCBI): domain Eukaryota; kingdom Metazoa; phylum Mollusca; class Cephalopoda; order Sepiida; family Sepiidae; genus Acanthosepion; species Acanthosepion esculentum. The sequence goes on along the minus strand of OZ038477.1, from coordinate 128,745,973 downwards.
CTTCATATATATATATATATATATATATATATATGAAGAAATATAGTCTTAAAGTGTGCTATATTTATGGGATAAAGTGTTCAATATCAGAGATAGAGCATGTGTAAATATAAAAGTGAACATAGAAGTTAACACTTAGAGGCGACAGTCTGTTTCATGCTAGTGCAATCGTCAGGCAACGATTGCACTAGCATGAAACAGGCTGTCGCCTCTAAGTGTTGACTTCTATGTTCACTTTTATATTTATATATATATATATATATATATATATATATATACATAACATGTGTGTCTTTATATATATCTATATGTGTGTCTGTGTTTATATATATATGTATGTGTGTTTATATATATGTCTGTGTGCGTGCTTATATATATATGCGTGCGTGTGTGTGTTTATATATGTGTGTGTTTATATATATATAATGTCTTTAAATAAATTGTCGGACTATGTCCAATTCTAAATATATATATATATATATATATATATATATATATATATATATATTGTCTGTGTGTTTATATATATATGTATATGTGTGAGTGTTTATATATATATATGTGTGTGTGTTTATATATATATATATATATATATATATATATATACATATATATATATTGTCTGTGTGTTTATATATATATGTATATGTGTGAGTGTTTATATATATATATATGTGTGTGTGTTTATATAAATATATGTATACAGAGTGTGTTTATATGTGTGCATGTGTTTATATATATGTATAAGATGTGTGTTTATATATTTGATGTGTGCGTATATACACATATATATATATATATATATATATATATATATATATATATATATATATATATATGAAATCTTTTATTATCTACAAATCTAAAGTCTATGCTTATCGTAAAACATACTCACTTTTCTACACTTTTGTTCTCAAAATTTCTTCAGAAATTGCTCTGAGATTAATAAATACAGGGAAAACCACTAACAGCAAAAACTACCTCCCTTTCAGCTATAAAAAATTACCTCCCTTCTATTTTATTTTTATTTTCTTATCTTTGGAGAATTTGGCCAACTTCATGGAAGGAAAAAATAACCTACTAGAATATATTGTGCAGATTTTTTCTTACAGAAATCTAACATTATCAATTTCCTCAAGGGCAAGACAAACATTAAAAGTATTTAGGTGTGCATCATTTTCAAAATATGCTTTTTTGGTTTCCGGTTACTTTGTGTTTGCTAAGAGTGAGCGTCGTGCACATGAAAGATATCTATAAAAAAAAAGTGTATATAAAAAGAGCAACATTCCTTTTATGGTTGCCAATATTAAAATAAAACGTGTATCTTCTGTCATCAGTGAAAAGACTACAGTAAATAGAAATCCAAATATTTGCTGGCAAGATCCAATGACAGCTGTTATGCACTTGTGCATATACACCTTTTGCCCAAATGCATATATGTAGATATGCATATGCTGACACATTCACATATGTATACTTATATAAGTATAAATTGATACACAAATAAGTATCTACTTATATACAGTTGAAGAATGACTTTAAAAGGGAAAGAGAATTATTTATATGCAGACTATCATCCTCATCTTCGTCCGCATATAAATAATGATAACTATTCATCCCAGAAATTCAGACAGAAAACAGAATTCTATAAAAACTGTTTATTCACAAAAGCACAGGTACTATCACCATGGTTACCTGATGAACAATTTCTGTAATCTCCAACTTTCACTAATAGATAATGATGTGAGTTCATATGTGAAACTAAATGTACAAGCATAAACAACAGTTACAAGTACATATATGTGAAGGAATGCAAACATATTTACAAAAATAGATAATTGTTGATAAATAATTCTGTAGCTTGGTATATATATTAGTTGAATTTTGATCTGAAACTTTCAATGTATAATAATCTTATGATTAATATTCACCACAAGAAACAAAAATATCAGGAAACACCTAAAAAGAGGACTTTACAAAGTAGCATGGCAAAGGCATAAAGGCGTGGTGTCCAATGAAACTTAAAATGCCCTCCTATATATTTGGGAGTCCCCTGACATTTATTGTACCTTACCAATTTAGTTATGGAAATCTATCTCTAGGCAACGTTTAGATATAGTCGTATGTCTCTATTTCCTTTAATTCAATTTTCTTCATACCATTATATATAAACATATACAAAAGTGTGAAGTAATTCAGCATGGTTAAGTGTAATTGGCAATAGATGGAATTGGCAAAGAACTCAATAAACTAGGAAAAGGGAGAAAAATAACAGGACAAAATAATACTAACCAAACAATATATATATATATACTTTAAAAATCAGTAGGTCAGTTGAATCTGCTACCTTGGTTTCAACCTTACAGTATCCTCAGGAAATTTTTATCAAATGATCACCTAATGCTTTTTTTAATTTAAAAAAAAAACTAAAGAATGATGCATTATTATTTTTAACCTTTATGTATTATATATATACATATATATATATATATATATATATACAAAACACCCACACACCCACACACATACACACACACATATATATATATATATATATATATATATTTATATTTATATTTATATATATATATATATATATATATATATATATATGAGTGAATTTTCAATTATTAATTTGACAACTAAATTTTTCTCAATGTGTATAAGTATTAAAGTTTTTAACAGTCCTTCTTTGTAGCTGTTTGTTAAGATGAAAAGAAATGTGATTTCTTCACATGTATGTGTATGAGGCAGGGGAGAAAGTGAGGAGGAAGGTCTAAGTGTCATGTAACTTGGTGAGGAAGAGTGTAAATATCAAATAGCTTGGTAAGGAAGAGTGTAAATGTCACATAGCTTGGTGAGGAAGAGTGTAAATGTCACATAGCTTGGTGAGGAAGAGTGTAAATGTCACATAGCTTGGTGAGGAAGAGTACATGTCACATAGCTTGGTGAGACAGAGTACATATCACATAGCTTGGTGAGGAAGAGTATATGTCACATAGCTTGGTGAGGAAGAATGTGTCACATAGCTTGGTCAGGGAGAGTGTATGTGTCATGTAGCTTTGTGAGGGAGAGTGTAAATGTCACATGGCTTGGTAAGGAAAAGTGCTGAATGTCATGTAGCTTAATGGGGAAGAGTGTATATGCTACATAGCTCAGTGAGGAAACAGGTGAATGAGTAACAGAATCTCTGTTAAGCCATGGTGTTGTTAACTGATGTTTCATGTTGTCACCCCTTCTAATTACTGGTTTGTCTGGTCTGGAAGCTTTGCTTAAATACTCTTCAAAGGGATTACGAAGCATGTTTTTTTTATTGTCAGCAGGAATGCAATCCATAGGTTGAAAAATGTTAAATATTTATTTTCAAAGGCTTAATTTATTAACTGGAAGAATGTGTGGATCTTCTGACTCGGAAACCATTTTTTTATCATTTGATGATTGACTGTCTTGATATTTATTTCCATCTTTGCTCCACGTATTTATTTCCTTCTACTGGCTGGAACACTCGAGAAATCTTATTAAAAAATTATGCATTATCCAGCAGGATTTGAACCTGCATTCCCCTAGGGCAAACCGTCATTAGATCTGGTGTGTTTTAACCTTTTGGCTACAGAGAATTTAATGGTCAAGCATAGCCCAAATAATGCTTTTGAACACAGACTCTGCAGTATTTTTATATGATTCCTTGAATATTCAGGCCAGTATATGAAAATAAATGAATATACTGTTTAATAAATAAACAGATTATCTACTCAAATATGCATTTCCACTAAAAATAATATTTAAGTAAGTATATATATATATATATATATATATATATATATATATATATATATATGATAAACAACACTGATCTGCTATAGAAGCCCACCAGAGAAAGAGACATCAATTCCATATTAAATTGGCAGAGCCTTAATATAAAATATAAAATATTAAAGTTGGCTAGAAAGCATGGAGCTGGAAGGCAGTTCCAAAAGTGAGATGTGTGAGAAAATAAGCTGTTAGCATAGAATTTATGGTTACATCAATCCAGCTCAACTGCAAATTAGTGAAACCTCATCACCAGTCTCGTACTGCATTTAAATTTGAAGAGTCGAGGCACCATAGCAAAGTGCTCATCTGAACAATTACCAAGAAAGTATTCATAGAAAAGGCAAAGGGAGGCAACATTATAATGGTGGGGAAGTGACTGATGCTGAGACATCAGACTGGGGCCAATAATATTGCTGATTCTTCTTTATATATATGATGGACACTCAAGTCGACGTATGAGGTTCTGATGATCACAAACTAATTATCTGCATGCCTATGACGGGCATGACTTTTGAGACTGGCTTAAGAATTGCACAAAAAACCACAAGCAGTACAGGAGAAGGTATTGTTTCCAAGTGCAGCAGATACACTGTTAGATGTCTTATTTTGCTTTCTCATTTCATGTAGTTGACTGATGGTTACTTCTCAGTGCAGCTATATCAGTGTTGTACTTCTTTAACTCCAATGCGACCAGAGCTGTTTGTCTTTCTGGTGCTGAGTTGTTGTCCTGGAGAGTTCATACATTCCAAGTGCCAAGATGAAGTTGATGTTGTTTCATAGAGTTTTTCGCAGTAGCCGGATATGTGTGGAACTAATTAGATGTAGTTGTCAGAAAACCAACACAATGATTTGTTTCAAGTGGTGAAGGCTTATGTCTGACCATCCACACTTTTTGGATCTGTTGATAAAAAAGTAACGGTGCAAAAGACTTGCCACGGAAACTCCGAACGACAGTCCTCATGTGTTATTATTGCAGGGTTTAACCTCTCCAGATCACAGTCACAGTACATGCATCTCAGCAGACACATGCAATATAATGACTGGGTTAAGCTGTCATGAGTTTTCCTTCCCATCTGACGTCTTTTTATCATGAAACCAACAATAAAGGATTGCTAACCAAAGCTCAGAGAGACTCCTTTCACCCTCATCATATATATAAATATTTGCAATTTTGTAGTGATCTTATAACATGCATATTTTATAAATTTGAATAAATATTACATATATATATATATATATATATATATATATATATATATGCACATTTCATTAAAAACGACTGACAAGGTGCTTTTATTTAGTTTTTTATATAATTTCTCGGGCGATCTAATAAGAGAAATTATATAAAAAACTAAATAAAAGCACCTTGTCAGTCGTTTTTAATGAAATGTGCATGAAAGATGGATTGCTGCCTAAATACACAAATATATATATATATATATATATGTATGCAATACAAAACTAGGCAAAACAACAATAATAAGGTTAAAAGTTCACAAAGTAATTATAGTCTTCACACACAAAAGGGATACAGTCAAGTGATTGTAGCATTCTGACTTTAAGACAAACAAGAACAAAAATATGGTGTATGCGACTGAGAAGTTGTTTATTTTTATTGTCTAAGAAAAAATCCCTGCATGCCTCTTTATGATTTGTCTATAAGTTTAGGGAGGGGATGTTTTTAATGATCATTTGTATGTGATTGTAACCAACACCCTCTCCTCAGTTGGATGAATGAGTGCACACACCTGTCTACACTTCTTCAGTCAAATATCAGTGCCATCCACACCTTCTTAAATGTCATTGCCATCACATCATTCTCACTGTGCACTGGAGTGATTTCATTACAAATACTGAAACCTATAAGTTCAGGTGTGTTTAGCATAATGGTTATCAGAACAAAAAGTGTAATCGGCAAACAGAGTTCAAATTTCTGACCAGTTGGTTGTGTCCATTTTTGCACAAATACCTTGGGAAAAGGCATAAATCAATTTCTTTCTTATGGGTTAAATAGCATGGTAGACTGTGCCCTCTAGACTTGGGTAACACTCTAGTGTAGAATTCCAAACCAGTCTGAAGGGTGGGTCCCAACCAGTCTATCTTTCTCCAAGACATGCCAACTGCTGCACTAATGATCTTAATGACATATGGAACTCATAATAAGGTCCACAAGACTGTCAGTACTACAAAATGTAGCAGCTATACTGAAAAAATCCATCTGGGATAGGTGGGCTATTAGGTGAAGATAGAAGACAATACAAAACAACTCTTTGTTTGGGGAATAAGCCTTTGGCCAGCAATGCAAGGGATGACACAGAAGAGGTGCAAGGACCTGCATCAATTGTGAAATTGATGATTACCCGAAAATTTTATGTTGCTATGTCTCCTTGTCAGCCTATCTCTTGTATAAGTGTCAATGGAGACCTGCTGACAGGAAGACATGGTAACATATGGTTTCAAGGCAATCTCCATTTTCAAAACAAACAATAGAGTAAGAATAAAAGAGAAGAGGCAGTAACTATAAAATCAGAGCTTCCTCAGTTTAACAGACTTTCTCCTGCAGCTCTTGTAACAAAACTTGTTTGTCTCCTGTGAGCCTTACTGCAACAGACATGGGAAATCCTTATAAATCTTTCTGGTGCCAAGTCATGATATCAGTTCATATATGATATATGATAACAGTATAATATTTCTATCTAGCTTTGTATAACAGTCTGATATCTATATATTTTGTCATTTCCTGATAAGACATGTGTGATCATGACACTCCACAACTTCCTTTTTTCCTTTTTTTTTTTTTGCTATTCATTCACCCAGACTTATTAAGTAGGTTACTTATGTCCTATGTGCAGGGCTAGTGTGTACTACCTCCAAACCACCTCACCAGGTGGTAAAGCTTGATTGGGGGCCCAGGACAGTGCTTTGTGACCCTCACCACCTTATCAAGATTTACTTTTTTCTACCTATATTTATATATGTTACAAATTAAACTAAGCACATCTGACTATTAAAGGATGAAAAATTTCACATATTTTGAGGTCATTCTGGTTTGTTTTTTTTGTTTTTGTCCAAATCTATAAATTTGTTTTGCTCATGTTAAGTCTCAAAAAAACGCAATATAAAATTCACTATTTTTTACATTATTTACATTATTCAAACTATTGTCCTCATCTTTGTTGCCATATTTATTACAACATTTTGGCCGTTGTATGCTCCGTTTTTCTTCAGGCGGTTGGAATGTCAAACTGAACCCTTTATTTCGCTCACTGGGGTAGACTGTTCTAGTTCCATGTGCCATGTTTAATAGATGTCAGTTATCAGTTATCTCCTGTTAATTTTTCCCTCTGAAAGTTCTCCACTGCCTTAACCAGGTATTAAACTCACACTCTTTGGGTCCTGTCACTGGATCTAACCAACGCCTTTATCCACTGTGCCATGTGTTCTTGAGGAGATAACTCATAACTGACATCCATTAAACATGGCACGTGGAACTAGAACAGTCTACCCCAGTGAGCGAAATAAAGGGTTCAGTTTGACATTCCAACCACCTGAAATAGGCCGGAGCATACAACAGCCGAAATGTTGTAATAAATATGGCAACAAAGATGAGGACAATATTCCAAATAATGTAAATAATGTACATAATACCTCATCTCAGAAATATAGTCACTATTTTTTATCCATAATATCAAATGTGTTAAAATTATTCATCATTTTAACAAGAAAAATCTCAAAGCTGATGTTAAAAATTGCTGCAAAACATTGTTGATTTATTTAAGATGGAATGATCTATTATGACATGTCTCTAATTTGTATTTATTTAAGATGGAATGATCTATTATGACATGTCTTTAATTAGTATTTATTTAAGATGGAATGATCTATTATGACATGTCTTTAATTAGTATTTATTTAAGATGGAATGATCTATTATGACATGTCTTTAATTAGTATTTATTTAAGATGGAATGATCTATTATGACATGTCTTTAATTAGCATTTATTTAAGATGGAATGATCTATTATGACATGTCTTTAATTAGCATTTATTTAAGATGGAATGATCTATTATGACATGTCTTTAATTAGCATTTATTTAAGATGGAATGATCTATTATGACATGTCTTTAATTAGCATTTATTTAAGATGGAATGATCTATGTCTCCAATTGTATTTAGAGAAATTGTATTTATTTTCAATTTTTGTAGTTGAATTGCTCACCTATATTGCATATGATTCATTATTGTACATAATTAGATTACAAGAAAATTTGTATTTTATATGATCACTACCTTGAAAAATTGAGATTGGGTGTGCAATATCACAGATGGGAGTTGTATCATAAATTGATGGGTGCAGAGAAGACCTTGCACCGGCCCTGTCTGTGAGTGTTAAATTCTCCAGGTCTTCTCCCTCATTATGTGTCCCATAAATTTCAGTTGTCTCTTTCTGATTTTAAGTATCAGTTTCCTTGTAATTTCATTTCTCCTTTAAACTTCCTTGTTACTCACATGCTCTCTCTATGGTATTCTCAAGATTTGTCACTAGAACAACATCTCTGTCAATTCAGTCTTTTCTTCATCTGTGATGAAATTAGCAGACATTCACTGCCATATGGATTGGATATTGAATAACAGTTCAGCACTTTATTTATAAGGATATTTTCCTCTCTCTTAATACTTTGCTTAGTTTCTTAAAACCACTTTCACTATTTTTATGCCTCTTCAGACTTTCGTGTCACACTTTCAATTATCTGTTACTATACTAACCTAGTAGTTAAATTTGATATCCCAAATACTGAGCTCATATCTTTGAGTGTCTCTTTCACTGAAAATCATACATTCTGTCTTCTTACAATTAATAGTTAGTCTTTTCTTTGTGCTTTTCTTCATGGCTTGTAAACTTTAATGCCTCTAAAACCAAATTGCTCTCAGTTACGCACAATAGATAACCCTCCCTGCCTCCCATCATGATTGCAGATGCCCAACTCCACAAGAGGGCCTTTCTATGCCTGCTTGGTTTCACACTGTCCAGTGACCTGATGTGGAACAACTACATTGAATCTATAGCTTCATCTACTGCAAGGAAAGTTGGTTCTCTGTGTCGCACCAGAAGGTTTTTCTCAGCTTAGTCCATCCTTCAAATCTACAAATCAACCATTCGTCCTTGCATGGAATACTGCTGCCATATATGGTCTGGTGCTGCCACTGTTTATCTTGAGGTCCTTGTCAAAATCCAGAGACAGATATGCAATGTGGTTCGTCCTGATCTGGCATCGCATCTGCAGTCGCCATCTCACAGATGTGCTATGGCTTCCCTCTGTCTTTTCTACAAGTACTTTCATGGCAACTGCTCCGACGAGCTACTTTCAGTGGTTCCCAAAACAGCATGAATTTAAGCGTGCTACTAGGTTGGCATCCCACTATTTCACTGTTGAAACGACTAAATGTAGCCATCTCTTCTACTCCAACAGCTTCTTATCTCGCACCTCCCGTCAGTGGAACTCCCTTCCTATCACTTGCTTCCCTGATAGCTATAACCTTCAAATATTCAAATGTAACGTAAATAGACATCTTCTGATTATGTCCACCTTTGTGTGCCTGTATTGTATGCATGTATGTTCAACAAATGTTAGCCATGTAATACCGCTCTAAAAAAAAAACCAAAAACAAGGAAACAAGATGCAAGAAAAGGTAGGTGAGAAAAAGGTCAAGTTTAGGCTCAGGTTGATGAAGTCATTTAATTTTTGCAAAAAAAAACAGTATAAAACCTTTTTCTTAAATGTAATCCATTGCTTCTAAAATCCACAATGCTGGCACTGCATTTTCCTGCAGATCAACAAAAATATATAGAAATAAAAATAATAAAATTAACTTCACAATATATCATCTTGTATGTTCAAGTATGAATAACAGTTAGAGTTGTTTATTTATTAGTGATTAACATTTCATTAAAGAAACAGTAGAAAATCCACATCTGGATGATATTAAAATAGCATATATATATATATATATATATATATATATAATTGGTGTAATATAATAGTCACACTCATATATATGAGATTGGCTCATGAAGTTGGATATTTTTTTTTTTTTTGGTGGGGTTCTAAGAATTTTTTTTAATTTATTGTGTACTGTGTTTATGGTCAGTCCAAGGTTTTGAAAGTAATGTGACATGAAATTAGGGGAACTAAACAAAATGTTTTTATGGCTTATAAAACAGACTTGAGGAAACTCTACCCACCCCAAACAACGAACAATTGTGTAGGTATATATATATATATATATATATATATATATATATATATTTTAAGACATTTTTATGTTTATACATTCTTTTTATAGATACAAATATTTAAGTAAATTCTCTGTTTTATAATAAACAGTATTAAACAATATTTACCAGCCTGAATGTCCGAGAAATTTTCATAGAAAATTTTCATCCTCCGACAGGAATCGAACCTGTATCCTATACGGAACCATCATATAGCCTGGCGGGCCTTAACCATTTCAGCCAAAGAGGAGTGTTCAGTTAGCAAGGTCGATTTTACTGTCTTTAAACTTTAATCTTCCATGAATCTCTCACGTACATTCATATCTGCTCATGGCGTATCCAAATGAAAACAAATGACATCACACATTATGAAATGGACAAAGTCCGACAATTATTTTAAGACATTTTTATGTTTATACATTCTTTTTATAGATACAAATATTTAAGTAAATGCTCTGTTTTATAATAAACAGTATTAAACAACATTTACCGGCCTGAATATCCAAGAAATTTTCATAGAAAATTTTCATCCTCCGATAGGAATCGAACCTGTATCCTATACGGAACCATAACATAGCCTGACGTGCCTTAACTGTTTCGGCCACAGAGGAGCGTTCAGTTAGCAAGGTCGATTTTACTGTCTTTAAACTTTAATCTTCCATGAATGTCCAAGAAATTTTCATAGAAATTTCTGGCCGGTAAATGTTGTTTATTACTGTTTATTATAAAACAGAGCATTTACTTAAATATTTGTATCTATAAAAAGAATGTATAAACATAAAAATGTCTTAAAATAATTGTCGGACTTTATCCATTTCCTAATGTATATATATATATATATATATATATATAGCATAACAGGGATATCCAAAATTACCTCATGAGTATAGACTATTTCAACTAATGTCAATATGCTGGCTTTGTTCAACTCAAATGGTGGACTGTATCGGAACTCGAAATTTAAAATTTAATATTTGAAAAAAAAAGTTGAAAGAATGAATACATAGCCAACCCATGACATAGAAGACAACACAAAACTGCCCAAGTGGTGGTAAGGGGAGGGCGGATACTGTTTGCCTTAAATTAAAAATTAGCTACACAAATTCAACCTAGATATATAACTTTAATACTCCAAGTTGTGCTTATAAGGAAGATGAAGTTTTATACTAAGGGAAGCCAAAAGAAAAGGGTTTTATAATAAGAAAATTATTAATTATATAATAAAAAAAAATTTATTACCATTCAAAATTACCAAAATATGCTTACAAATAAAATATATTAAGATTAACAATAAATAATTTTTATATTAAGCAAAAATATTAAGAAAGCTATTTTGGTATGTGTACATGTCTTCCTTATGTGTATGGGCGGAACAAGCATTAGCAAGGCAAAATTTGTTGCTAGAAATAGACAAAAAGTAGATTTATTAAATGATAGATCAGAAAAATTTTCAGTTTGATACTGATTGCAGGGTTGATGAAGCTAGCGGGGGAGGCAGGTAAAAAAAAAAAGAGCACTGCACCATTATAAAAACTTAAAACAAAAATTCGGTCTATTACTTCTAAAATCTACAATGATGACTCAAAATTTTCCTGCAGATCAAAGAGAATATGTCTATGAAACGAATGAAAATTATAAAATTAAATATATCAGCTCTACTCTCCCTAAGTTTACTTGATGCTAATGCTTGTAAAAGAATATAATGTAACAGTTATAAGCATGTAAAATTGATTGGTTGCATTTATATCAGACTAACCTTGTTAGCAATTATCCCATGCTAATTGTTAGTCTGTTAGTTTTAGAACATGTCAAACTTGTTAAGGTATTGAATGTCAAATTTTCTATGTAGCATCCAGTAGGGATCCCACTCAAAATTCTGTAGTCATATTCTGTAATAGTAGTCTACAATACTAGCCTTGCTAATCATTACTTCATACCGAGGAATCTTATTATTAATCGTTATCTACGATAACAGAGAAAGCACGGTGGGAATGGATAGTGACTCAGACTGAGGAATCGGAGACCTGTGTTTGAATTCCAGTCAAATCCATTACATTCACTTACACGTTAATACCCTTGGGAAAGGTATGAATCCCCCTCTTCTCCTGCCAGCTATGGGTAAATAGCAGGACAGACCGGGTTCTATAGCCTTGGATGGCAACTGGTCTACTGCAGAAAGAAATGGCAACCTACTGCGGGAAAAAATCTGCCTCGTCAGTCATGTATTGAAAGATACATGATTGCCTAAGCATGTATCCTGCATGGAACATAACTGACTGATCTCTGATAAGTATTAATCATTCTCTGGAAGTAACTGAATTTTATGACTGACGTATGGTACTTCACTTCTTTTTTTTAATCATTTCACCTCAAGCAAGGCAATAAGGCCACTAAGATGCAAGGAGTTACTGAGTTTGAGAGTATATGAGAAAAAACAAAAACACTATTAAGGAGAGAGAACAATAAAAGAACAGGAATTAAGAAAACAGAAGACATTGCATTTCAATTTTTGAAGACCAAACTATGACTGGAAAGCAAGAAGCCAGAAAGAAGTTCCATAATCAAGAAGTGCAAGGAACTGTTAGCATAGAACTTATCGTTACCTCAAGATCAATTTGCCCATCTAGAAGTGCATGCTCAGATTTCAACTAAGTGTAATGATTATTGATTTATAGATTGATCCAAATTTTTTTGATGGTTTACTTTCTTGAAGTGAGGCTATTATTTTTATGTCATATCTAATCAATTAATTCAGGATAATTATTATTTCCATTGTGATGAACACCATCTATGAGTTATTTTGAATCACTATCCAATTCCAAGGGAATATAAGAAGAATTTCTCATATAATATCTCATCAGATGCTTCAAACATCATCATAAAATTTCAACTTGCATATACATGCATGTACACAAAAGCAAAACAAAAAGATTTTTAAAAACATAAGAAAAGGATCTAGAACATTATAAAACTGATTTTTAAGTATCAATGGTGGCTGATTGTAGATAGACAAATAAACAACTGTATGAGTCTTGAAATTTGTTTTACTTTTGTATTGATATAATTCTGTTTCTCTGAATAAATAGTCTAGTAAGTAAACATAGGTCAAAGAAATTATATATTATCACCTTTTTATAAAAGTGAAGAATAAAATTGTTTGCTTCTCATACCATTGAAAAGATTAGAGAAGAAACATATTTTCTTATGGAATGAATCTACAAGGTTTTCTTTTATTCACTTCTTTGAAATCAATGCATGACTTTGCCTTGGAATACTGGAAGAGACCAGAAACAAAGGTCATAGAAAGAAAGCAAATACCCCAAATCATGCACTGTGTGGGTGGAATGCAAGATAGTACTAGAATAAAAAGTAATAAAATATGAAATAAGAAATTCAGTTTCAAAAATTTCTAAATATCCTTATTCAAATTCTTTATAAAAAAAAAATGAGGATTTTACTAACATTCTTTCTTTTCTTTAATTTGCAAAATATTGTAAAAAAAAAAAATAAATAAATGAATAAAGTAATAATTTTGATGCATGCATTTAGCTGTAAGGATCTTTTGAACAAAAATAAATTCTGTTCATATTAATTCATAAAAAATGAAATATTAAAATATTGTTTGTTTTCGGATATTTTTGAAAATTTTATTGAAAACTGTAAATAAAGAAAAAATAAATAAATAAAATACTGGTCATCATTATTCCCAACCTAAACTTAGCTAACCTACACTCAATAACCCAGACATCTACTGTTTACGTTTAATCTTATATTGAATTATTATGAATACAATTTTATTTTCTGAATGCTCTCAGCAAGACCCGTTCTTGATGAAAACTGCATTCAATTGCTTATTCCAGAGCTTTCCAAACTTGGCAACATACTTTCAAAAATAAAAATCTTTGCAATACATTATGCAGGCCAAATATATAATTAAAATGTCTATAAAAAGAAATAATTCAATGAAGAATGTACTTAATAATTAAATAACATGTACTTAATTATACTGAAGAATCATGAGTCACTAGTTTGGAAAGGTTTAGTAGCATATAATGACTTGACGACAATTTGTATGCCTTTATATATTCCTATTACAATTATTTTAGTCAAACAATATGGCTTTCCTTCCTCTAGGTCAACCACTGGTGTGTTAACAATTATTACGGAATTTGTCTATCAATCTTTAGATAAGAATTGCAAGGCTCAGGCTGTGGTTTTTATATATCTCAAAGGAGTCTGACAGGGTTGGCATACTGGCTTTTCATTAATATGGCTGATGCTAACTTCCTCACATTTTCTGCCGACATTGATTGATTCTATTGAATCAACTGCTAGGTATACTGCTATTAATATTGGTTCATTAAAATCTTTCTTGCTAGAATCCATCTTGAACCTTTATAAATCTACCATTCATTTGCATATTGTTGCCATATTCAGTTTGGTGTTCCAACTATATATCTCGAGATTTTTAACAAAATCCAAAGAAGGGTCTGTAATATTACTGGTCCTGACTTGGCATCTCAATTTCATTCAGTTTCCCATCATCATGATGTGGTTTCTCTCTGTCTTTCCTATAAGTATTTTGATGGCAGTTGTTCTTATGAGTTATTCTCCTTGGTACCCCAGCCACATGAATTTATGCATACTAACAGATTGACAACCAAGTCTCATCATTTTACTGTTTAAATATATGTAAGCATAAGTTCTAATAGTTTCTTTTCTCACACTTATCACTTTTGGAACTCGCTTCCAAGTTTCTTGATTCCCTACCAAATACGATCTTCTGAAATTTAAATGCAATGTCAATCACCATCTTCTGTTACCAGACCACTTAAGGCAACAGTATTCAATGTATGGACAAATGGTAAATTTATAAATATGCAAAATGAACTCAGACAAGAAAAATAATGCGGCATGACAATGAACCAACTTTCCAAGCAGAAGACCTGGCATTGGTTCTATACAATCACTCTACTTCATCCTAGTGGAAAACATGAAATGAAGAAGGCACAAGGTGTTGCTCTCCTGGAAGTTAGCATCAGCCATGCTGATGGAAGGCAGAAATAATTCTCTATGATGATTAAATGAATGCAGTTTTGTTTTGGAGGCATTCAAATTTACAAGCCATTCCTTGCTCCAGTTAACCACTGATTAAATCTTTTTTTGAGAGCAGTTGCCAGTTTTATTTAGATATGTTGGACATGCTACTAAGACAGGAGTAAGTAGTCATGTTCATTTGCTTAAATACCTGTTTGGAAAGTGATGGCATTTGAAAGGTCAGTAATGAAGATAAGAAACAGCATAGGTCCAAGAACATTACTCTAGGGTTCCTGTACTAATGTGAAATGAACTAAAAGCCTGTTTGTTCAAAACTAACTTCATTACATGCTATACAAAGCTTATACACTCACAGACACAAACACACAAAATAACACATCACATGGGGTTGTATGTATGAATGTATTCACATAGGCCTTGCCTATATGTGGTTACTCATGTATTTGTATGAATGTGTGGATTCGTATGTGTATGTATGTTATATGTATATATGATTTTGCATGTATATGTATGTGTAAGTATATGTGTGTGTGTTGGATTCTATAATTATGAAGATGAATTAGATATTGAATTTAAGATTTTGTTTTTTTTATATAATATATTTCCACTTCCCCTCTTATATATATATTTGTGTGTGTGTGTGTGTATGTGTGTATATATATGTATATATTTTGTATTATATATTCAATTTTTTATTTCAATTATTTTTTATCAGTTATTATATATTCAATTATTTTCTGTTCTCCATTTTTATATATACATATATATATCTATATATATATATATATGTATATATATATATATATATAGATATATATATATATATATATATATATATATATATATATATATATATATGTATGTATGTGTGTGTGTGTGTGTATGTGTTTACATATATATATATATATATATATATATATATATATATATATGTATATATATCTTTATAATTATGTGGATTTTATTCTCCCAATCACCATACATGAAAATCAGGTTGAAAGCTAACAACCCACTCCTCCTCCACCCAGATCTTCAATAATATAAATCCCCAGAAAATAGATTTTCTAGTGTCTAGACTTCCTGTTATTTTGTTGTGTGTTTTTTTTTAAATATTGTCTGGATAAATTTAAACCATTTGTAATTTCGGTTTGATGAGACAGGTATTAAAAACTTATCTGTTGAAATAAATTATAATTTGTAACCGAGTTTTCAATGATGTTTTTTCCTTTGATGCATATATACATATATATGTGTGTGTGGGTATACATAGGTTTTTAGAAAAATAGTATGACAAATTGGAAAAACGTTTTCATGACACATTTCATCTGTTAGAATTTCATTGGACTGAGCTTTATTGATGTTGCCATGTTGACACATGCACATGAAATGAGTGACACTGGTAGTTTCAAAATTTTTGAAAGAATATTTTTTCAATCTAGCCAAATTTATCTCTATTCTTTTTCTTTTTGCCTCCATCACCTTTGTCCTTGATTATCCCCCATTGTGACTGGGGTGACCTGAAATAACCCTCACTGTACATGGCAATACTTCCATTGCTGAATAGTGCATAATGAGGGAAATCATAGATGGCAGAACATAAAAATATAGTAGGTAGAAGATGGCTGTTAAAATTTGGAGTTAAAATGTGGATGGAGGGTCTACTCATTCAAGTAGTGGTGTTGCTGATAATGGGTTTCCTTGTAGAAATTATACTCTCTGAGTAAACCCAAATCTCTGTTTAGTCCCTTTATGTGGGAATTTAGTATTCAGTAATGGAAGTATTGCCATGTACACTGAGAAGCTACTTTCCAGTCACCCTCTTTTATATCATCTTTGGTTCTATAACTATAGTTCTTTTACATATAAGCTTATGTAAGCAAATGTGTGGATGTAGATCCGACGGTATGATGAAAATGTGGAAAAGACAAAGCAAAATCCGAATATATGAGTTTACTGTTTTTATTTTGTTTTTGTTTTTGTTATTCTGTCGACGTCAGACGTTTCGGTCAAATAGACCTTCTTCAGGACATGGTTAATGGAGACATATTTATATTAGATTTAAGTTTGATGGAGAGACGATATATACAGGACTGGTCAGAAACAGAAAAACTGAAATTCTAAAGTCAAGTATTCTTTCTTCGTAGTTGCCGCCCACGCGACGCCAGCATATCCGACTCTAAGAAAGAATACTTGACTTTAGAATTTCAGTTTTTCTGTTTCTGACCAGTCCTGTATATATCGTCTCTCCATCAAACTTAAATCTAATATAAATATGTCTCCATTAACCATGTCCCGAAGAAGGTCTATTTGACCGAAACGTCTGACGTCGACAGAATAACAAAAACAAAAACAAAATAAAAACAGTAAACTCATATATTCGGATTTTGCTTTGTCTTTTCCACATTTTCATCATATAAGCTTATGTAAGGAGTGTGGAAGGTTAGTGTAGATACATATTAATCTTGTATTATGGATTTATATCTTTACATGTATTGAGATGCATAAGCTTCTGTGGTGGATTGTGTATATTTACACACTGTTATGTGCACTTATGTACACATGCACATCTACATATGTATACACATACACATACCCCCTCTCTTTTTGCTTTATTATTTTTTCTGCACCCCCCCTTTTTTTCAAATTTTATCGTATTGTTTTATCCTTTTATTTGTTCCTTCCCCTTTTTTGTTTCATTTCTTTTCATTTAATTATATTTTATTATAATATATTCCTTTGTTCCTCCTCACTTTTTTGTCTCATCAGATGTTATTCCAACTACAGCCCGTCGTTCTGAAATAGAGATAACTTGGTCGAACAATTTTCGCCTACATTGGCTACATGCGAAACGTCTTCTCCAGTCTGCAGCCTATGATGCTCTTTATCTATGTTTACAATCTCACTCCCCCACTAATAATAATAGACTGGCCTAACGCTTTTACACCAATCAACATTTTAAAAGCTTTCTTTCTGTGCTTCATTTCTGTCATATAGTTAATAATATTTAATAAAAATTAAAATTTTTAGACACGCTGGGTTGTATATTAATATTTTTTGTTTTATTATTTCAATTAGGTTCCTCAACTAGTTTCGGCTAGAATGTTAATATATATATATATATATATATATATATATATATATATATATATATATATATATATATATATATATATATATATTAATATATGTTAATATATATATATATATATATATATATATATATATATATATATATATATATACATATATATATATATATATATATATATATATATATATATATATATATATATATATATTAACAAAATAGACTAATTTTTCAATTGAATAGTTTCATTTTTCATTATATTACAATTTGTTCTCAATTACCTGAAACGCCCTCTGTGTGTGTGTGTGTGTTTGTATATATATATATATATATATATATAATGTAATTGTATATATTAAGACTAATTTTTTTAATTAATATTTTTGTTTTTATTTATATTACAATTTGTTCTCAATTACCTGATACGCCCTCTGTGTGTGTGTGTGTGTGTGTGTTTGTGTGTGTGTTTGTACATATATATATATATATATATATATATATATAATGTAATTGTATATATTAACAAAATAAGACTAATTTGTTTTTCTTTATATTATAATTTGTTCTCAATTACCTCACACACAAACAAATTCTCAGGCAGACCCACTTGCCAAAATCTTGCTAAATGACCATACATTAGATTTAGGTTTTTTGAATCCCATCTTAGTCAACCTGAGAACTTTTCAGCAACCATCATATGAAAAAGAAATATTGCCCCACCCATACATCCTGATGTTAAGCCATTCCAACTTTGAGGAAGCAAATGAGTATTAGAAAAAGTAAAAAACATGTTAAAATACTGAGCATATTTAAGCAAGATAGAAGGACAGATTAAATGTTCGTGATTGAATTTGAGTTTGCTTTGTTCAGATAAAATTGTTCATCTGGTAAAAGATTTTCAACTGTTGATGCTGGAAAAGTCAGTTCTGCCTTTGATTTTTCTATCAAAATTCTGAAATCAGACATTCATTGGCTTATTTTGCCTATGACTTTCACTCCTGCATTCCTATAGCATTGCTGCCTGTCTGTACTGGCTTACTTTGAGAAAAATAGGAAATTGCCATTTACTGGAAATAAATGGTTTCTAAGATGCTGACAGTGATTTTTCAGGGGTGCTGCCATTTTGGTTTCATTTGGGTACTCTGTAATACAGACTAAGCAAAACACCCACCAACACAAATATAATAAAAAATATGTCACAAAACAGGTCATATTATAAGCTACTATATGTCTATTCTGGTTTGGAAATAGTACTTAGTACTCCTTCCTATGTGCCATGTCCCTTCAGGACGTGGAGGATCATGACATTCCATAGCTTCCTATCACATGTAATTCCTAGTAACATTTGCCTTTTTACCATCCCTACAACTGTCTGTTCTGCCATCAATTCACACAAGTAGGTCAGGTAAGTTGTCAACTGTCTTTTGACTTCATCATCCTGTGAGTGTCAAATGTTCCAAGCCTTCTTTCCTCATTATATGTCCAAGAAATTTCAGCTGTCTCATTCTGATTCTTATTATGAGTGTGCTTTTTTTTGTTTTTATAGTTAGTTTCCAATAGTAACAGCAGGAGCCAACATTTCACAGTGTCCTGAAAATGTATATATACATCGACAACAGGCAATTTAAAATTCATATAAACACGTAAGTATAGCAACTGTTAATACAGAATGCTCAGTGCCAATCTGTTAATAAGACAGTTTTAGTTTCTGAGGTAAGCACATTACTTGCAGTCCAATGAATAAATTTCAGCATATTGATGTTTAAAAGTTCAGTATTTAAAGTTCTATCTCACAAGAAGCTGATTTCATTGTGCACTAATGGAAAAATAACAAAATATGGTAGACAGAACAAGAATGATAGGATAATTATGACAAAAGCATGTTGAGCTGTAAGTCAATAAATCCTTTACTTCTAATTGATTCTCTACCCTAAAACCTACTCCTCCCATTTCTATAAACTCTGGAGAAATTCAATTACAATCTCTAATTGCTTTCTGCGGGAGAAAAAAGAATAACAACAAACAAACCAATTACAGTTAATGAGACACGGTTAATTAATATTAATTCTTAACTTCCTTTAAGAAATCCACTGCTAGAGTTCTAAAAATTGTTGAAGGAGGAGGGGAAAATGAGTCATCATATAAAACTCTGCATAATTACACTATTTTATTTAATAGAAGGCATTCAAACTTATAATACATTTTACTGTATAGTTTCTTCATTGATTGCTTGATTTCATAGCATGTCAACACTTGGGTTATTTAATATTGAATTTTTGTACAGGACTTGTATAAGTGCAGGGTCTTTGAGAGGAAGATGGAAATATTTGAACTATACTGTTCACCCTATACAAGCCCCAAGAGCCACTCGAACCAGAGAGTTACAAAGTAATTGGCACAGTTTATGGGGACACGCAGGGAAGATAATGGCTGAATCGAGACTTGAACAGGTTAAGATTCTAATGATCGTCTCTTGGGAGTTGGTGGTACCACTTATTTAGACACAGGGAGCAAAAGGGTACCAGGCAAAAGTCCAGGGGTTGCAAAAAATGTTTACATATATTTAAGACTAGTATTTAATCTTCAGTTACTTATATACGCAGCCTGACATATATACTGTTTACTAATAGAGTAGTGGCATTTGATTTGCGGATCTTGTTAAAGTGTGACACTGACAGTCACCATGCTGTGTTGATTCCTATTATTGTTATGTCATATCAAACTGTAATGTTATCTATATATATAAATGGCAATTTCTGTCTGTCTGATCAAGTTGCCACCTAAACCCGTGAACCAATATTGATGAAACTTTGCATACATATTAAACTAACATCCCATTTGTTACTCTTTTTTATAAAAATTCATAATGTGACCATTAGGGTCTCTAGATTGCAGCTCACTGCCAGGTCTAAGCAAGGGAGATAATTAGTCTCACAAACTTTTTAGAAATTAAGATACACATGTTATGAAACAGTAACTCTTATAAAGCTTAAAATTCCAGGCACATATGGATTTTAGGAGACAACATCTGAATGAATCACAGGTTATTTTCTAAATAAAATCTTTATTTAACACATTAATTCAGTGTAATCTTTCTTTCAATATGATTGCCATGGTGTGTTTACATTGCAAAAAAATTAATTCATTTAAAATTTCACCATGTGCCTCATTAAATTCGTCAGGTTCAAATTTATTGAATACAAAGAAATTGGCTCGATCCATTTGTTCATTTAAATTTAAAATAACATTTAAATTGAGCTTATTTGCATATATAACCTTTACCTAAGCTCATATTTCAACCTACCCTTAAAAAGGCATATCATGGTTGTGGTTGTTGTTGTCATTGTCTGTGGAATAACATCCACTTTGAAGGACACTTTCATGCTATATACCATCTGTATATCTAGCTGTGGAAATAGACATCCTTCTTAAAAAATCCAAACATCCTTAATCAGCATGAGCCACGTACTCATCCCTGTTAAGTTTTACTTTTAATTACAACAGTTTATATCAATTCGAATGATGAAAAGCGAAACTGAAATAAAAAATTTAATAAAGAATTGTTTTTTAAACTTTTCCCTCAAATCAATATTGAAATCTATATAATTTATAAATGGTAATTGGTATTTCCTCCAGAAGTCCAAGGGGGCAGTAGTTAGGTATTCTCTGTGGATGCACAAACGCCCTTTTCTGTGCTACTTACATTCAACTGTTACTTTCAGAAAACCAAAGAAAGGATATGAGCACTGCAGATAACATCCAATTTTCTGGAATTACTGGGTATATCAGTTAGCACTTGAATCTTGAACTGAGGAATTGGTAGAGCTGAGTTCAAATTCCATACAAATCCATTACATTCACCTACA
Organism: Acanthosepion esculentum; assembly: GCA_964036315.1. Classification (NCBI taxonomy): domain Eukaryota; kingdom Metazoa; phylum Mollusca; class Cephalopoda; order Sepiida; family Sepiidae; genus Acanthosepion; species Acanthosepion esculentum. Next base: position 128,723,871 of record OZ038477.1, on the reverse strand, counting down.
TGCTAATACCCTTGGCAAAGGTATGAATCCTCGTCTTCTCCTCCCTAGCTATGGGTAAATAGCAGGATAGACTGGGTTCTATAGCTTTGGATGGCAACTGGTCTACCGCAGAAAGAAATGGCAACCTACTGCAGGAAAAAATCTGCCTAGTCAGTCATGTATTTAAAGATACATGACTAGGCAGATTCCCTTAAGTGTGTATCATGGCTAGTGTGTATTACGCTTAGTGTGTATTATGCCTAAGTGTGTACCATGCCTAGTGTGTATCACACCTAAGTGTGTATCACACCTAAGTGTGTATCATGCCTAGTGTGTATCACGCCTAGTGTCTATCACACTTAAGTGTGTATCATGCCTAAGTGTGTATCATGCCTAGTGTGTATTACACCTAAGTGTGTATCACACCTAAGTGTGTATCACACCTTAGCGTGTATCATGCCTAAGTGTGTATCACACCTAAGTGTGTATCACGTTTAAGTGTGTATCACACCTAGTGTGCATCACACCTTAGCGTGTATCATGCCTGTGTATCACACCTAAGTGTGTATCACACCTAAGTGTGTATCACACCTAGTGTGTATCACACCTTAGCATGTATCATGCCTATGTGTGTATCATGCCTAGTGTGTATCACGCCTAGTGTCTATCACACTTAAGTGTGTATCACGCCTAAGTGTGTATCATGCCTAGTGTGTATCACACCTAAGTCTGTATCACACCTAAGTGTGTATCATGCCTAGTGTGTATCACACCTAAGTGTGTATCACACATGGCACATAACTGACTGATGTATGTCAAGTTGCTTTACAAAATACTCAGAAAACCTAATATTTAATGTTAACATATTTTCATAAGGATATTTTAAGTATTTCATTTGGTTTAACATTAAATTATATATTTTTTTATTTTAGTTAAGTCTTCTTTTTTATTAAATTCTATCCACAAATTGCAGATACCAAAATCAAACAAGTACAAAAAATTAAATATCTGGGAAGTCTTTTAACAGAGAACAAAAAGTTTAATAATAATTTGTGAGAAAACATTTAATAAAAGAAAACAAGGAAAAGCATGTTCTGTGCCCCTTCAGAATATTGATGATTATAGCTCGCCACAATTTCCTGTCCTTCATAGCTCATAATATTTTTTCTCTTTTTATTATTTATCTTAAACCTTGTTCCACAATCAATTTATTTCAAGCTCACTAAGTATTTTATGCATTATTTTCCTCTATCCCTCTGGCTTTCAATCAGTCCTGTGAGTATCAGATTTTCCTTTTCTCATTATGTACCCTAGAAAGTTTAACTGTCTCTTCCTGATGTTAAGTATAAGTTTCATTTGTGCTAAAAATGTGCACAGAGAATGCATAATGCTAGCCGTCTCTCATACTGTCACATGACATAGAAATTAATAAAATTGATTGAAAACAAATTCAAAAATGCACAAAGATCAAGGGAAAGAGAAATACTAGGGGTAACTGTTAAGCAGCAGAGACATCATCAGGGCTCGGAGAAGAGACCAAGATAAAAGATATTGCAGAATTGATTAAGTGACAAAAATGGAAAATGAGCATAATGCATAACAAGAAGAAAGGATAACAGATGGAGCAAAAGGTTGGTTGTATGGTGCTACATACAGTGGGTAGAAAACACAGTATGAACTGTAGTGTAATTGAAGCAGTGGTTAAATATAATTGGCAGAAATGCTCAACAAACAGAATTGACAAAGTTTTCAATAAACAGTATCTGTCTATATTTCTGAGATGAGGTATTATGTACACTATTTACATTGTTCGGACTATCATCCTCATCTTTGTTGCCATATTTATCACAACATTTTAGCCGTTGTATGCTCCGGACTTCTTCAGGTGGTTTGAACAACCTTCAAAAGCTGGACAGCACTTCGCAGATACCTCTCCCAAGTAAGACCCCCATAGAGGAAAACATGACTAAAGATTGGGTGTACACTATCCCATGCAGCTATGGAAAGAAATATAAAAGGAAGACAGGCCACCCCCTTAAGGTAAGGCTTCAAGAACACCAAGAAGCTGTAACACAAGGGGAAGTGGAAAAATCAGGCGTGGCTGACCACATATGGAGAGAAATCATCAGGTTGAAATTATAGACAAAAAACATCATTGGAAAATTCGTAAGCTTAAGGAATAAGCACATATGCTAAGCCACAAAAATCTTATGAACTGACCAATCATAGAAATGAATACAATATGGGAACCAGTAATAAGGAGTGCCAGAAAAAAGCAATAATACCAACGAAAATTGCAATATGAGCTCTGGTAAAAATAATACAATGATAACAGCAAAAATTGCAATATGAGCACTGGTTAGAAAAGGCATTAAGTTTATAATACCAAGAAATTCATACACAGATGTCCTCAAGGACACATGGCACAGTGCATAAAGGCGTTAGATCCAGTGACAGGACCCAAAGAGTGTGAGTTCAATACCTGGTTAAGGCGGTGGAAAACTTGGAGAGGGGAATTAACAGGAGATAACTGATAAAAAATAACTGACATGGTATGTGGAACTAGAACAGTCTACCTCGGTGAGCAAAATAAAGGGTTCAGTTCAACATTTCAATAAACAATAACAAAGGAAAGAAAAAAATAGAGCAAAAAATAATACTAATCAAACAATATATGCAAGACAAAAGTAGGCAAAGTAACTGTAATAAGGCAAAAGAATGGTTTTATCACAAAAAATGCATACAGACAAGTGTTCTGACTTCAAGACAAGAAAGAACAGAGAGGTGGATGAGACTTATTGGCTAGGAAGAAATCCCAGCATGCATCTGTATGTTTTGTCTATAAATTTTGGAAGGAGGATGTTTGTCAGTCATTGCTCACCAAATTGGAACTGCATGAACAGATCAGATAGAAGATGGAGTGATGAGATGGAGTTGTTTGTAAGCAAAACATTAGATAGAATAGCTCAATCATTGATGTTAGAGATAGAATTGGAAAAGCCTTTGTCTGATAGTAGACTCATAATATCCACTCATGCTGCTATTTGTAGATAAGTATAGCTGACATACATCACAGAAAAATTAAAATTTAATTCATGTAATGGCAAAAAAAAGTAGAACTAATGTTACAATTCCATCTTGATCTCTCATAAAAACTTTCCAGGCTTGAAAAAATTCAAAAGCATCTATGTAGCTTTGTGGGTGATGAATTATTTTTCACCCTACAGCCCCTTTCCCTCAGATGCAACATCCCTTGCTTCTTGCTACTCTATTGCGATTTCCATTGGAAACATTCAAATGAGCTACATTTCTTAGTTCCACCAGTTCAGACCAGTTAAAACCCACCATGCTATATACAGGTTTGGATCATCCTCACTCCCTTCATATTCCATTAGTAACAAAGAAGTTCCATTTAGACCATTTCTTCCCAAGAGCTGCAACATTGTACAACAGACTTTCAAGAGGACGCTTCCCCTATCATTACAATCTTAACCACTTCAAGTCTTAGATCAATCATTAGATACATTCAATAACCTCATTCAGTAACCCACTACGTTGAGTGGCTCTTGGGCCTTGTACTGAGTAACCAATAGTTATAAAAAAATGCATTGTCACTTCTATATGTGTATATATTTGTATGCACTATTTTTCAAAAAGTGAACAGACACTAAACTCTGATCCTAGGAGGATGAAAAACGGCAATTTGCTTGTTGACAGGGTACACAGATAATATATTAATTTGTAGTACCAAATCATAAGTAAATAATCCTAGAACTTTTTATGGCTACATTTCCTTTTATGTTATGTCCCTTTAGAGCAGAAGCAATCATGCCTTTCCACAGATTTTTCTCTATTATACTTTATTTCTTCTTTCCCATGCCTTCTCCATGGTTTTAGAATTCTGAATTCCCTTCTCATAGGCTAATTGGCAGCTAAGGCTCAAGATCCCTGTTTACCTTAGCTAAGATATGAATTAATGCATTTTCCTTATGACATTTGTGTGAAAGTGAACACAACTGACTAACCTACAATTTGAACTCAACCCACTCGGATATCCGCTATACTAAAAATAATTCAAATTGGTTGATGAGTCAAATGAGTCTGGGTATATGAGAACAAATATCATTTTAACTGATATTTATAACAGTGTATGATATCTGGGCCACTTTTTTTTCAATTCCCACTGAAATCAGTCGGATACAGAGCAAGTCAGTAGAGCTTATCAACGATTGGTCATTTTCACCGACCGATAGGTTTGATCAGTTTCAATGGCACATTTAATATTCATTATGTTTGCAGGAGATGTACAGACTTGCTGGAGTATCTTAAAATACATCCGGGTCTGGGAAAAATTTACTTAGAGAGATTTATTCTTGCTACTGTCGTTCTAATATTCTGCAATATATAATATTTAAAGCTACTGCTACATATATATATATATATATATATATATATATATATATATATATATATATATATATATATATATATATTCAAACATATATTGTTAAATATAACAGAAAACGAATGTCTATTATGTTTGATCCTCAGTCATTCTAAGTGGCTTTAGTTATGGAAGAAAATAAAGACAAGAGTGGAACAAAAGGAACAGCATAATAAAAAAGTATCCAAATGCTGGATAGTTTTTGTCTATATTTTCATAGATAATCAGGGAAAATACATTGTTGATTGAATCTGTAATTAAATGTAACATTTGGTCACTTGTTTTCTTTATTCAAAATTTGGAGAGAACTTATGGGATGACCTGATATATTTGAATAATGATCCACTGCCCCTATACACTATATATATATATATATATATATATATATATATATAATTTAATTCAGAGAAAAACAGACCACTTTAAGGCTCCATTATATATATATATATAAAAGTGAACATTGAAGTCAACACTCAGAGCCTCTGAGTGTTGACTTCAATGTTCACTTTTATATTTATATTTCCATATGCTCTATCTCTGATATTGAGCACTTTATCCCATAAATGTAGCACACCTTAAAACTATATTTTTATCTATATATATATATATATATATATATATATATATATATATATATATATATATATAAAGAGTGAGAGAGAGAGAGAGATTTAATAGGCAGGCTAATAAAATTTGAGGAATAAAAAGCCAACAAAATGATAACAATATTGGCAATAAGATTGATATTTATTATATATTAACCTTTAGAGTAAATTGAAGCACAAAGTAAAAGATTTTGAAGTTGGAATTTTATTAATAAGAGAGTGTATGTATGAATATAAGATGAAGAGTATTAAATAACAATAACAGTCATAATACCATAATAATAAAAATAAGGATAAAAATGGGAACATATAAGTAAGGGAGATATTATCTGTATGAAAGGATGTTAAGAATAGCAATGATAATAATAATGATTATCAAAAATAATAGTAATATTAATGAGAATGATAAAAATAAAAGAAAAATATACAATAAATAAAGATCTGTATGGATGCATATACATAGTCAGAAAATAGTAATGAATGTAGATACATAGAGTTGGAAGTTCAATCCCTGGCCACAGCAGACGTAAGAAAATCTTGGAGAGTTGAGTTACTAAAGGAAATTAACTGAGATATCCAAAGCAGGTATGGCATGTGGAATTGAAACAATCTACTACCATGGTCTAAATAAAAGGTTTGGTTTGAAATTCCAACATATATAACCTGAAGAAGGTCAGAGCATACATCAGCTGAACCATCGTGAATATGGCAACAAAGATGAGTACAACAATCCAAATGATGTAAATCATGTAAATAGCTACCATATCTCATCTCAGAAATATTGACAGATACACAGAGGAATATAACATATAAGCATCTCAGAAATATAGATAGATACATAGAGGAATATAACATATAAGCATCTCAGAAATATAGATAGGTACATAGAGGAATATAACATATAAGCATCTCAGAAATATAGATAGATACATAGAGGAATATAACATATAAGCATCTCAGAAATATAGATAGATACATAGAGGAATATAACATATAAGCATCTCAGAAATATAGATAGATACATAGAGGAATATAACATATAAGCATCTCAGAAATATAGATAGATACATAGAGGAATATAACATATAAGCATCTCAGAAATATAGATAGATACATAGAGGAATATAACATATAAGCATCTCAGAAATATAGATAGATACATAGAGGAATATAACATATAAGCATCTCAGAAATATAGATAGATACATAGAGGAATATAACATATAAGCATCTCAGAAATATAGATAGATACATAGAGGAATATAACATATAAGCATCTCAGAAATATAGATAGATACATAGAGGAATATAACATATAAACATCTCAGAAATATTGACAGATACATAGAGGAATATAACATATAAGCATCTCAGAAATATTGACAGATACATAGAGGAATATAACATATAAGCATCTCAGAAATATAGATAGATACATAGAGGAATATAACATATAAGCATCTCAGAAATATAGATAGATACATAGAGGAATATAACATATAAGCATCTCAGAAATATAGATAGATACATAGAGGAATATAACGTATAAGCATCTCAGAAATATAGACAGATACATAGAGGAATATAACATATAAGCATCTCAGAAATATAGATAGATACATAGAGGAATATAACATATAAGCATCTCAAAAATATTGACAGATACATAGAGGAATATAACATATAAGCATCTCAGAAATATTGACAGATACATAGAGGAATATAACATATAAGCATCTCAGAAATATAGACAGATACATAGAGGAATATAACATATAAGCATCTCAGAAATATAGACAGATACATAGAGGAATATAACATATAAGCATCTCAGAAATATAGATAGATACATAGAGGAATATAACATATAAGCATCTCAGAAATATAGATAGATACATAGAGGAATATAACATATAAGCATCTCAAAAATATTGACAGATACATAGAGGAATATAACATATAAGCATCTCAGAAATATTGACAGATACATAGAGGAATATAACATATAAGCATCTCAGAAATATAGACAGATACATAGAGGAATATAACATATAAGCATCTCAGAAATATAGACAGATACATAGAGGAATATAACATATAAGCATCTCAGAAATATAGATAGATACATAGAGGAATATAACATATAAGCATCTCAGAAATATTGAAAGATACATAGAGGAATATAACATATAAGCATCTCAGAAATATAGATAGATACATAGAGGAATATATCATATAAGCATCTCAGAAATATAGACAGATACATTCGACCATTCGATTTATTAACATTGTTTTTAATGTCATTGCAAAATCCATTTATTTGGGAGTCCAAGCTTTACTACTGACCCCAACAATTTAGAGTCCAAAATTCTTGGTATAATTTTTAATTTTTTAATTCATTCTACCATCTATTATCTCTAAATTACCCATACCATTAGCAGAAAATAACATACCCGAACTATGATATTGTCACCCACAAATTCCACTGTTGGGATTGTATTTTTTAATGCAAAGGCTGTGCCATCTTTTCTCCAAATGTGAGTTCTTGAGTTATACCCAAATAGTTCAATTCTTCATCTGTCCATAAAACACTATCCTAAAATGATTCAGGTTTATTCTTATGCTCACGAACAGATTTTAACTAGGCATCCCTATGTTTCTTCAATAGTAGTTGAATTTTTCTTGGAGAACGCGATCTTAGTTGACTTCTATAAAGTTCATTGCTTATTGTTCACTTCATAACAATAATACCTGATGCTTTTAATTCTTCGTGTATTTCTCTCTGAGTAGTCAATGGATTTCCTTGAATTTTACGCTGAATTCTTCTCATTGATCTGGAAGAAATCTTGTGTGGTGCACCAGATCTCGATCTGTTCTCAACAGTTTTCACCTTTTTATACTTAGCAGTAACATAACTAATAGTAGTAAATGGTATATTCCGGATATCTACTATTATACTATAGCTGACACAAGGTCTTGGCAAACAATGTGGATTCCAGTAGCAGTAATATGGGGACTCTTTGCAAGTTGTCCAAACCTCCAGCTTATAAGGTGTCCTGTGTTCGGCAGGTTCAGGTTGGGGTTGACTCAGATCTGGGTTCAGTTGTCTTCCACCCTTAGCATCAACATTTTTCTAAAATTATGTATTCTCAAAATATATTTAATCAAGTGATTTTTTAAATTTGGAGTTGTCCAGCCTCTCTTTTGACAGTAGTCAGAGGTATCAAGCCACTCCTTAACTTCAACTCCCTACATGTCTCATCTCACACCATCACTCAACATAGATGGTGTTAATCTATCTTCCTTCTCCCACTTTCTCAGCAACTAAACTCTCTAGTCTGCTGCTAAAGCTGGTACACTGTCTTTGGGATAAATCCAACTTCCAGATGGTGTAGACAAAAAGAAAAATGAATTTTCTGTCATTAATCTTTGTCAGCTTCTTCCATGCTGTGATTTCTCCATCAACCAGACCACTCAGGAATTGTCATGGGAGGGAAAGAAAAGGAAAGAAAATTATTTCCAATCTCTTCATGAGATAAAACAAAAGTTTATCTTTCCTCTGTCTAAGCATGTTTTTACAATCAACAAGACCAAACAGCCTTTCTTCATGATCACTCCAAAATAGTAATTCATTTTTTTTTATCACTTGTATCCAGAGGAATCTGAATTAATGTTTAGATATAAAATTTTTCTGGATGGATGTCACAGAAATTATAATGAATGAATGTGTCAGGCTGGTCCCTATCTTTGTGGGGACATTTCTCTCCTGGGTGGCTGATTCAAACCAAATGTTTCTTTTTCCTGGCTTTTTCGTTCAGAGCAATCTTAAATGTTATTTCAGTGACCACCTGGATCTCTTTATGAACAACATATGTTTTTTTTTCTATTTGACATCTACATGGATACATTAATTGTCTCTTTCTCATTGGCAGGAAGTGGGGAAGGATGGGTAGTCTTGGTTTTGCTCAATCTTACTGAAATCCGTTTAATTAAATTTGGATTCAGTTCTCCTTGGAATTATTTTAAAACAAGATTTTTCAACACATTTTATTTTTAATTTTCTTCTCAAGTTTTCAATCCATCTTCCTGTAAATTTCAACAATTATTCAGTTAGTAGACTCTTTCCTCTGACTTCTTTCTTTCTCATTTTGTTTTGTTTGTTTGATCAATTCCCAGAGGTTCCCCTGGTCACACTGATACTATATAATACAATGATCATGTATAATATAAGATAATCTCTCTATATAAGGATCATGTGTAATATAAGATAATATCTCTATATAATGATCACGTATAATATAAGATAATCTTTCTATATAATGATCACGTATAATATAAGATAATCTTTCTATATAATGATCATGTATAATAAATATACTGACACTGTATAATATAATGATCATGTATTATATAATATATTCAATACTTACACTATATATTACATCATATATAATATATACTGATACTATATAATATAACATAATGATAGTATATAATATAATGATATTTTTTACTAATGCTTACCTAATAAAAGGCCTAAGAGCCACTCAGGGTAATGCATTACTGAATTAACTTTTTGTATCAGCATAATGCTTGTATAATATAATGATACTGCTTAATACAATATAACATAATGATACCATATATTATAATGATTTGACTATGATATGATATACTGTATAATATATAGTATTATGATACTTTATAATGAATATAACATAATGATACAATATAATTGTATGTTTGTACAAGCATACTATATAATATAATGATTCTGTATAATGCAACATAACATAATTATACGATTTAATAAAATGATATGCCTGTATAATATGGGGAACAATTTTCATACTGTTTTATTTTTTGCACAGAATAGTATGAAAAATATCAATTATGAAACATTTGCGAGTCAAGTTGCTACATAGAAACATAACAGCCAATCACAAGGCACTGAGAAATGAAATGACAACACATAATAAATCAATATTGTAGTGACCTTTACTTATTCATTGACCATTCAATTCTGATATTGCGTACATCTTAGTCACTTTATTTGGTCAGTTCTCATAAAATTAAGTGCTCAATACATCAAAAATGCCTCCATCTTCTATTGTCCACAGCCAGTTGTCAGTTGTCAGTTGCCAGCTACATAATTTCCCTGTGGATGACACTCCACACATTCCCGTGCAGCAGCCAACCAATTACATTATGACCAGAATATTTTCTCTTGTCACCTGTAGACATTAGAGCAGAGGTTGAAGGTATGAACAAGATTTTCAGAGTTATCTTCATAATGTAGCGGCTACCATTTTTTGGTAAAGACATTAATCCTTTGAATATATTTTTGGGTACTTTTGAGGATCTGACCATGTCACCATCACAAAACATTGCAAATGCTTGAAATAAATATCCATTCTTTTTCTATATGTCATGTCTCTTCATAATGCAGGTGATCATGTCTCTCCATATTTTCCTGTCCATTGTAGCACTTAATAAATTTTGTCTTTTTATTACCTCTCCTGAACCTTGCTCCACCATACATTTACTCAAACTTGCCAGGTAGGTTATGTGTTGTTTTCCTCTGTCCCTCTTGCCTTCAATCTGTCCTGTGAGTATCAGATTTTCCAAGCCTTATTTCCTCATTATGTGTCCTAGAAATTTCCACTATGTCTTTCTGGTGTTAAGTATGTTTCCTTTTTGTTTCCATTTTCTCTAAAAATTTGTATTCGCTCATGTGTTCAGATCATGGTATTCTCAGCATCCTTCTGTAGAACGACATTTCTGTTGCTTCAAGTCTCTTCATCTGTGAGGCAATTGTCCAGTATTCACTGCTTTGTAGAAGGATTGCTACTCTATAACAGTTTTGTATTCTTTTCTTTGTTACAAACACATTTTTCTAGATTTAATTAGAGATTTGTTTGTCTGTCTTCATAATGCTGTTAGCTTTTGGTTCAGTAGTAAATTCTTGGTCTAGAAGCAACCACTTGAGGTTTTATCTCTTTTGCACAGTTGGTGAAACTTATAACCTGAAACCTATCAAAGAGATTGATAATATATGCCATACTGATATATAATATATAATCATCGTCCTTCAATTAACTTTATGCTCTATAATCGTAACTGTTCAGGCCTGCATGTCATAATTCTTCATTTCAAAAATAGAAACAGTAAGAGACAATTTCAATTCATAGAGTTTGTTTAGAAAAGTCATTGTGAGCAACATGTGGAGAAAAGCAAATGTTACATTTCAAGTATCCAGAATTAACTTTTTGTGTTCCAACATCAGTTGGATAAAAATATATTAACAGAATGTTGTATCGTCAAGGTGAATGATACACAGAGAAGAATGAGTGCTTAATATATTTATTCAGCACCAGATACATACAAAAAACACAGAAAAATAAGTTACAAAACAATTAACAAGACAACTTACAAGGAATAGAGGAGGGTCAAATACTGTATAGCCAGACGAAGTCCAAATATTAATCAGCTTAGTATCAAATTATTAATCAACTGTTGAAATCCTTAATCGTAGACTATTTAAGGCTATGAACCAGGCCATCTGGTAGAATGCTGAAGGGGTGCTAGCTACTCTACAATATAGAAAAAATGGTCATCTTACTCTGTTGCTTCAGGAAATAGCTAACTCCTTCTGCATGCTTTATCTTTACAAGATTCTGCTTAATCCAAGGATTATCTATAACTTGATCTATCCACTTCCCTTCTCCACATCCTTTCACCTTTCATTCCTATCTGCTCTCGCTCCAAATCTTCTGTAACCCCCTTGCCTTGATCAATCCACTATCTTTCTCCACATCCTCTCCTTTACCACTCCTATCTGCTCTTCCTCCAAACCTTCTGTAACCCCTTGCTTGCTAGTGGCTTCCAGCCTTGCTTGGGGTGATAAGCTTAAAAAAAAAAAAAACTGCTGAAATCTATCATGTTTTTGTTTTATAGACGTATCTGCATCTAATCATCTTTATATAGATTCACAAAGATGAGTTTTTAATTCAGAGTTGTTCTTCTCCAAGAATGGTTGCCAACCATGGCTAGAGAGCATAATTTTCCCTGATATTTAACCCAGAGCTGGAGGCAGATGAGACAGATTCATACTGATTCAAATTCTAAACCACTAACCATTACACTAACTGCACATCCAAAATGAGTGAGACCAGACCAAAAGTAGAGTATTGCTGCCATAATCTGGGTGGGAACTGCTTAGTCTTCACTTTCTACCCTTGATATCACTCAAAATCTTTTTCCATGAGAAGACATCCTCGTTTCTGCAGCCTCTTTCCTACAGATGCAAAGTTGGAAATCCACTGCAATTCATTTGCAATTTCCAAGACAAATGTTCTTACGAGCTTTATTCTTTAGTTCTACCAGTCCAAACCTTTACAGTTAGGACAAGCCATGCTACTTCCACAGTCAAATCACCCTCATTTCTTTCATATTCCAAATATAAGAAGCATTTTCTACCCAGACCGTTTTTTTCCAAGACTTGCAACTTTCTGGAACAATCTCCTTCATTGGTGCTTCCATGCAAACTTCAATCTTGACTTCTTCAACTCAATGTTGGGTAGGAGCTGCTCAGTCTTTTCTTTCCTGTCTTAATAGAGTTCAAAAGTGTCTCTGATTCCTTTTGGGTGACAAATTATTTTCCACCCTCCAACCTCTCTCTCACAGGCATGATGCGGTGAGCCTCTCACTGCTCTATTGCTATACCGGGGAAAGTGCTGTGAACGAACTACATTCCTTGGTTCTGCCAGGTCTAACCATCATGGATAGGACCAGCCATGCCACTTATATTTTAGCAAACCACCTACATTCCCTCCAAATTTCATTAGGGAGAAGTCGGATCCACTCAAACAGCCTCTTCTTGCAAACCTCTGCTCTGTGGAACTAACTCATGAAAGGATATTTCTTTGATCACTACAATCTTAACCTATTCAAGTCTAGGGTTAACCAATATCTTCTATCTGTATAGACTGCCTCTTAACATAACCCTCTACCATGAGTGGCCCTCGGGCCTTGTACTGGGTGAACTTTACTGTAAAAAAATTACCTGTGCTCCTTATCTTCATTATTACTATTTTAATAGAAACTCTCTACCTTGAGTTGCTCTCAAGTTTTATATTGGGTAAGTTTTAGTATTAATAAAATATTTTGAACAGTTTAGTATTTTTTTTTTAAATCTGGAGTCCACTAAGAAAAGTTCACGCAATATTTTTCATATCAAAACATCTGCAACTAAAGAAAAAAATGGAGTCAGTTTTATGTATCTGCTCAAAATGGAGTCAGTTTTAGGTATCTGCTCAAAATGGAGTCAGTTTTATGTATCTGCAGATTATGTATCCAAGAATTCAGCTCATTATAGATAAAAATACTTCAGAAAATTTCCACAAAGTGAAACTTGCATATGCCATGTACCAACAGGGCAGTTTGATTTTGGAACTCAATTTGAAAGTTGGCGTTTGATGCAAAATGTTTTTTTCCAAATCATTACTGCTTTTTGAGGAAACCAGTTTGAAGACTGAGTTTATGTTCAAAATTGTAGGGTTGGAATTTCATTCCAGTGATCAATGAAAGCCTTATAGCAAAGTCTTATAAAATTTATAATTTACTGAAGCTTTACAAATTGTATATAGACAAGATACATGGCACAAGCATATTATTGCGAAATCATTGTGCCATCAAATAACACCTTCATTTACTTCAAAGAGAAATTATACTGAACAATTTAACTATATTAGGATTCAATATGTTATGCAGTGCAGTAGTTTTAGTGTGATTTTCAATAAACAATGAAAATTTAAAACATTTTGTCCTATAATTTGTACCCAGCAGTATCATGGTGTTATATACACTTTTATCTATTTTTTTTATTAATTAAGCTCTAACAAATGTTATTCATTATGTAGCCTTTTCTGTAACCGTAACAATTTTTTTACCGTTTTTACTTATGAAATACAGCAAAGAAATTGATATTTTTTTTGTGGTGATTCATAATTAGAATTCTGGTTTGAATATATTTTCGATTCAATATGTCTAATACAAAAAATATCAACTTTACTTGGATTAATTCTTGAAATAGTAAAATTGTTAAGTCAGTTTGTAAGCAAAAACCTGCAGAAATTAGGTACTTAGTAGGTTAATTGTTTTTCAGACGATCTTTAAACCTAAATGCTCAAAAATAGGTAAGAGATATGAATCTAGTTTTTTGGTGGCAGTACATAGCACATCAATCCTCAACTTTTGTATGGAGTGCAATGTTGATTTTCTAAGCAAGAGAGAGAGAAAAATAAACTTTCCTTCATGTACCAAATCCAAAGCTGAATCTATGCAAGTGAAATGATATAATGGAATAGCCTTCTGTAAATTCCCACCATTTCACACATCATTAATCTCTCTGTAGTACTTGACCGTCATTTACTGCATGACTCATTCATTTGCTACTGGTGTGCACATTTGTTTCTATGAAATTTGGAATGACAATTACTTATCAAATATTCGTTCTTTATTAAACTACTGAAAATTTTATTAAAATGAGATATCCAATTTTTGGTAGATGTTTTTTGCTTTTTCAGTTTAAAGTATTTAAACGTTTTCTGATGTAAATTATAATTGTTTTTTGCTTGCTCTTCAAACTGTCACTTGTGAAATTGTACACAATGTTTAGATCAGAATTTACTATTTAACCATTATTTACAGTATTTATATTAGTTGGACTATTGTCCTCATCTTTGTTGCCATATTTGTCACAACGTTTCGGCCGTTGTACGCTTCGGCCTTCTTCAGGTGGTTGGTATTTCGAACCGAACCCTTTTTTTCGATCACCGGGGTAGACTGTTCTAGTTCCACGAGCCATGTTTGATGGATGTCAGTTATCAGTTATCTCCTGCTAATTTACCCTCTGGATAAAGGCGTTGGTTAGATCCAGTGACAGGACCCAAAGAGTGTGAGTTCAATGCCCGGTTAAGGCAGTGGAGAACTTTCAGAGGGAAAATTAGCAGAAGATAACTGATAATTGACATCCATCAAACATGGCTCGTGGAACTAGAACAGTCTACCCCAGTGATCAAAGTAAAGGGTTCGGTTTGAAATTCCAACCCCCTGAAGAAGGCCGGAGCGTACAACGGCCGAAACGTTGTGACAAATATGGCGACAAAGATGAGGACAATAGTCCAACTAATGTAAATACTGTACATAATACCTCATCTCAGAAATATAGACAGACTCTTAACCATTATTTGTGTCATATTTTATTCATTTACAACTTGTACTGTCAGAAACATTTTTTTTTTAAATTTAGAGTGGAATTTACTTTTTAAAACAATTGTCCTTTATTAAAGGAAAATGAAATTTTCATTAAAACCCAATAATATTTGGCAGTTTTTAAAAATTTAAGGTATTTAATGCCTAATGTTTTTTTATGTAAATTATTATTATGTGCTTGCAGGTAAATAACTTTTCACACAACCACTTTTCACGTAGAATGTACATGTTAATTTTTATATCAGCATTTCCTTTAGTCTTTTTTCTTCAGTCATTTAGATTTTGGTGATAAAATTTACTTAGAAACTAGTCATTTTTTTTTTTCCGGGGTTCATTTCTTACTTACATATTTAATTTATAATTACAGTATAATAATAATTTTTTTTTTTTTTAAGCGTATCACCCCAAGCAAGGCTGGTGGCCACTATCACGCATGGGGTTACAGAAGGGTTGGAGGAAGAGCAGATAGGAGTGGTAAAGGAAGGGATGTGGAGAAAGAGAAGGACGGAGGGTCGATCAAGGCAAGGGGGTTACAGGAGATTTAGAGCGAGAGCAGATAGGAATGAAAGATGAAAGGAAGTGGAGAAGGGAAGTGTATAGATCAAGGCAACTGGAGATGACGATTGACACTACACTTAAACCGTTGGAGATTGTATTTGTCAGGGAAACAGTAATAGGGAAGGGAGTTCCATAGACGAGATGTGCGAGACATTATTAACATTGCCTTTTACTTTGTATTATTATAAGTAATTTACATGTGATTTAAGGTAAACAGGAGAATATGTGTAGGTTTTATACAAATATGATACCGTTGATATAAGAATCTTGAATATCCACGGATTTTGTTATTTGCTGGGGTTGGAGGTGGGGGAGAGAAAATTCTGGAATCAGTCCCCAATGAATACAAAAGTACAACTATATAGCATTTTCAAATATGTAAATTATCACATGAAGATTTAATGAATTATCAAGTTGAAACCAAAACAAAATTGTCTATGCAGTTGACAAAATTACATATGAGGATGGATAGAGAATGAACTAGCCAAAATAGTATTCCAAAAGACAAAAATAAAAATGGATTAAAGAAAACACCACACACACACGCACACACATACACACACACACACACACAGTTCATTAAAAATGACTAACAAGATACTACTATTAAGTTTTTCACTCAATTTTTCTTGTATTCAGATAAGTGTTTTCTTTTCTGGACATAAAATGTCCTATAATTGGAGCATTTTTAGCTATTCTGTTAGCCATTATCAAGGATTTTTTTATTTTGAACTGAATGTATACATTTTTATATATGTGCATCTTTAGTGATGGGAACGTTTTTTTATTTTCCAAACACAGTCAGCACATTGTGGCCATGATCATAGTTGATATTATTGAGTATTGGCTTTTTCTTTTTTTATTATTTATGCTTCCATTATTTGTAGTCTTTTTTAAATGTGGATGAAGCTATTATATTTGTATTTTCTCTGATTACGTCGTAAATGTTTGGTCAGTAAATGGATCTTAATTGAGCTATGACCAGAAATGTAACGTGAGTCTTCCTGATAGGCATGTAGTGCTATGTCCAATATAATTATTCATGAATTTCATTTGATCAGGAATGTAGTTCCTTAAGGGACATATAAATTCATGGTTCTCTGTAATTTGGATCTTGCAGGTGAATTGTTGTTGATGATGAGGTTATTTGTTTTAAATAGATAATTTAATTTTCTTGTTCTGGTTGACTGGAGTTGTGTATTTTTTTTATAATGTTTCTAAGGGAAAATTCATCCTGTTTATAGTTAATGTATATTTGGTTTTTATAGAAAATGTTAATATTATTGTTTTTATCTGTATGTTCATTGTTGCTTTTCATTACCTTAGAAAGAAATAGTCTAATTTGGTGATCTATGAGGTAGTTCGAAAAAAACGTTATTAACTTTTGTTAAGTTTGGTAGGTTTCTGTATGTGTTTAAATGAATCCTAATTGAGCTATGGTCAGAGATGTGAAACATGAGTCTTCTTTATAGACATGTAGTAACATGTCCAATATAATTTTTTATTATTTTAATTTAATTTTCTTGTTCTGGTCATTTGAGATTGTGTATTTCTTTATAATGTTTCTAAGGGAAAATTCATCCTGTTTATAGTTAATGTGTATTTGTTTTTTATAAAAAATGTTAATATATTATTGGTTTTATCTGTATTTCCATTGTTGCTATAGATTACTTTGGAAAGAAATAAACTAATTTGGTGATCAATGAGGTAGTACAGAAAACATTTTTGGGACATTTTGCATCAGCTGAAATGTCCATATCACTGAAAGATCAAATGCTGTCTGCCTGATGACTGCAGACAATAGTGCAGATAAAACTGGCAGCTGTGGCCAGTCATATTGTACACTGAGATTATTAGCAATGGTGACTTGACCTCTTTTATTTGTCAGCCATTAATTTGCTATTCTGTGAGACATTGCTTGTTGGTCTGAAATTGAATTGACAATTGGGTAATTCAGACTGAGCTTGAGTATCCCAAATTATGGGCTCCTAATAAGTACTCTTTAAATATGAATTGAGTTCTCTGAGCTGCTGGTGTATTTTGTATAGAAGAAAACATTAATATTCCCTTCCTTTCTGCCGATGGCTTAGGGGTAAGATATCTGACTGATGTCAAATCAGTCAGGTTTCAATCCCGGCTTGAAGCAACCGGACATCTAGGACATCTAGCCACACTGAGGAGCTGTGATACAGCGAAACAGTCTATCTGTGGATGACTATATATATATATATATATATATATATATATATATATATATATATATATATATATATATATAAAGGGAAGAGGTTATAGTAGTTCCAATGAGAGAAAAGTGTGTATATTAAAAAGAAGAGAGAAACTGCAAACGTTTTTGGTTGTAATGTGGATTTTTTTAAAAATATATTATGCTTTATTTTCCATAATTTTGCTACACACGTTTCCGGTCTCGTGACCTTCATCAGGCAAAGCTAGGCGATTTCCACATATTATTAAAAATAATTAATTTTTTTTTTTAGGGATGCAGGTTTGATTACTGCTGGAGGGCACAATTTTTTCTTAATTAAGATTTCTGAAATATTTATGCCAGAAGGTGAAAATAAATAAATATATGGATTAATAAATAAAGGGAGTACCAGGTAAATGTTTACCTACAGTCTGAAATATTATAAAAACAAGATTTTAACATTAATTAACCCAACAATTAGTTAATATATATTAAAATACACTAATTCAACCTTGAACAAAGATGGATAGGATGAGGAGGCAGAATGTCTACAGATTTGTACTCCACTTAATCCTGAATACTTTTATGGCCAAAGTGCTTTAAATGAAGTCCAGGAAGCATGGGTTCTCAACATATGGGATGCAAGTTCAAGTCTGAACAAAAGCTATCTCTTTATTTCTAATTTCTTGCTGTTTGTTTTCACAGTTGAAGAATTTTGTAATCCAGGATATTTAAGTTAAAACTGAACTTTCCAAAATGCTCTGTCACAACACTTTAATATAAGCAATTAGCCATTCTTTCTTTAATTATCAAGTAAATTTTTTATTAATTTATTTCTCTTTATATATATTATAAAATATATATTTGATTTGGCTACTAAAAATCATGTCTCATAAAAAGTTTATTTTAAAAAAGTGTAAATGTAGTGGGTTATCAGTTATAGTGAAGTGTATGAGTGTCGAGACAGATTAGTTTGATTTGGCCTTGTTAATTAGATAGCCCACCATAAGAGGGGTATAAATCAAGAAAACCAAATTGTAAAGTGAAACAACAAATTTATATACATATAAATCATTTTAGGTCTTTACAAATAAAATTAATGTATTTTGGTTGATACAAGGACATCAAAATGTTCGTAGTAGTCCTTGCAAGAATGAGTTTATGTTTACGTAGACAGGAAAGTATGTGTGGATGTATGTATGTATGTATGTATGAGCATTATCGTAGGGTAGAAATGTCTTTGAAGTAAACACTCAGTTTTAAAATGTTATTTTCGTTTATCAAGTATAAAAGAGGTGAGAGAGAAAGGTAGAGATAATAATAACGATAATTTGACGTTGGACAAGGGACTTGTTAATACGCTCGTCTCCTTCTCTCTGGTGACAGGCAAACTTGCCTGTCTTTTTTTTTGTTTGTGGGGCTTGAAAAGGTCATTTGGGAATTCACCCCTGAATATGATTCGGGCCTTTCCATTGGTCGATGAGCATTTGCGTGTATGTTAAGCAAAGTCTGTAAATTCAAGTCTTTTTAATTTCTAACAAAATCAATGAATCAGTGCTTAGCATTTGAATTTTAAATCTAGATCTTGTTTTGTTCACTACATGACCAATGCAGTAAATCTGGAAAGGTCAGCATCAAAAAGAAAATAAATTGTAAAACTAAAGAAATAATATATAATAATTTTTAAATCTAGATCTTGTTTTGTTCACTACATCACCAATGCAGTAAATCTGGAAAGGTCAGCATCAAAAAGAATATAAATTGTAAAACTAAAGAAATAATATATAATAATTTTAAAATCTAGATCTTGTTTTGTTCACTACATGACCAATGGAGTAAATCTGGAAAGGTCAGCATCAAAAAGAAAATAAATTGTAAAACTAAAGAAATAATATATAATAATTTTAAAATCTAGATCTTGTTTTGTTCACTACATGACCAATGCAGTAAATCTGGAAAGGTCAGCATCAAAAAGAAAATAAATTGTAAAACTAAAGAAATAATATATAATAATTTTAAAATCTAGATCTTGTTTTGTTCACTACATGACCAATGGAGTAAATCTGGAAAGGTCAGCATCAAAAAGAAAATAAATTGTAAAACTAAAGAAATAATATATAATAATTTTAAAATCTAGATCTTGTTTTGTTCACTGCATGACCAATGCAGTAAATCTGGAAAGGTCAACATCAAAAAGAAAATAAATTGTAAAACTAAAGAAATAATATATAATAATTTTAAAATCTAGATCTTGTTTTGTTCACTACATGACCAATGGAGTAAATCTGGAAAGGTCAGCATCAAAAAGAAAATAAATTGTAAAACTAAAGAAATAATATATAATAATTTTAAAATCTAGATCTTGTTTTGTTCACTACATGACCAATGGAGTAAATCTGGAAAGGTCAGCATCAAAAAGAAAATAAATTGTAAAACTAAAGAAATAATATATAATAATTTTAAAATCTAGATCTTGTTTTGTTCACTACATGACCAATGGAGTAAATCTGGAAAGGTCAGCATCAAAAAGAAAATAAATTGTAAAACTAAAGAAATAATATATGATAATTTTAAAATCTAGATCTTGTTTTGTTCACTACATGACCAATGCAGTAAATCTGGAAAGGTCAGCATCAAAAAGAAAATAAATTGTAAAACTAAAGAAATAATATATAATAATTTTAAAATCTAGATCTTGTTTTGTTCACTACATGACCAATGGAGTAAATCTGGAAAGGTCAGCATCAAAAAGAAAATAAATTGTAAAACTAAAGAAATAATATATAATAATTTTTAAATCTAGATCTTGTTTTGTTCACTACATGACCAATGGAGTAAATCTGGAAAGGTCAGCATCAAAAAGAATATAAATTGTAAAACTAAAGAAATAATCCGAGTGAAAGTCAAGAATAATCAAAAAGATATTAAGGCATTAAATCTAAACAATTCATCACAGGAACAAAATTTCTTTTCTTCATAATTGCATTATTTATGTAATTTTTTCTTTTCAAATACAGGCTGAAATTTTATTCGATTTAAGTGGAAATTGGTTTAAAAAATACATTATTTCTTTAGTATTCCCACTGCTGTAAAGTTGCCTCCCTGTGCCTTTTCTATAAATACTTACATGGTAATTATTCTGATGAACTCTCCACTATGGGACCTAGACCTCATGAACATAAGTACTAGATTGGCAACAAGGTTTCATCATTTTACTGTTGAACTGTCTAAATATAGCCATGTTCTATGCCAGTTACGGCCAAACCACTGCTCACAAGCCACATGAGGCTCTTTGACCTTTAAGATGCAACTCGTGGAAATATATTGGCTGAGCTTCTTTTTTCATTACAGTTAATATAAAAGGTAAGTAAGAGGAATTTCAAGCTTTGTAATTATTTACTGGGTATGAATTGAGACCTCATTGTATTAAAACATAAATTTAATGTGAATGTGTTTGTAACAAAAACATATGTGCAAATTGTGTTCATGTCTTGCCAATATCAAGCATCTGAACTTTTATTGTATGTGGCTCGAACAGTTTCTTTTCTCTCACTTCTCACTTGTGGAACTCTCTTCCAACTCCATGCTTTCAAGTTAACTTCGATCTTCAGTGTCAATAGTTATCTACTGTCTTCCTGATTACTCTTCTAGTGTTCTCACTTCTTAATAATGTTTCTGTTTTCTAATTCTTTCATGCCCAGTAACCCATTGTGTCTTAGTGGCTTTATTGCCTTGCCTGGGGTGAATCTGATTTTTTTTTTTAAATTGTTATGCAAAATGCACACTAGAAATGAAAAGCTTTCCCTCAAAATGGTAAATTGGAAATTTCATAAATGAAGGTAAAAAATATTCTTACCAATTCCTTTTGTCACACAAAATTACTTACCTGAAAAAAATAAGAAAGATGCATTAAAAACATGATATTATTATCATTATCATCATCACCACCATCATCAGTCTCATGACTGGGTGTGGTTGTTGGGTTGCTGCACAACTGAACACCTGGCTAGTTCCCTCCACATACCTGGGTTAAAAGCTGAAGAGGTATTCTTTCATTCATAGTGTGTCTTGTTCAAATAGACTTGGCAGAGCCTAACCCTCTCCAGATCAAACCACAGCTGATATACTCTAACTTGAAGGGAAACCTTGCCTATGGGTATATGGGCATCAATTCCATTGGTGGAGCCCTGTTCACCAGTGATGCTGTGTCATCTCCACACTGACTGCACACAAAGATGGGAAGGCTATCCCCATTGTAATAGGTGCTTGTCAACTTTACAAAGTTCATCCGCCCTTTGCCAGGACTTGTTTTTAATTCTGGGTGTCTAGACAACATCCTACACAGAAAAGCCACATGGTGGAAATGGTTTATTAACTAAATAAATAAATATCTATATTTATTATATGACACTCTTTCTAAATTGAAAATAAAAAAGATAGCTGAAACAGAGAGCTTAGATATAAAATTATATTGTCTATTAAAATATTTCAGCCAGCCCATTCTCCAGCCCTCCCTAGTTTTTTCTACAAGAAGAAAAAGAAACTTCTTTCTTTACTGAGAAAAATAGAAACAGTAAAATGGCTATTAATATATTAAACAGACCAAGCTATTCCAAGAGTTCAAATTAAACCAATGATTCCAGTGTTTCAAAATTACATTTGGAGTTCTCCATTATCTTCTTGGCTCAATTACATGAATATTGGTGTAGATGTAAAACTCTTAAAAGATCAAAATCAAATTTTACTCTGTCATTTATTTAGTCTAGTATCCTCATCTTTGTTGTTTGTTTTTTTATACATTTCATTGTTTTCTGGTTTTCTTTTATAACAGAAGAGTCCCAAATATAGGACAAAATGGCTGTCCAGTGCTTTCTCCATTCTGTTGAGGTTTCAGACTCAATGAATTACTTAAATATAATTATCAAATTTTCCTAATAATTTCATATATATATATATATATATATATATATATATATATATAGCACTGACTCCCAAAAGGATGCTTCCCTAATCACTACAGCCTCAACCTGTTCAAGTCTAGGGTTGACCATTGTCTTTTTACATATTCACAAAACTGTGCCTCTTACTCTGTAACCTTCTACTTCAAGTTACTCTTGGGCCTTGTACAGAGTGAACATAATTGTAAATGTGTGTATATATATATATATAACATATGTTTAATGGGATATTAGGTTGACAAAAGAATATTCCGTTTAACACTAAGATAGTATTTTCTTAATTGTTTACACCACAATTTTTTGACAAACTGCATTATTTCTTTCAATCAGTAATTGATTTTACTCCAAATGATACAGCCTTATCTTTTTTTTTAATGTAAATATGAAAATTTCCTGTTGCTCTAGTATTAACAATGATGATAAGTCTCAAGGACTGCTGTTTGATAAAGCTTGTTCTTCCAACAGCTTTTGTTCTGCCATGGAAATCTTCATGCAGTGCTGATTAGAACAAGGAATTAGACTAACTTGAAAGAACAGAGACAAGAATTGTGCTTCTTTACAAAGAATATTATCTTCACTTTATTGCAGAGTGTACTTCTTTTTTACTAAAATACATACCTGTACAATTTATCCAGACATAAATATTTTGATTTTGACAGGTACAATGCTAATATATATTTACACAAAGTTTTGGTAAAAGCAACATGAAGTCTGCCAATTGATCAAAGAAAAACTAATAAAAAGAAAACTGAACAATCAATAAAGCACAAACCAAAAGAAGACAGAGAGGAGAAGAAACATTAACTAAGAAGAAATGAGCAAGTGACTTACAACTACCTAAACAGTAATATAGAGTGCTCAATGTTTAAGTTACCAAGACAGAACAATTACACTTCCCATAACTCAGAAAGAGACAAACTTCAAACTGCTAAAGTTTCACACTACCATGATCATCAAGTGACTAGAATGTTTTGGTTGCCTGATAATCAGAGTAGCATAAAAATTAAGTACTGGTTTGAATTTATGTTTAAGGTAAAATATATATGATAAAAATATAATTTTAAAGCATATATATATATATATAAATAGGATAAAATATATATGATAAAAATATAGTTTTAAAGTATATATATATATATATATATATATATATATATATATATATATATACACACACACACAAACACACGCACACACATATATATATGGGCATTTGTTTAGATTTGTAAAAACAATATGCTAGATTTAGTTGTGTTAACTCTACCGAGTGAAGATAGCTCTGGCTGACACCAAATGAGTTGTGTTTCAATCCTGGCTTGAGGCATTCGGAAGTCTAGTCGCACTGAGGAGCTGTGATACAGCGAAACAGTACTGTCTGTGAATGACATAATTTAGCTCTTGAAAATACATTTCAATTGAGCACTGTTGAGTGATAAGCTAATTCTATAAACTACAGCCACCTGCACTAATGCAAAGCTCTTCAGTAAAATGAATGGAGCACTTTGGCTGATGGGCATTTGTTTACATTTGTAAAAACAATACGCTAGATTTAGTTGTGTAACTCTGCCGAGTGAAGATAGCTCTGGCTGGCACCAAATTAGTTGTGTTTCAATCCTGGCTTGAGGCATTCGGAAGTCTAGTCGCACTGAGGAGCTGTGATACAGCGAAACAGTACTGTCTGTGAATGACATTATATATATATATATATATATATATATATATATATATATATATATATATATATATATATGTATATATATATATATATATATATACAAAATCAGAAGTTTTAAAGTAGATATACCACAGGATTATAAGATATGTATAAAGTGTTCATAAATATTGACTATTACTTGTTTGTTTT
This sequence comes from Acanthosepion esculentum, assembly GCA_964036315.1. Taxonomy (NCBI): domain Eukaryota; kingdom Metazoa; phylum Mollusca; class Cephalopoda; order Sepiida; family Sepiidae; genus Acanthosepion; species Acanthosepion esculentum. Next base: position 128,698,982 of record OZ038477.1, on the reverse strand, counting down.
TTTTGTCCACATTTACTACAGATTGCTATTGTACTAATAAATATACAAAGCAAATCCCAGTGGTAAGTAATAATCTTATTTTATCTATATGTTTTCATTTTACTAAATTGTTTTTATTGACCGATTTTCTATAGCTTATCATCTCTTTGCAAATTAATTGCAATTTTTTGTGGGGTGGGGAGATAAAGTTTTACTAATTAACCCATAGCTGGTTGAGAAGAGGTGGATTCATACCTTTACCAAGGATATCTGCACATAAGTTAATATAACGAACCCAACTGGAATTGGAACTCGGCTCGCCAATGAACAATTCCTAGCCATTATCTGTACATCCAAACTTATAGCACCTATTATTTCCAAGACGTCACCAATCTATGTACTGACCATGCTTGATGTTGCTTAACTTTGGTGCTCTTACAGGAACTGGTGCTTCTATGTGATATAGCCATAAGCTTTCATACTAAAGATCCATTTATGTCTACCACAGTGTAAGTTTTAAACAAGTTATATCCACATTTGTCATGAAATGGCTGTGTATATCCACACTTGAGCAACCAGTCTTACTTTTGAAATATATAATACCTAAAGCAGAACAGTATTTTTTGGATTTATTATTATAAGATTTCTTTGTCTCTCTACCCAGTCTTTCCTCATATAAGGCATCATCTGTTTCCAGAACTGAAAGTAAAGATCTTCCAATCAGTCATGTTTTATAATGTTTCTGATTTATTATTTACTCTGTTTACCCACAAGCAAGAAATGAATGCAGTTCAATTTATTTCCAATCAACAAAACAAAAATGTCAATTAGGCTTTCTGAAATGGTGAAGAGAAAACTGAAATTAGTTTTCATTTTTGTCTACTATTGTTCATTTAGCTAAAATGGATTATTAACAAATTTTCTTGGGCTTAAATTTGATTCGGAGTGTGAAATGGAAACTTGAAGATTCAAAAAAACAATTTAACATTCTCTCAGAGTTCTTGATAAGAACCTTTAAAAAAACTCAGATAATTACTTGTGAAAAATTTTAAAACTAAAAACAAAAAAATAAAGACAGAAATGGGGAAATTGTATTCCTGAAGATAAAATAATGGTAAAGATATGATTTTCTGAAGAATAAACATGGTTTAAAATTTTAAATAAATAAAAGAAAAATTGAGTTTTATTTCTAGATTACAAGGATGGTGGACATAATAGCCCTGAGTTCTTCAAAACTTTGTCAATGAGACATTGTTATTTATGTGAGAATTTTTAAGATAAGGAATTATAATTATTATATGCCTTGCTATTTAGAGCAGTATGTTCATTGTGGTTGCTATACTTACAATATTTCAGCCTCTGTACCATTTAGGCTTCTTCAAGTGTCTGTCATCATATTAAGTAACCTCAACATTTTTAACAGGCCCTTACTTGATAACCTTCTCAGAGTTTTGAGATTAAGGTATTAAAACCAAAGTAATTCTTGTTAGTGTTCATTGTTACCAATCCTAATTAGTACAGTTGATGACATACAAATGCTGCTTCTTTTACTTTTACCAAATAATATCTAAAAAAATATTCCCCTTTTTCTTGGATGAAATATTAAGCATTCCGGTAGGCTTATGTTTACCCTGTACTTGTACTGAATCCCATAATGAAAGCTGAATCTTTTTTGGTTTGAAGAATTATCATTCTTGTATGCTTTTCCATTCAGACATGTATATACTCACCTTGGTTGTTATACTCTTAACATTTCAACCATTCTGCCCTTCAGCCAAGTGTCTTCAGATGTCTGTTTTAATTGGTAACCTTATTGGAATACTGGACCAAACCCATTATTCACTCAATGACGGTAGACTGTGTTCAGTCAACTTTACATGATTAGGGGAGATAACTCTTATCAGTTAAGACTCTCCAGTCTATTTGCCTTCATATTGCATGACCATTTCTTGAACTAGAGTATATAATTTTTATCCACACTACTTGACACAGGGATTGAACTCACAACTGCTGGAGAATCAGATATCTTTTAAACAACACTTTAATCCACTAAGTCATGTGCGTCATATATTCAGATTCAGTGGAAGATTGAGAACAATTTACTCACATGTATTGAATAAAGGGTTCAGTTAAAAATTTGAAACAGGTTTCCTATTATGACAGACACCTGAAGATGGTCAGAGTATACATTGGCTGAAACATTATATGTATAACAACCTAGATGAGTGTACTTGCCAGAATAGAAAAACATATAAGCATTGTTATTATTAATTTTTTTAGCTATTTTTTCTTTTGCTACCTTTTATACCAATACCCAGTTTGTTTTTAATCTCAACGAGTAAGTAAACCAAATAAAGAATCAGGTACTAACAAAGTGTGCACCCATCCCCCATATCACTAACTGTAGCAGACATAGTGAACCAAAACCAGAGTCAAATGACAAAAATGGTGGACAGGACTTGCCTTATTCTTGATAAAAGAGAGTTTGTCTTTGTCAGGCATGTAAGACTTTGATCTAAGTACATTGTTTCATCAAAAGAGACCCTTCTTCTTTGTTGTCTCACAAGAAACTGGTTCATTAGTAACTGTGTATAGTACTAGTGTGGTTGGATGGAATCGAGGAGGGACATTCGGGTGTGTTAGTGCTATATTCTAAGATGACCGTATGTCTATCATCCTGGCGAGTGATTGGTGATTCCCCATTATAAGTAGACCATCGCAGAGCTGAGAGATGTCTCTGTCGAGGTACATTGTACTGAACGTACAGTTGTGACAGGAGAAACAAACAATGAAAAATACCAAGAAACCATTTTAGATGGAAGAAACACCCAATCTGAAATTGTGTCCCAAACCAGAATTGCTAATTTCTTTTGGCCACACTGACAGTCTAACACAGGGGTTCTTAACCGGGTGGGGGGTATGGGAACCAAATGCTGGGGGTATGGGACTTGATTTCTGGGTACTGGTAGTTCCCCTCCCCCGAACTGAATTATAACTTTATTTTACTTTCAGTAAAAAAAAAATATAATGAAGTTATCAATGCTTATGGTTTTTTTTCATGTTCTGTTCCTAGCGATCCATATCTAAAGTACAGTAAATTCAAGTGAGTGAAATATTTGGAAGACATACTGGTAAATAATAGGATTGGTGATAATTATTTCGACAGTCAAGTGAAGGGGGTATGGGACCATATTGGACAATCCATTGGGGGTCTGGAATCACCAAAAGGTTAAGAACAGCATCAAACTGCTTCTGCTTCAGAATCCAAACAACTATGATAAAGACAGCTCAATTCAGTGTATCAGTTTTATTCTAATATGCATGATGTAATTTAGGTTTTATATTTAATAGCCAGCATGATTTTCAGTCAGAGAATTTTATATAGAGAAGTCAAATTATAATAGGGATGCATTTTTCTTCTAATTATTTCACCCCAAGTAAGGTGATAAAGCTTATAAGATAAAAGCCATTACTGTTCTTTTATTCTCCTTTCTACTTTATGTTTTCTTAGAAAGGGCAATAAAAGAATAGATTCAAAGAGACAGATGATGATTGATGTTGTATTTAAATCTTTGAAGATTGATCTTGACAGGAAAGCAAGAAGCCAGAAGAGTTCCACAAACAATTAGTATAGAACTTACAGTTTCATCTAGCAACACTGAAATGATGAAACCTAGCTGCTAATCATTCATTGTAAGAGGTTTGAACAAAATTTTGACTAAAAGAATGCAGTTTTAATTAGAAGAGAAAATAATCTATTAAGGCAAAAATATATTGAAAGTGCACTAATTTCAGAATCCTCTACAATAAATCTCTATTCAGGATCATACAAGATATCTGCTCTGCTTTTCTCGTAAAACTATTGCTGAAATAATGTGGGATAATTAAAACAATAGTGATAAAAATAAAAACAAAAATAATAAAAAATTTCGTAAGAAGTTACATGGCTATCAAAATTTAAAGTAATGTTTTATATGCCATCAAGATGTATTTTATGAAGTTAAACGTTGGGTCTTTTATGCCAAAAGAGAGGGATTTTATATGCCAACATAAAAGGGGTCTTATATGCTATCAGATATGGTAAAAATTGCTTCTATTACAAAATGTTTTTTAGATTTGAAGTTTTGGTTTTTCAAATTATAAATAATTTATCAGTACATGTAAACATAAACTAACTTGACATTTTCACAATATTTTTATATAGTTAAATAAATTTAAATAAATCTATTTGAATTCAATAAGAAGTTTTGTAATCCCAGATTCTGTAAACAGAAAAAAATAATTTCTTGCTTAAGCTGATTTAAAATTGTTTATCAAAAAGAAAACTTTCTCAGATCTGTTCTGTAGTAATAGTAGGCCACGTTATTCTCTTTAAACTTAAAATTTCTACCATAACATGATTGCTAACATTCAAATTCAACAAACTAACAGTAATGAGTTCATATTTCAATGTTTTCTCCAATAATGTGCTCTTCTAATTAATTTGGTCTCATTAAGAAAATATCTAGTTTTTATGTGGGATTTTAAATGTATCCCACAATACAAACTTCATACAGTACAGAAAAGTGATTCTGTATGACTTACCAAGTAATACATGTACAGGGTGTGATGGATAAATTGTTGCCATTTTATATTTTTAATTTCATGCATGCGTGTTGTTTGTTTTTGATTTGGTCATCTGCACAGTATAGTAGGGTCAGTTGGGCACCATCTGTGAGAAAAAGAGCACCATGATGCAATTAGCTCTACCAGAAATTTGAAAACAGCATGCTGTACTGCTTGCATTTGCACCGGAAGCTCCAATACAAACATTTCCGAGTGTTTGGGTGTCAATCTGAGGACAGTGCAGGGGATTCAGAAACGGTTGGATGAGTCTAATGGTGACTATAAAGGTGTGGCAGTTCTGAAAACTCAGACTCAGCACAGAGGCCTACATCAAGTGCCTTGAGGAGGTAGTGCTGCACTGGGTCAAGAGGATGGCTGCTGGAAGACCCTATATCTGGCAACAGAACTCTACACCATGTTACACAAGCAGGAGAGCTCAGTTAGGGCTGTCAGACAATTTCTGTGACCACCACTGGGTACAGTTGAGTAAGAGACCAACAAAGTTCCTTCTAACACCAAAAATGAACTGAAGGCAAGGATTATGGCAGAGTTCACCAACTTAAACAAGGAGACAATCCAAAAGTGATTAAGGAGATTGAAGTTACCTGGAGGTTGTGGTTGAAGCCAATGGTGATTTTATTTTATAAATTTACTCTTTAGTATTTCAAGATACTAAATAGTGCTTTGGGAAAATATATTTATTAAAATGAGATGTCAGTGTTATTTTCATTTTTTGCATAATTCAGACAACAATTCATCCACTGCACTCTGTATATAACAACCAAGACAGATAGTAACAAAAGATGACCACTAAAGTACATTTTCCATTGGAAATATATCAACAACAGACAAATGAGCTGAAAAAATAATAGCAGCAAACAAATAGGCTTAGAAAATAATTTCTTTTAATGATTTCTCTGCTAAGCAAGGTGATAATGCCACTAAGACACAAGGGGGCCACTGGAAATGAAAGAGAATAAGAAGATTTTAGTGAGGAGAAAAGGCAATAAAAGAACAGGATTCTGGAAGACAGAAAATGGGGATTGATGTTGCATTTAAATTTTTAAAGATCAAATGTGGTAGAGAAGCAAGAAAGTGGAAGAAAGTTCCATAGGCAAGAAGTGCAAGGAAAAAAACTATTAAAAAAGAACTTAAGGTTACATGTAGCTATTCCAAAGAAACTATTAAAGTAGAACTTAATGTTACATGTAGCTATTCCAAAGAAACTATTAAAGTAGAACTTATGCTTACATGTAGCTATTCCAAAGAAACTATTAAAATAGATCTTAATGTTACATGTAGCTATTCCAAAGAAACTATTAAAAAAGAATTTATGCTACATGTAGCTACTCCAAAGAAACTATTAAAATAGAACTTATTCTTACATGTAGCTATTCCAAAGAAACTATTAAAATAGAACTTATGCTTACATGTAGCTATTCCAAAGAAACTATTAAAATAGAACTTATGCTTACATGTAGCTATTCCAAAGAAATTCTTAAAATAGATCTTATGGTTACATGTAGCTATTCCAAAGAATCTATTAAAATAGAACTTATAGTTACATGTAGCTATTCCAACAGTAAACTGGGGACATGGTAGAAAAATCCAGAGAATCTACTTTATAAATCAGCAGGACAGTAATCAAAAATAGTTCAAGCTTATGCAAATGCTACTCCAAATTAGAACAAATACTGGAAGAAAAAATATTGCCAAGAACTGTGTGTACAACATTCCATGAAGCTGTAGCAAAGAGTAAAGTCATTCAGTAGAAATATATGTTGAAGAACATAAAAATCTACTTACACGATTTACATCGTTCAGACTGTTGCCTTCATCTTTATTGCCATATTCACATTTTTCACGTACGGTGATATATGTTGGAATTTCTAACCGAACCCTTTATTTAGTCCATGGTGGTAGATTGTTCTAATTCCACATGCCATGCCTTTTTTTAATATGTCAGTATCAGTTAATTCCCTTTATTATCTCAACTCTCCGTTGCCTCTGCTTAAGCCAGGGATTAAACTCACAACTCTTTTTGAATTACTCAACCAATGCTTTTATCCACTATGACATATGTCCAAAGGCAATTTACTGATACTGAGATATCCAAAAAAGACAGGGCACAGGGAAAGAGAAAAACCTATGCCCATGGACTAAATAAAGAGTTCAGTCCAAAATTCCAACATATATCACCTGAAGATGGTCAGAGCGTACAGCACCTGAAACATTGTGAATATGACAATGAAGTTGAGGACAACAATACGAATGATGTAAATAGTGTAAATAGTTACAATAACTCATCTCAGAAATATAGACAGAAATCTATGATCCATGATTAAGTTAGAATTAAGATAGATTATCTATACATAGACAGAGAGAGGAAATGCAAACCTTTATGAAACAATATCAGAATAATAGACAGTGAAATGGCATTGGGGAATAAGAAGGTTGAAAGAATCCATGTATATACAGATTAGCCTATCAGGAAACCAAACATAGATATTAATAGCAGGAGTGGTCATATAATGAATTTGAGATTCCAGTGGCATGATCCAGAAGCGGGAAATACTGATAAATTTGAACAAGTTCGTAAGCTCAAACCATAGATGAAGAGAAGAAAATCCCAAGAAAAAAAATGAGCATAGGTACCAGATATGCCAGTAACATATGCAAGAGAGAAGTCAGATACCCAATATAGAATAATTCCATATTGCTAAATACAATAGATTCCAAAGGAAGGCCAAATGGTATACAGCCAAGAATATTTACAGAAATAGAAATTAATGTAATAAATTATTATTTATTTTCACACCTGGGCAGGTTCCAAGCAGGAGATAATTGAACTAGGCAGCCTGAATTCAAGGCCAGAATATCCTATTTACTTCCTTTCAGCAAAGCTATAGATCAGTAAAATATAAAAAAGCAAATTAATTGCTATTTCATGGCTTTTGTAAAATCATTTGATCAGAATTAAAAATAATATTGTTAATGCTGTTAAAATTATGAATAAGGCAGATTAACCATATAAAAGAAAGAAAGAAAGAATCTCCGAAGCAATTATTTTATGAAATTAAATTGTTTGACAGGTTTTTTTTTTCCTTTTATGTGTTGCATCCCTTCAGAATGAAGGCCATTATGAATCACAACTGCTTCCTGGTCTTTGTAGCTGTAAGCAACATTTTTCTCCTTACCATTCGTCCCAGTCCCTGCACTGCCATCTATTTATATAGCACCATTAGATAATTTACTCTGTTTCCTTTTGCTACTCTTGTCTTCCATGTCTTCTGAGTGTTGCATTCTCCAAGCCCTTCTTCTTCATGTGTCCCCAAAATTTCAACTGTTTCTCTGATTCTAACTATAAGTGCCCTTTTCATTCCCATTTTCTTTAAAACTTCCTTGTTGTTCATATATCCTCTCCATGGAGTTCTTATCATCCTTCCGTAAAACCATAAATCTGTCTTTACAAGTCTCATCCTCATCTGTGAGGCCACCCTGTCAGTGCACTTCCATTCAACCCATTTCATTATTCTATTAGACTCGCTATCCATACTGAAGGCTATGAATAACAAAAATATGAACAACCCAATATTCGCCAAACTCCTGAATAGATTTAACTCAATATTCAATCAAAAACGCATCATACTGTGTTGGATCTCTAGCCATATTGAGACCCCTGGGAATAGCATGGCTGATAAGGCAACCAAGAAATCCCTCTCAATGAACAATTACAGACTTCAAAGCCACAATTAACTCTTACATCTTCAACCAATGGTAAAAGTCATGGAATACACACACAAACAACAAACTATATCAAATAAAGCCCATTCTAACTGTACAAAACCACAGTACCAGACGCTCAAGAAAAGATGATGTCACATTTATTAGAATCAAAATCAGGCACACCCATATAACCCAGTCCTTCCTCCAAAAAGTGAAGACCCTTCAAAAGGAACCAAACTGCCAAGAAGTCAGTCTGCCAGTAAAACATTTTTTAATTACCTGCAAAAAATTGGCACCTATATGAAAACACTTGCACAATGTGCCCAACCCTAGGGCCATCTTTGAGAGTGTTGAACCAAAAACCATTCTAGAATTCTTAAAAGCAACAAAACTCTACCCCGAAATATAATAAGGACACCAAATAAACACCCAGTTACAAAATGCAACTAAAACCATATAACATCCTCACCCTTATATGATAACAACATATAAAAGAATTTGTCTACAAAATAGGTACAAATTAAAAACAAGTCTTAAAACTACCCAATTCGGTGTGAAATGAGCCATGGAGTTGATGTGCCAGTAAAATAACTCTCCTAAATCTTAAATCTAAATCATCAGTGAGAAAATTGTCCAACATTTGGTGCCAGAAAGATAGAAATGATATATAACTATTTTCTTTGTTTCTAATGAAATTTTCCTGTCTCTTAATTTTCTCTCTATTTTGTTTATTTTCTGGAAGGTATCTTTTACCATTCCCGTGTGTCTTTGAATTCCTGCATCACATTTTCTATCATATTTATAAGTTAACATGGAACAATAAGCAGTTTTCATAGGTTATTTTCTTTCTTGGCTAATTAAAAATCTGTCAGTAATTTTATGGTCTATCTTTATTTCATTTGCAACTGTACAAATAAATTGCAATGCTATACCTGGCAATAATTATAGAATTAGCATGCTTAGACAATGTTCACTTTTGGGGTTTTTTATTTAGTAGGAAATAAGCTAATAACATATAAGACACAAAACATTTGAAGATATTGTAATAATCCAGAATCTATACTAGCGGCAAACCACCTTCATATGGATAGAAAATGAATTCAGTAAATATACAAAAATAGAAAAGGGTGTAAGATAAGGTTGTGTCTTCTCACCAGACTTATTTAACTTATACAATGAGGTGATTCTGAGAGAATTAGAAGTCCTATCAGGATTCATTATTGATGGCCACAATCTCAACAATATAAGACATGCAGATGATACAGTGTTGATAGCAGACATGGAAGGAAACTACAAGATTGGTTTGGTTTGGTTTGTTTTGTTTTATGGCATATCAACTTCAATGGGTTATTTAATGCCAACAAAATTTTCATTGTTGGTAAAAAAAATTTTTTTAAATCTATTTCTGGTAATATTTTTTCCTTCAAAAATCTATTTCTGGTAAGAATTTTCCTTCGCTGGTAATTTTTTTTTTTTTTTTCAAAAAATGTATAGCTGGTAATAGTTGTTTTTCAAAAATGTATAGCTGGTAATAATTTTTTTATACAAAGTATTTCAGGTATTAAAACCTATTTTTCCACTTTCATAGTGTTTTGATCCGAGTTTGGGGGTTAACAATTTGCCCATAGCTGGGACCTTAACAGGTGCTACCACCCCGGGTCAGGGTGGACCTGGGAACACCAGAAATTAAGAGGTGGTTCCATGCTCCTCAAAACCTGATCAGAAGCCTTGCTCTCAGACATAGTTTATCGTCTTACCCAGGACGCGGATGTAGTTTATCGTCATACCCAGAATGGGAAACTACAAGAAATCCTACAGAAAGTAGTAAAGGAAATCAAGAAGAAAGGACTAAATTTTAAATTGTAAGAAGATAGAATACATGGTTGTTAGCAAAAGGAACAGCCCAATATGTAAATTGAAGATACTAAAACCCAAACAATTACATTTTCTCAGCTTGCCTTCCAAAAGGTAAGCAAAGTATTAACAAACAGGAAAATCGCTTTAGAAACAAAGAAAATATTATTGAACTGTTACATGATATCAGTCTCCTTATAATGGCAGTGAATCCTGGACAATAACCTCACAAAGAAGAAATCTGAAGCAACAGGAATATACGACTACAGAAGAATGCTGAGAATACCATGGACCGAACATATGAGTAAGGATGAAGTTTAAGAGAAAATGGAAACAAAAAGGCCACTTATACTTAACATCAAGAAGAGAAAGTTGAAATTTCTAGGGCACATAATGAGGAAAGAGGGCTTGGAAAATTTTATACTCACAGCACAGATTGAAGACAAGAGAGACAGAAGAAATAATCTACCTAGTAAACTTGAGTAAATAGATGGTGGAACAAAGTTTAGGAAAAATAATAAAAATAGCAAAAATACAAAAGGGACATGGCATATAGAAGAATATTTTGGTTTTATAAAATATACTTTAAGCAAACTAGATTAACTTATTTAAATTAATGGCATATTTTTCAGCTGCATTGTTACAGAAATTAGATTTTAACTAATTTCAACTCAGTTTTTAATTTCTTCAGATTCAATTTGTCCCAAATTGTTTCAGCATTCATTTAGTAAGAACTAGATTAAACAGTTATAGTCCACCTTTATATTAATTGGAGTGGACGCATTCGTCATGACACTTTCAATGCCTCTTCATCTGAGAAAATTAGATTCATATAAAATTCTTCTGATGATGACACTGATTCATAGTTGAAATATGTCAAAGAAATTTTTCAGATTGTCTTATATCTTTCCATCAAATTCTCATCCATCCTCACTGAAAATTAATAGAATGTAGAAATTGTGTGACTATGGATCAATAGGGTTAAAATCGGTCCTCTGTTGCAATTATATATTGATCTTGTCCATTGTTTCTTCCAAATGTTTCAGACAACACAATGCATGAATGAAGATGATGAAAAATGTTTTACTGAAAGTTGGCATGAATATACAATAAAAAAATATTTTAGCCTTCAAAAACTGTGAAAAAAATAAGAGAAGAAAAATATTCTGAATAAAATTAGTGTAAATCATAATACTTTATTGCAAAAATGTAGAAAGAAAGGAGACTGGAAGTACAGTAGCTGGAACATTGTACAAAGAAATACAAAGAAAATAGTTGGAATTTAATCATTGTACAATAGTAACAACTGCTTAAGAAAAACATCTGAATTTTATACTCTGCTTCAAATCAGATCACTTTCTGATTCACTCTACATGTCAGCCAGATGTGAAAGAAAGCAAAACCAAAGATAAAAATGTCATCCTCTGCATGAGGGCTCTGAGAATCACATCCAGTTCACAAAAACAAATCCCCTCAAAAAATAGAAAATGATATAAGAGGAGCCAATCACAAACATTAAACATGAAAAAAAGATGAGTTCATGAGCCACCACATTTGCTTTTAAGAACACTGCTCTTATAACAACTGAAACAGAATCATGATGAACAGACAAGATGTCAATGCAACTGGCAAGCTTTCAGCATTACCACCAATGATTTCAGTCAACCGATCCAACACTTGCATCAACTCCAGGTCCTACCAACACTACTCTTCCTCGAAGTCACTTCCCTTATCCACAAAAGGACATTACACTCACATCTTTTGTATCAACAATACAACTAATTTTATATTTAACAATTTTTGTCTTCTTTTCCTTTTGCCTAACTGGCAGTACTTTCTGTTTTGTTTTTTCTTTCATGCTACCATACATGTGTTTATAACATAAAAATGATAGGAAAGGTGGTCAGCTGAAATATTACAGGATAATAAACTACTTGCAATGTAATTACATAATTCAAAAGAAAGAATATATATAAAAACAATCATAAAATCCAAAATTGTCTTGAAATACTTTTTTCTGAAATACAAGTAAAACCTACAGTATTTACATTAGTCGGACTATTGTCCTCATCTTTGTCGCCATATTTGTCACAACGTTTCGGCCGTTGTACACTCCGGCCTTCTTCAGGTGGTTGGAATTTCGAACCGAACCCTTTATTTCGATCACTGGGGTAGATTGTTCTAGTTCCACGAGCCATGTTTGATGGATGTCAGTTATCAGTTATCTCCTGGTAATTTTTCCCTCTGAAAGTTCTCCACTGCCTGAACCAGGTATTGAACTCACACTGTTTCAGTCTGTCACTGGATCTAACAAACGCCATTATCCACTGTGCCATGTGTCCTTGAGGACATCTGGGTATGAATTTCTGAGTATTATAAACCTAATTTTTCAGCAATCATTTTTTACCAGTACTCATATTGCAATTTTTGCTGTTATCATTGCATGATTTTACCAGATCTCATATTGCAACTTTTTTGTTATCATTGCTGTTCTCTGGCACTCCTTATTACTGGTTCCCATATTGTATTTATTTCTATGCTTGGCTGACTCAGGAGATTTTTGTGGCCTAGCATATGTGCTGATTCCTTAAGTTTACAAATTTTCCAATTGTGTTCCTTGTCTATGATCTCCACCTGATTCCACAGGGGACGGAGATATCTGCGAAGTGTTGTCATGCTTTTGAAGGTTGTCCTGATGTTATATGGACCGCAGATCCTTTGTATTTTCTCTGATAACCCCTTCACATAAGGCAGGCAGACTGTTTTCTGAGTGTTGTTGTCCTCCTCCTCCTCCTCTTGTACCCGCCTATCCCAGTTTTGTGGGGCTGCTGCCATGTACCCAGGGTAGTTGTTACGTTGTAGGGTACTACTTATACTGACCAATTCCTTATCTAATGTCTCTGGGTCACCACTTATGACTTTTGCTCGGTGTTGTAAGCAACGGATGATCCCTTTCTTTACGCTGTATGGATGGTGGGAGTTGAAATTGAGGTACTGTCCGGTGAATGTTGGTTTACGGTATATGGATGTCTTGAACCCATGCTCTGTTCGAGATATTAGTACATCCAGGAATGGGAGTGTGTTGTTACTCTCTTTCTCTATTGTGAACTGTATCGATGGTCTTATTGCGTTCACATGGTCCAGTAGAACCTGGACATGTTCCTGGTGTGGCCAGAGTATGAAGGTGTCATCTACGTACCTTAACCATATAGTTGGCTTTAGAGATATAGATTCTAATACCATTTCTTCAAAGTATTCCATGTATATATTCGCCATTGCTGGTGATAATGGTGAGCCCATTGCTAAACCCTCATCCTGTCGATATATGTGTGATCCCATTCCGAAGTGTGTTGTTTGTGTACAGAAAGTCAACATCTCCATCAGATTATCTATTGGAATACTGGTCCGTTCTTCTAGGGAAGAAGGCCGGAGCGTACAACGGCCGAAACGTTGTGACAAATATGGCGACAAAGATGAGGACAATAGTCTGACTAATGTAAATACTGTACATAATACCTCATCTCAGAAATATAGACAGACTCTGAAGTAAAACCTATTCGTGCAAGGTGCGAGTGAATTCTGGGTAATTACCAACATTTAGCTGCCAAATGAGATTTACTAAAAGAAATAAAGAATCAAAGAGTCTATAGAAGACATGAACAGTAACTGAATATTGTACTTTCTAAAAGTGAACATCATACCAGGCATTTTCCTCTCAGAATACATTTTACAAATGAAGCCATGAGGGAGTTTTCGAATAAAGAAAGATGAGCTTGAATCAATCAACAAATAAAATAGTTAATTTGTTAAGACAGAGATCACTGTACTTGCAAGACATGGATAACTTTCAGAGTGGGAGTTACTCTCTATGGAACCCTGATTTAAAATCATTTGTGTTCAATAGAAAATAGAAACAACATTAAAATCAATTTAACTAATGTCTTTTATCAGATTGTATTCAGCCGTATTTTGCTATGCTTCAGATTTTGAATCAAACATGAGAAAATTATTGTTGTTTGCATTTTCTATATTTATACAACACATTTCAAGATCAGGATAAGTGAAAATTATGTGTATCTATTTGGAAAAAAAGAACAAAACTATATATAAGAAACTAAACAAAATAATATCATAGCAAAGAGCGATATTTATTCTGTTTAAAACACAGAAATGTGGCACAAGGCCAAAGGAGGGATTGGGAAAAGGACGGTCTTCTTCTGTCTTAACTATAACTTAGCTAGCCGCAAACACTGACCCAGTCGTACGAACAATATTCCTTACACCAAAACACCACATTCGTACGTACCTTTCTTACTACAACCACCATAATACCTCATCGTCTCTATGAAAATACTAACTAGTCCCCATATTTACAATTCAATGTCTGTGGGGGGGAGGGGAATAAAGCAAAGAGCTCATCAGAACACTTACCATGAAAATATTTATAGAGAAGGTACAGAGAGGCAATCTTACAGTGAAAAAACTGAGCCACCAGATCAGGACCAATAATATTACTGATTCTTCTTTGGATTTTATCAAGGAGCTCAAGGTAAATAGCAAGGGCACCAGACCATATGTGGCAGCAATATTCTAAGCATGGACGAATGGTAGACATATAGATATATAAGATAGATTCTGGAAGGAAAAATTATCTCACACAACACAGTGAACCAACTTTCTTAGCAGCTGGATTCAATATAGCTTTCTACTTCATGTTAGCTAAGAAGGCACAACAAGCCACTTTCCTGGAGGTTAGCATCAGCCATGCTGATGGAAGGCAGAGAGGAGTCTCTCAGATGATTAATGGGGAGAAGTTCAGTTTTGGAGGCATTAAAATTAACAAGCCATCTTTTGCCCCAGTTAACGATGGACTTGAGGTTGTTTTGGGCATTGGCTGATATTTTAACCTTGTCGGACTGATCAGTCTTACTATTGAGGCAGGAGTAAATGGTTGTCATCAGCATAGATACCAAGTTGAAATCTGATGTCAACTGAATGGAGAGTGTGATTGCTTGAAAAATACTGAGCATTAAATTGTGTTTTTATATGTAATTCAGCTTGAAGTGATGTGAGGAGCCTGCTGTGCATTGACGAGTTTTTGGTAATTTTGGCACCTGATGTTAGAGTATAGGCTCCAGCTGTAATTCAGTATATTACTATTATTATTATTATATATAAAAGCATATCAAAAGTATTTTTCTCTTTTACTCCAAAGCTTAAAAACTATCTCTGACTTTTTTATTATTATTATTATTATTATTATTATTATTATTATTATTATTATAGATTACTGAAGGTATTACATACTTCATGCCAAAAACAAGTGAAACAGAAGACCCAAAAAATTATAGATCAATAACATGTCTCTCCACAACGTATAAGTTGATCATGTCTGTCCTGACGAACCGTACTTATTCCTTTTTTGAAACAAACAGCATTCTTCCACTGGAACAGAAGGGATGCAGGAGAGGTTCATATGGCTGCAAAGATCAATTACTGATAAATAAAATGATCCTGGAAAATTGAAGGAGACGATGTAGAAATCTTAGCGCAGCGTGGATTGATTATCATAAAGCCTTTGATAGTGTTCCACATTCTTGGATCCTTAAGACTCTGGAAATGTATAAAGTCTCCCCTGTGGTATTAAATTTCCTTAAGCACAGCATGGGGATGTGGAACACCAAACTATGCCTTAGTCACACCAGAGGCACTGCCATATCCAACCGTCTAAATATCCGACGTGGAATCTTTCAAGGAGACTCTCTGTCACCCCTTCTGTTTTGTTTGTCATTAATCCCCCTTAATGCATGAACTGAACAACAGTAGCTATGGTTACAAAATAAATAAGGAAATATTCAATCACCTACTCTACATGGATGATCTCAAACTCTTTGCCAAAGACTAGAATGAGTTGAAGGGCCTCCTCAATATTGTAAAATACTTCAGTGATGACATAGGTATGGACTTCGGATTAGATAAATGTGCAAAAGTAAGATTCAAGAAAGTTAGAATTACAGAAACACCCTTAATAGATTTAGATTTTGGCACAAAGATTAGGCAACTGGAGCATGATGAAGCTTATAAGTACCTAGGAATTAGCGAAGGAGATGGCATACAACACCACCAAATGAAGGAGAAAGTAAGAAAGGAGTACTACAGATGTGTATGTCTGGTACTAAATACTAAGCTAACTCAAAAATAGAATATCAGCCATAAACACCTTGGCTGTCCCTGTGGTACAATACAGCTTTAATGTCCTTAACTGGACCATAGCTGAAATTAAGCAAATGGATGCCAAAATGAGAAAGCTTCTCACTTGCTACCACATACATCATCCCAAATCTGATGTTGATTGTCTGTATGTGCCCAGATCTGAAGGAGGCAGAGGATTAGTTCAACTAGAACTGTCCTACAAAACTACAACAATTGGCCTCCAAAGATACTTGGAAACTACAGAAGATTGGATGATGGTATGTGTCAAGGAACATGAAAGTACCAAGCATCTATACTCCGTAATAAAGGAAGCCAACAAATTCAAAATGGAGTTTCAAATGGGTGCAGAAATACAAGTAAAGCACAATACACTGGTTGATACAGAATACAGAAACAATGGCAAGAAAAACAAGATAAATCGTGGCCAATATTCTGCCTGTACCAAACAAGCTGATGAAGACAAACTCCATATTCATCAGTGGCTACATAGTGCAGGATTAAAAGCTGAAACTGAAGGTTTTATCCTTGCTGCACAGAACCAGTGCTTGTTAACTAGAAATTATCAAGTACATATACTAAAATATTGTGTTAGCCAAAATGCAGATTCTGTGATAAATATCCAGAAACAACTGACCATCTTGTATCAGGTTGCACTATATTGGTACCCACTGAATATAAAACCCGGCATGACAGAGTGGGCCAATATCTGCACTTGAAAATTTTCAACTTCTACGGGAAGGAAACTAAAAGAAACTGGTATGAACACCACCCAGACCTGTTTAAAAAGATAGGACCTATTACAATTTTATGGGACTACACAATACACACAGACAAAACAATCAAAGTTAACCACCCAGACATTGTTATTAGAGACTGCAAACAAAAAAGTGCCTCCTTATTCCTATGGCAGTCCCTGCAGACTGCAATGTATCTTTGAAGATCTTCAAAAAGCTATCAAAATACAAGGACCTTGAAATTGAAATCTCAAAAATGTGGCACATGGGAACATCAACAATCCCTGTTGTTGTTAGAGCCCTTGGATTGGTTGGAAAAGATTCCAGTAGACTCATTGAAGGGATTCCTGGAAGCCCATGCCTTAAAGAAATACCAAAATTGTTCTGACACGTACAGTTCACACCATACGAAGGGCTTTATCTATGCAAAATATGTGTGTGTTTTTTATGTTTTTTTTTAATTTGTCAGTGGAAAATGTCATGATGCCATTTCTAACATTAGGTCTCTGGATGGGACCCAGAAAGAAATGTGTACACACCAGAAATCAAAGGAGATATAATAATAATAGTAATAATAATAGTGATAGTGAAGTCAGAGATAACCTTCAGTTGTGCATGTAAAATGAGCTTTGGAGTAAAGATCTATATAAATGAAAGTACTTTGGATACACACTCATTCCATTATGCTATATTCTGAGTTTATTTTGCAAGAGAAAATTTCTTCTTGATATAATCTCTAATTTTAAGTGAAAAAAAAAGGGCAAAAATAAATGTTCATAAAGATTTGATGTTATCTTCATGTTAAACAATAATCAAAATCCCAATAGAGTGACAAAACAAGAATTCATGAGAATTTTCTCTTTTAGACCCACACCTACTTCCTAACTGCTGAGCAATACTAACTTTCACTTTCACTTTCACTTTCACTACCTATTCACTACTGAGACTGTTTATGCATGACAGAATTCTCCAAGAGCTTCTTTGCAAATAAACATGAGCTAATCAATTTGTGGAAGAGAAGATACTAAGAGATTACTGAAAACAATAATTACCAAAAATTGGAATAAAGCATTTCCTTGAATGAATGAATGAATGAATGAATGGTGTAGCAAGCAGATTTTGAAATCAACATCATTGTTGTTGTTATTAACCATTTGATAGAAAAGCAGGAGATTTACTTTGTTATTTTTCAAGTGATTGTTTTCAGCTTTCTTAATTATGCCTTAAAGATACATTGATTATTTCATGATGTGCAATCACAAGGCTTTGTTGCTTAAGGTTTTTGCTTTATTATTACTTAGCTTTTATAGTGATTTTCCCAACATTTAATTAATTTACAGTTTGTTATTGGATATAAGAAAACATCATTAACATTTCAAATATGAAAATAAAACGTTGCACATTTTCAATGTTGGATGTTAATAAGTAAAACATGATTTTACCATTGTCTTTTTCTTCTTTTTAATCAATTCACCCCAAGCAAAGCAACAAAGCCACAAGGAGTTAATGAGTGTGAAAACATAAGAAAAGGAAAAACATTACTGAGAAGAAGAACAACAAGAGAAGAGGAATCAAGAAGACAAACATAATAATGGACATTGCATTTAAATTTCTGAAGATCAAAGTTGTCTAGAAAGCAAGAAGCCAGCCAGAATTCCACAAGCTAGAAGTGAGAGAAAAGAAACTGCTAGCATAAAACTTATAGTTGCATCCAGCCAATTCAAATGCAAAATGATGAGACCTTTCTGCCAATCTGGTACTGCACTTAAATTCACTTATTTTGTGATGTCAGCAAACACTAGTTGCCACTTTTGTGATGTCAATGAATACTCATTGTCACTTTCATAATTCTCGTTGTAGTAGAGACTTTGTAATCGCAGATACAACTATAGTAATGCCGTTGAACAATACTGGTGTCAGATGTCTTTGAATATCACTCGTACTAATAGTACTTGCTTGATAATACTCGCTCAAAGAGTAACCACTGAATAATGATCCAAATAGTAATCCATATAGTGATCACTTAGACGTCACACTAATTCCCATATATACATTTCCTTTCCCATCATGTGATTTACTTATTCAAAATGGGATCACCTGTGTTTGCTCTCTGGCGATCTGTGTTCAAACTCTAGTGTTAGCAGCGGCACTTTATTCTTATATAACAAGGGAAAAAGTTTATCTGAACAATTACCATGAAAATATTTATATAAATGGTACAGGGAAGCTATATTATGGAAGTGGGAAAGTCAGGATCAATAACAATGCAGATTCTTTTTTTGGATTTTATCAAGAATCTCTAAATATATAGCAGGAGTGCCAGACCAGATGTGGCAGCAATTTTCAAAGCATGGACAAATGGTAAACTTATAAATGTGTAGGATAGATTCAGGAGATAAAAATTGTCTAGCATGGCACAGTGAACAAACTTCCTTAGTAGCAGACCAAGCAATTGATTCAATATAATCTTCCGACTTCATGTCAGCAGAGAACATTAGCCTGAGAAGGGACAACAAGCCACTTTCCCAGAGGTTAGCAGAAAACAGAATAGAAAGCAGAAAAGGATCTTTCAGATGATTAATAGAGTGCAGTTTCATTTTGGGGGTGTTAAGATTAACGAGCCATTATAATTTCACCCCAAGCAAGGTGATAATGCCATTAGGACACAAGGAGTGAAAGAGAATGAGAAGACTTTAGTAAGGATAAGTAAAGAAAAAGTTTTATATTAATATTCACCCAATACAAGGCTTGAAAGTCATCCAAAGTAGAGGGTTACTGTTAAAATGATTATGATGAATGAGATGTGTGATATGAATAAAAGGAAAGGTCGTAAGAAATAAAGGATAGCTAATGATTGACCCTTGACTTGAAGAAGTTAAGTTTGTAGTGTTAAGAGAATTCTCCATGAGGAATCCTGTTCCACAAAGTAATAGTTCCTAGGAAGAAGCTGTCTTGGTGGAGCTTTGTTCTTACATCTTGATATAAGAGGGGATTTGCCTCTTTGGAAGTAGTATGGTGTCTCTTATTGTTATTATTATTGGGTTTGGTGCATAATTATCAGGCGTTTTTAAACAATATTATTATGAAAAAAGAAACATAACAATTCAACAATAACATTTTTAAATGATTATTCCAGACTGTACGATTATTAACACACACCTGAAAATAAAATGATATTTTTATTAAAAATAGTAAGCAAAACAGCAATTTTTATTAACAAATAACTCACCTACAAAAAACGCCTGATAATTATGCACCAACCCAATATTATTACTTTTGATTTTCTGCTATATTTACAGTAATTTATCAAGTCTTTCAGCTGAGACCGAAAGTCAGTGAGTTTTATTAAGAAGTTACTATGCATACTGAAGTGAATTGAGTTTTCCTAAATATGTGAGCTGTATTCATTAACACTATCTTTTGTATTTCAGATAAGAATGAGTTTCCTAGGATTTTCTTCATGTATGTATTATTATTCTTTCACTTCAGTTCTGATAATTTTTATGTTGACGCTCCACACTATTTCAAACAAAAAGTTAGGAAAGAAACCCCCATCAGTACCTACAGGACTTGAGAAACATATTTTCCTGAAAAATTATTTTAAGGGAAAGATTGGTGCTACTATAGTACAATATCAACCATCCATTTTCTACTACAGTATGATATCTACTATTCATTTTCTACTATGGTATATCTAATATTTCTATTCTACCATAGTATGATATTTATTATTCCTATTCTACTATGGTATCATATCTACTATTCCATTTCTACCATAGTATGATATCTACTATTCATTTTCTATTATGGTATGATATCTACTATTCCTTTTCTACTATGATATGATATCTACTATTCCTTTTCTGCCATAGTATGATATCTACTATTCATTTTCTATTATGGTATGATATCTACTATTCCTTTTCTACCATAGTATGATATCTACTATTCATTTTCTATTATGGTATGATATCTACTATTCCTTTTCTACCATAGTATGATAACTACTATTCATTTTCTATTATGGTATGATATCTACTATTCCTTTTCTACTATGGTATGATATCTACTTTTTCTTTTTCTACCATAGCATGATATTTATTATTCCTATCCTACTATGGTGTGATATCTACTATTCCTTTTCTACCATAGTATGTTATCTACTATTCATTTTCTATTATGATATGATATCTACTATTCCTTTTCTACTATGGTATGATATCTACTATTCCTTTTCTACCATAGTATGATATCTACTATTCATTTTCTATTATGATATGATATCTACTATTTCTCTTCTACTATGGTATGATATTTACCAACTGTTGGAAGCATGAAACATATTAAAAACCCTAACCCTAACACTTAAAAAGGATACCACTTCATCTTCAATTGAGATTATTTTGTCTGACGTTAGCTTGTTTATTTTTGTAATGGAATTACATAAATACCTCCTTTATGAATACAAATTCGATAAATACCCCACACTTTAGGTCAAAATAACCATGTATGTAGTTTGAGGAATTAATTGCTGTAGTCCGTAAGTAGATTGTTTGGTAGAGTGCATCATCATTTATGGTAGGTCACAAATGCCTCCATAGATATCATACTATAACAGCGCCAAAAGATTTTATAAATTTCAACTGACAACAGCACTGACTGCTCAGTCAATAAATGATGAAAGTTTCCTTATAAAGAAACAGCTAATATTACCATTACCATTAGCCAGAAAAAACTGGTTATGATGCTTCCAAGGCAACTTTCAAATAGCATCCACCACCCTGGAAATTTTCACACGCCACCCACCACCCATATGGGGTGAGATGAATTTCAAATCAGACAAGGAAAGATAAATGTACAATTGGCCACTACTTAATGCTCATTATAGTGAAGAAGAAAAACAATGAATACAGGGTGTGATGGGTAAATCTTTGGCATTTATAGTCTTAATTTTGCACATGCATTTTGTTTTTGATTTTGTTGACTGCACAATATAGTAGGGTCAGTTGGGCACCATCTATGCGAAAAAGAGCACCATGATGAAATTCCCTCCAACAGAAATTTGGAAATGGCATGCTGTACTTCAGAGTGTTTGGGTGTCAGTCTGAGGACAGTGCAAAGGATTCAGAAAGAGTTGGATGATATATCCAGTCAACATCACGGTGTTTGGAGTGATCACTAGTGATGGCGACGTTATGCCTTCATTCATCTTCTCACAGGGTCTACATCAAGTGCCTTGAAGAGGGTCAAGAAAATGGCTGCTGGAAGACCCTATGTCTGGCAAGGAGATTCTGCACCATGCCATACAAACAGGAGAATGCAGTCATAGCTGTCAGACAATTTCTGTAACCACATCACCCCTTACATCTGGCCACCTAACTCCCCAGACTGCAACCCCCTTGATTATTATGTGTGGGGCACAGTTAAGTGAGAGACCAACAAAACTCCTTGTAGCAAAAAAGATGAACTCAAGACAAGGATTATGGCACCAACTTAAACAAGGAGACAGTCCAGAAGAGTTGCAGGAGATTCCAAAGTTGCCTGGAGGTTGTGGTTGAAGCTGATGGTGATTTTATTGAATAAATTTACTCTTTAGTATTTCAAGATATTTTTGTGTAGTTTTGATAAATATATATGTTAAAATGAGATGTCAGTGTTATTTTCATTTTTGCATAACTTAGACAGCACTTCATACATAGCTCCATATATAACAAGAAAATGAAAGTAAAAAGATACCTACATACTAACATACTATTACAGTTCTTTTTTTTTTAATCCTTTCATCCCAAGCAAAGAAATAATGCCACTAAGACACAACTGGTTACTAGGAGTGGAAAAGAATAAACAGACTTTTAGTGAGGAGAAAGGTCAATAAAAGAACAGGTCTCAGAAAGATAGCAATTAACATTGCATTTAAATTTTTGGAGATTATAGGTTGCAAGAAATCAGAAGAGTTTTCCACAAGTGAGAAGTGCGAGAAAAGAAACTATTATATTAGAACTTACAGTTACATCTTGCTATTCCAACAGTAAAACAATGAAATCTAGTAGCCAATCTAATAGTATGCTTAAATTTATATGGTTGAGATATCAAGGAGAGCTCATTAGAACAAATGTCATGAAAATATTTATAAAAAAGACAGAGGGAAGCCATATTTTATTATAATATATATATACTTTCTAAAAATGGATATCCTTTGGATGTTTTGGATACTGTTATCCATGACGTCATCAATAAATTTCATAGGGTTAAGCCACATTTTCTTAAAAAATGTCCAGATTATTTGCATCTTCCCTTATATGTACTCTAGAAATTTCAATATATCATTTCTTCCCTTTTTGGATGTTCTTGTTCATAGGATTAGTAGTGACAAGTTTTTGACTTCTGTATTTAAGAAGGCTACTTTTTCGGGACTTTATACACATTGGGACTCTTTTTGTCCCAGACAACGAAAAGTTAATTTGATTAGGACCCTAATTTATAGGGCGCTTATGATCTGTTCTGATAGCTTTCTCTGCGGTGAAATTGATTTTATTAAGATGACACTTTCTAAAATGGATATCCTTGGATGTTTTGGATTCTGCTTTCCATGATGTCATCAATGAATTTCATAGGGTTAAGCCGCATCTTGTTAAAAAATGTCCAGTTTATTTGCGTCTTCCTTTTATTGGTTCAATCGAATTTCCGATGCGATTAATAGCTGTTATTTTTCGGCTAATGTCCGGGTAATATTTGTTACACGTCCTATTTTTTCTTCCATTCGTAAGGATGTCCTCCCCCCCCCCCATCATGTTAATTCAGTGATTTATAAATATAAGTGTAGTTGTGGACTCGACGACATAGGGAGGACAGCTCAACATTTGGATCTGAGAATAAAGCAAAACTTACCCCCAGGATTTTGAATCCGGATGCTAGAAAAAAGTCAACTAATTAATACTTCTGGCTCTTCTATTGCAGAGCATGTTATAAATAGTAGGAGTTGTGTCTTTGAATTTAGGGTGAACCGTTTTTCTATTTTATAGAGGTCCCACTCCTCATATCACATCAAGGTTCTAGAGTCCTTGTTTATCAGACCCTGTGAGCCTTTCCTCTGTAAACATAGGGAATGCTTACTGGGTCTGAATGTTATTGGACTCTAGCTTTCTTGAAATTCATTTTTTTTGGCCTCCATTGGTTACCATTATTATAAATTAAATTTACACATTTACATGTTTATTTTTTATATCCCAGAAATAAACTTGATAAGGCTGGGACAAAACCAGTTTTTCTTTAGCTTTTAAAATATACATTAAAATGCCATATTAGTTATGCTGATTCCTAGCTATCCTTAAATTTTGTACTACAAAAAACTTATTAAAATACATATATATATATGTATGTGCAATAGTAAAAGTTTTGATAACTAGTCATATATGAGTCCTCTGTAGTGGTAGTCTAATTCAAATATGTGAATAAAGAAAACAGTAATCTGCCCAAGATTAAAATATATATTCTCCATGTTTGTGTGATTACTTATTGATCACTATGATATAGACTAAACGACTTTCCTTCCTACCATAGGCATATATCTGACTTCAAAAATCACTATGATAAGATTAGGTGCCTTGATTTGCGTTTGATCATAAAGCCAAGATAAAAGTTAAATGAGATCAAGGTAGTTTCGTGTACTATATGACATCAAGTCTTGGCCTTATAGATACATATACATGTATGTATGTGTATATATATATATGAAATCTGTTCAGAAAAGATCCAACAAGTTGACATTAATAAAAAAAAGAAATACCAACCTAGAGTAATTCTACCTTTCAAAGGTGTCACTCTGGAACTTTACTAACATATCCCATTATCCCTTTCAATTTTCAAAATAGTTGGCCATGTCCTCTTTTGAGGTTGCCATCAGTTTCCTTGTCACAATCTGATTAATTTCTTCCACGGTCTAAAATATCCTCCCTTTCAATGACAGTTTTAACTTTTGTTAAATTCAGTGGTTGTAAAAAATTAAGTCTAGATAGTTGACAGACCTGAATAGGGTAATGTCTTGCCTATGAGAATGTGACGCTACAAACCTATTTTCTTCAATTATATTTTCTGTTTGAATTTCTGGCATGATGAGTTATTATTTACACTATTTACATTCAGACTATTGTCCTCATCTTTGTTGTTTATATCACAATGTTCCAGCCTAGTGGATTAAAGCATTGGTTTGTGTTATATTCCGTGCTAAGGGAATAAATACTTAACACCAGGTGGATACTAGAAGAAAGGTTTATTGTACACAACAAGTACAATATGAAATATGGTACAGTTATACGCACAGGTCAATCTAATAGTGAGTGCACTAATTGAAAGGTCGGACGTGCTTGCGTCTTCTCGCTCTCACTCTTCTTCTAGTCTGTCATAGACAGTTGACTTTATAGGTACTTACTACCTATAGTGTGATCATTCATGGGAGTGACTGGTTATTCCATTATACCAGTTTGTGAATTTGGTGACACAGTATCAAGCCGGGCACTGTGTACTTGGACTCAGTGGAAATGGGACAAGCAATAACTGAGCAGTACTAAAAATAAGAACTAGATGAGATATCTCACCTAGACATGGAACAAGAACAGTCTACCAATGTAGATTAAATAAAGGGTTCAGTCTCTGTATGTTACCTGGACTGACATGCACCTGATGAAGGCTGGAGGCCGCAACAGCTGAAAAATTGTGACAACAAAAATGATTAGGACATTGGTACAAATATAAATAGTGTAAATTACAGCTGTATTTTATTCATTTATATATTCACCATTATTTGCAATGATTTGTTCCCACTTAGCAAGCATCTCTTTGATAACTTTTGAGTAAAATTCCAGTTTGTGACGAGTTCTTTAATCTGGTTTTCATTAGAGAAATATTTTTCCATTAAAGCGTATTGTAGTGATTGAAAAAGGTAATAATTGGTTGGTGTAAAGTCAGGTAAATATGGCAGGTGAAACAGAACAGATTAACTGAGTTCCAAAATTGTTTCTATCTTATTCCTTCTGTATGTCATCCATGGGACACATGACTGTAGAAGAATGGTAAGAGTTTTCTGCGAATGAATATGCTTTCTGTCATCCAGCTGAACACATGAACAAAGTCATCCATTAAATATGTCAATACACAGAGCAGCTGTTTCAAGTCACCTGCAGTTAATGCATTCAAATTCCTAATTAATATTTTTTTCTCTTTTAAGAATATTATATTCTGATGTTGGTCATCATTGCTGACAAATAATATTTTGTAGCTTAAATTTCCAGTGAGATAGATACCATGACTTAGTGTGAATCTCAAGTTCTAACTAAATAGAACTTGTCATCTTATGTCCACAACTGGTTCCAACCTGTTTGTCGTAAATCGATCTGGTTGTAAGTCAGCCTGTAATTAATTTTGCAATCATTTTATCTTTCTTTAGGCATTATCGTATTTCTTTACATTTGATACCATTTGTATCATCTCACTGCACATTGTTTTCCTTTCTCTTTACATTCATCAGGTAAAAGTCAAACAGTGCATATTACAGTACTATTAGTTTAGTATTTGCTAAACATACAAAAAACCTAAAACACAGGTGCAAAAAAAAACAGAAAACATTTTAATTGCAAAACATACAAAAATACATGCAAACATCTTATTAGCCACTGGTACTTGTTGTGGACTGTCAATGTTATCAGCTGTCCTTCAAAATCATTAACACAGTATAGTGTAAAAACTTTAGATCATGTACAATTCCATTCACTTTCTTTCCTACACTGTACCCTTTGCTTGCCGTTTGTCTCAAAAAGGACCTCCAATCGGTTGTGGACTTGGGCAGGAATTGGCTGGTTAACTTTAATGCCTCAAAAGCAAAACTGCTCTCTATTACTCACCACAGAGAACCATCCCTGCCTCCCATTAGAATGTCTGACGCTCAACTTCTCGAGAACACATCTCTGCAGCTTCTCGGTCTCACATTGTCTGCTGACCTGAGATGGAACAAAAACATTGAGTCAATAGCTTTGTCCACCGCAAGAAATGTTGGCTCCCTGTGCCGCGACAGGAAATTTTTCTCACCAGAGTCGATCCTTCAAATCTATAAATCAACCATTCACCCTTGTATGGAATATTGTTGCCATATATGGTCTGGAACCCCTTCTGTTTATCTCAAGGTCCTTGATAAAATCCAGAGACGGATATGCAATGTAATTGGCCCTGACCTGGCATCTCATCTGCAGTCACTCTCTCACAGATGTGCTGTCACCTCCCTCAGTATTTTTTACAAATACTTTCATGGTAACTGCTCTGGTGAGCTGCTTTTGCTGGCTCCCAGACTTCATGAATTTAAGCGCTCAACTAGGCTGGCATCTCGCTCTCACCCTTTCACTGTCAAAACTGTTAAATGTAGCCGTCTCTTCTACTCCAATAGCTTCATGTCTCACACTTCTCGCCTGTGGAACTCCCTCCCCTTTTCCTGTTTCCCTGATAGCTATAATCTCCAACTATTCAAATGTAATGTCAATCGACGTCTCCAGATGCCTTGATCTATCCCCTATCCTTCTCTTCATCCTTTCCCCTATCACTCCTCTTGCCCCAACTCTCTGTAACCCCTTGCGTGCTAGTGGCTTCCTGCATTGCTTGGAGTGAAATGCTTTAAAAAAAAATATTAATCAACCATCATTTTTGTGTCAAGATCAATGGCTTTTCTCTCTTTCTTAGCAGGTTGAGGAGTAGACAAAGACAATTGCCTCTTGGGAGACATCTTGGAACTTTTTTGAATAAAAATTTCTGATGAAAATAAACTTGAGGAAAAGTGTGTTGAACCGAGTTTCCTCTAATACTGACCTTCAGGCATGCAAAAGAGAAATTGTCATACACCAAGCTGGGAAACTTGCATGCTGCCAGACATCCAATAGTGATGGCCAGACGACCAAACATACGAATTTGCAGTTCTTGTCATAAAGTCAAACATTCATAAGTCACATAGATCTTAAGTCAATGATGACTTATACATGATAACTACCTCTAGATAACTCGATTTTACCTTAGAATTGTTCAGGGATGGCAGTGAGAATCGATCATGTGATTGTCAAGTTGCTGTGAAGATGTTACATCTTCAATGGATGCCAGCCTGCACCTTTTATAGGTGTCTTCACAAACATCAGACCTCTTTCCTTTTAATTCACTGGTGAGATACTGTTTAGCTGGTGCATTCCCAGAAAATTTATGAATTGTGCCTGTGTACACCAAAGGCCAGTAACAAACTACCAGAACAAAGAATAGCTGACCAGTAAAGGATATTTCTAACAAACTAATTCTCTATCTTTGGAGGAAACGTATAAGAATTTATTCTATATTATCTCCACTTGAGATTGTTGGAGTTGGTAAGGGAAGACAAATTTTGACAATTATCTTTAGTAAGAGATTCTAATTAACACAACTAAGAAAGACCAAGAACTTTTTCTTCTTTTATATGTTGTGTTTCTTCAGAACATTGCAGTAACAAATCAGACACATGATAAGACTTAAGAAAGCTTTATTGAGCTTGTGTCAGGAGGTACAGCTATACTGCTTATTTATAGTATCTAAGTGAGGGAAATTTCTTCTTTCAAGGGAGACAATCGTCATCAAGAGAGGTCTATACTACAGAGGTCTGCAATCATGGCACTCCACAACCTGCTATTCTTTATAGTTCTAAGTAGCTTTTGACCCTTTGTCATCCCTCTTTTTCTACTATCTATTCAAACAAATTTATTAAATAAGTTTAATGACAAGAATATTAGTCTGAGTTTAATTATTAATGATTGTAATTATGTTAAAAACTAGCAGGCTTTGCCTGCTTGCTGTCACTTCACAAAGGAAGGTATATTCACTACTTGAAATCTTTGAAACAAAAATTTTAAATGAACATTTCATTCATAAATTGGTTGTAAACATGAAAGAAAACATTTGTATTTATTCAGAATCTAATGTTTACCTTAGAAAAATAACCTGGTAATTTTTCTAGGAAAAAATTAGTCGTTTTTCGATTGGATTAATGTTATTGCTCACTATTTATGAAATGTTGAACCTCAATGTAGATGTTCAATATATTTGTTCAAAGAATATGACTGCAAAGACAGAGGAAATTAATTGGTTGGGTGTGGGGGCAGGCTTGTTATCATTAAGGAAAGTTTTACAAATTATAGATGCCAACTTGTTAAAGGCCAACTAAAATGCAAATTTTGAACACTTTTTTACACTATATAAGACAATATTGCTAATCAGAACCATTTTTGATATGAAAATCAAAGCAATCCTCAAATAAAAGAAGAGTAATGAAGGACAGTTAATTAATAAAATATACATTTTTAAAATCAATATGCCAGTTAAAGTGATATGGCCTGGAAGTCCGTATATATATATATATATATATATGGACTTCCAGGCTTTTCAGGCTTAACTAATTGGCATATAGATTTAAAATAAGTATATTTTATTAATGTGTGTATATATATATATATATATATATATATATATATTCATGCATGTTTCATTAAATAATATAGACAAGTTTTGACTATGTATTTTAAGTAAATTTCTTTCATATTGTCTGATAAGCTTAATAACATTATCATTGAAAGATGAAAGAAAAACACCATATTGATATATGTTTTTTAATCCTATGTAAGCATTTGGCTTACATTGGTCATTATCAAAGATGACAATTACATTTCAATATATTAAACAATACACGGACAAAACAATAATGATAGTCTGTTTTTGCTGCATGAAAGATTTCCAAGCAATGACAAACTCGTGTATACGAGACACGAGGCGAAAATCGCACCGCAGCTCGTGACGTCACACATGACCACACGAGAGTGAAAATGAGAAGTATTAAGTATGGAAAGCCGTTAGTATAAACCAATGGCTTCTGTTATCAATTATAGGCATTTAAGGATATTTGTGGAGATTTCATAGTTTATTTTGTTCAGGTTAGGCTTCAACTGTTTTATGTATATAGCTTCAGGAATTTTTAGTTATATATATAGTGCTGTTCGATAAAAGTTACTCACCTGATTTTTTTACTAAATGTTCTCTTCTCCGATGAAATGAAAGTTGAACTAAATTCAAAAGATAAGCAATCTAAAATCTGAAGAAGAAGCTTTGAAAGCTCTTTGAATTTAGCAGTAAGTACTGTCAAGCATGCGTTCAGTATAATGTTCTGGGGATGCTTTTCTTTTCATGGAACTGGTTTCTTAAAACCTATTGAAAAGACCCTCAGGAGCGAGCAGTACAAGAGAATTTTAGAGTCTTGCCTGCTCCCTTCTGCTGAAAGGGTGCAAATCGACCCCACCAAGTTCATTTTTATGCAGGATAATGCTCCCTGTCACAAATCAAAATTGATGAAGGAATACTTTGATGAGAAGCAGGTGAGTGTTATGACATGGCCACCCCAATCACCATAGAAAACTTATTGGAGCATTATAAAGTACAGGCTCTCGAGAAAGCAGTTGAGCAACAAAGTAGATTTGATTGTGAATTTCATATCCGAATGGAATTCAATGCTTGGAGATGAGATTTGCCAGAACCCAATCAAGTCAATGCCAAAAAGGGTTGAAAAGGTTATTCAAAATAAAGGAGGACCCATAGATTATTAAATATTTCGAACTATATTAACTATTATAAATAAATTATACCGCTATTATTCTTTATTTAAAGCTGTTCGGTTATGTTTCTATTGATTACTAGTTGCAGGAAATGAGTCACTTATTTTTTCACAGAGTTTTTCCCTAAATCTCGTTTATATCCAAAATTATAATTATCAATAGAATACCTTAGGGTGAGTGAACTTTTTTACTAGGTGGTCATGAAGGGGGTCTTTATATTAGTAAGATTAAAAATTAGTTTGACCCCAAAAACAATAGGCGAAAAAATTTTTAAGTAAAAAAATCAGGTGAATCACTTTTATCAAACAGCATTGTATATATATATATATATATATATATATATATATATATATATATCAATTTATAATACAGATATTGAGCTCTTAGCATGTAAATTACTATAAAGTAGAGTTGGGACTTTTTAATCTAAGAATTTGTGGGAGAATTGAGCTCTGTCATGAAGATGATATTGTCATTTTTTGTGGTTGAAATATTAGTGATCTTATGATGATAGTGTTGAGAGTTTTGGCACTGATTATAAGGTGGTTACTCTGTTGATGATACTCATAGTTTTTAAGGAAAATGATCATCATCATATTATGGTATTAATGGCAGAGATGGTATTGATTTTAAAG
Organism: Acanthosepion esculentum; assembly: GCA_964036315.1. Lineage (NCBI taxonomy): Eukaryota > Metazoa > Mollusca > Cephalopoda > Sepiida > Sepiidae > Acanthosepion > Acanthosepion esculentum. Next base: position 128,667,581 of record OZ038477.1, on the reverse strand, counting down.
AGAATGATCTTGTCAGTGTTTGTAATGGCAGTGATATTGACTGCAGTGATTGTGATGGTTTACTGGTTGCACACCAAATGGTGCCAATTGATTATAAATAAAATTCCACTGGAAAGAGTTGCTATGTTTAATGGTCACAACTTTTATTTCTGTTCTTTGTAAACTTTTTCTCTTTCTTTTAATCTTTCAGCACACTGACATTTTGCCAACACATATTTTTAAGCCGTGGCTTTTGTTAGTTTTTAAATATCCATTTTTTTGTTTATTTTCATAATAGTCGCTCAGTTGATTGTGAGGAACGAGACCAGAAGGAAAAAAAGGTCAAAAAGAGAAATAAAGTACTAAAGAAATCAATACAGCCATGAATATACAAACATTTATACCTGTATATATAATAAATTACATGTATACATGAACAGCAATCGAAAGAGTAATAGACAGAGATAACTGTGAAAGAGAATTCATGAAATGTGAAGGTCAGGGTAATGATAATGTTAGCCGCTTACTTATAAGAGAACATTTGGAATTCATTGACCGAGCAGCCGGTACTACTCAAGTTATGCTTTTCTTCACTCCCTGGCCATTGGGCTGGAATAAAAATGTAGTATTTGTTCTTCTCATCTTTAATGGCAATGGTAAGATTAGCTGTTTCCTTATAAGGAAATATTTGGCATTCATTGACCGAGAAGCCAGTGCTACTCGAGTTATGCTTTTCTTCACTCCCTGGCCATTGGGCTGGAATAAAAATGTAGTATTTGTTCTTCTCATCTTTAATGGCAATGGTAAGATTAGCTGTTTCCTTATAAGGAAATATTTGGCATTCATTGACTGAGAAGCCAGTACTACTCGAGTTATGCTTTTCTACACTCCTTGGCCATTGGGCTGGAATCAATGTGTAATGTCTGTTTTCCTCACCTCTCATGTTAATAGATGATAATGATAATATTAGCCGTTTCCTTATAAGGAAACATTCAAAATTCATTGTCTGAGCAGCCAGTTCTACTATCAGTTTAAATTTATAAAGTCTTTCTGTTAACACAATTTTTTTAAGAAAATTAGTTTCTTAAATTCACTAAATTTTATCGCTCTTTCCAGTACTGATGTGGGTTTTCTTTCTAACGTTATGTTTAAAACAGGATGGAAAGTCGAAAATCTCCACTATGTCATTATTTTCTCTTCAAGTTACATGTGCTATCCATTTTAATTGTTGCTGTTGTTGAAAGTCCTTAAGTGATGTGGATGCTGTTATTTGGTACATTTATGTGTTTGTGTTTCTGTAGCACAAATCTACAAGGTTTGAAGAAGGTTGGTCTTCACTAAGATCCACAGGTTTCATTCCCTCTAAGACGTTTTTAATTATTGATCGGAGAAAATGTTTGAATACAACTGACAGTTTAGTGTTGACAGGCTCTAATCATGTAAATCTACCTATATATGCATGTAAATATATCAATAAGTAACTGCTTGGGAATACCAGGTGTTGTAAGCTTGGATGTGTAGGTGGTGTAATAAATAATGTATGTTTCTTCATTTGCACTAATCCTACCAGTGGCCTCGTACCGTGAAGTGTAAATTTGGAAATATTCCACTAAACAGGTATGAAATGACCATTCCAAGACTTTATATTGTAATATCTATATGTACATACAATCAATGAATTACAAGACTTCATATTGTAACATCTCTATGTACATACAATCAATGACTTCCAAGACTTTATATTGTAATATCTCTATGTACATATAATCAATGACTTCCAAGACTTTATATTGTAACATCTCTATGTACATACAATCAATGAATTCCAAGACTTTATATTGTAACATCTCTATGTACATACAATCAATGAATTCCAAGACTTTATATTGTAATATCTCTATGTACATATAATCAATGACTTCCAAGACTTTATATTGTGATATCTCTATGTACATACAATCAATGACTTCCAAGACTTTATATTGTAATATCTCTATGTACATACAATCAATGACTTCCAAGACTTTATATTGTAATATCTCTATGTACATACAATCAATGACTTCCAAGACTTTATATTGTAATATCTCTATGTACATACAATCAATGACTTCCAAGACTTTATATTGTAATATCTCTATGTACATACAATCAATGACTTCCAAGACTTTATATTGTAATATCTCTATGTACATACAATCAATGACTTCCAAGACTTTATATTGTAATATCTCTATGTACATACAATCAATGACTTCCAAGACTTTATATTGTAATATCTCTATGTACATACAATCAATGACTTCCAAGACTTTATATTGTGATATCTCTATGTACATACAATCAATGAATTCCAAGACTTTATATTGTAATATCTCTATGTACATACAATCAATGACTTCCAAGACTTTATATTGTGATATCTCTATGTACATACAATCAATGACTTCCAAGACTTTATATTGTAATATCTCTATGTACATACAATCAATGACTTCCAAGACTTTATATTGTGATATCTCTATGTACATACAATCAATGACTTCCAAGACTTTATATTGTAATATCTCTATGTACATACAATCAATGACTTCCAAGACTTTATATTGTAATATCTCTATGTACATACAATCAATGACTTCCAAGACTTTATATTGTAATATCTCTATGTACATACAATCAATGACTTCCAAGACTTTATATTGTAATATCTCTATGTACATACAATCAATGACTTCCAAGACTTTATATTGTGATATCTCTATGTACATACAATCAATGACTTCCAAGACTTTATATTGTGATATCTCTATGTACATACAATCAATGACTTCCAAGACTTTATATTGTAATATCTCTATGTACATACAATCAATGACTTCCAAGACTTTATATTGTAATATCTCTATGTACATACAATCAATGACTTCCAAGACTTTATATTGTAATATCTCTATGTACATACAATCAATGACTTCCAAGACTTTATATTGTGATATCTCTATGTACATACAATCAATGAATTCCAAGACTTTATATTGTAATATCTCTATGTACATACAATCAATGACTTCCAAGACTTTATATTGTGATATCTCTATGTACATACAATCAATGACTTCCAAGACTTTATATTGTAATATCTCTATGTACATACAATCAATGACTTCCAAGACTTTATATTGTGATATCTCTATGTACATATAATCAATGACTTCCAAGACTTTATATTGTGATATCTCTATGTACATACAATCAATGACTTCCAAGAGTTTATATTGTGATATCTCTATGTACATACAATCAATGACTTCCAAGACTTTATATTGTGATATCTCTATGTACATACAATCAATGACTTCCAAGACTTTATATTGTGATATCTCTATGTACATACAATCAATGACTTCCAAGACTTTATATTGTAATATCTCTATGTACATACAATCAATGACTTCCAAGACTTTATATTGTGATATCTCTATGTACATATAATCAATGACTTCCAAGACTTTATATTGTGATATCTCTATGTACATACAATCAATGAATTCCAAGACTTTATATTGTAATATCTCTATGTACATACAATCAATGACTTCCAAGACTTTATATTGTGATATCTCTATGTACATACAATCAATGACTTCCAAGACTTTATATTGTAATATCTCTATGTACATACAATCAATGACTTCCAAGACTTTATATTGTGATATCTCTATGTACATACAATCAATGACTTCCAAGACTTTATATTGTAATATCTCTATGTACATACAATCAATGACTTCCAAGACTTTATATTGTGATATCTCTATGTACATACAATCAATGACTTCCAAGACTTTATATTGTAATATCTCTATGTACATACAATCAATGACTTCCAAGACTTTATATTGTAATATCTCTATGTACATACAATCAATGACTTCCAAGACTTTATATTGTGATATCTCTATGTACATACAATCAATGACTTCCAAGACTTTATATTGTGATATCTCTATGTACATACAATCAATGACTTCCAAGACTTTATATTGTAATATCTCTATGTACATACAATCAATGACTTCCAAGACTTTATATTGTAATATCTCTATGTACATACAATCAATGACTTCCAAGACTTTATATTGTAATATCTCTATGTACATACAATCAATGACTTCCAAGACTTTATATTGTGATATCTCTATGTACATACAATCAATGAATTCCAAGACTTTATATTGTAATATCTCTATGTACATACAATCAATGACTTCCAAGACTTTATATTGTGATATCTCTATGTACATACAATCAATGACTTCCAAGACTTTATATTGTAATATCTCTATGTACATACAATCAATGACTTCCAAGACTTTATATTGTGATATCTCTATGTACATATAATCAATGACTTCCAAGACTTTATATTGTGATATCTCTATGTACATACAATCAATGACTTCCAAGACTTTATATTGTGATATCTCTATGTACATACAATCAATGACTTCCAAGACTTTATATTGTGATATCTCTATGTACATACAATCAATGACTTCCAAGACTTTATATTGTGATATCTCTATGTACATACAATCAATGACTTCCAAGACTTTATATTGTAATATCTCTATGTACATACAATCAATGACTTCCAAGACTTTATATTGTGATATCTCTATGTACATATAATCAATGACTTCCAAGACTTTATATTGTGATATCTCTATGTACATACAATCAATGAATTCCAAGACTTTATATTGTAATATCTCTATGTACATACAATCAAATACAAATTATGGAAATGTACTGATTTCTTTTAAAAGAGTTTCTTTATACACATAAACAATAAGTATTTTGTTTAATTACACATTTATTCTGAGCATTTTTCAAATGAAAGATCCGTGTTTAGCATCCCGCTACCACTTTCTTATCAATGTTGAATTTTGTACAAATCTGTGCAAAAAGTGGATCACGGCGCTTACTCAGCTTCATACATTTTTTTAAGAAAATTTCAACTTCTGATTGGTCACTTAATATTTAAATTATGCCAAATAACATCGACCTAGTTCTTGACCTGACAAAAAAATAATTCCGTCAAAATCTGTCAATGCCTTTTTGATCCTGTCACGTGATTATGTTGATTATAAATATCAGACACAAATTCATTCCTTCTCTTCCTTGACTTCTCTCACTACAAAATGTACTTGTAAAAAAAGATTCGCATCTTGATCATGTGCAGTCAGATACTATGAAAATATATTTACACACACACACGTAAAAATATGTACAAAATTTTCCCAACTACATTACAAACATTACAGAACATACAACTCTTCTAAAGCTAAAAGTTTACTCAACATATTCTCAGCTTTATAATTCTTTCAAATCTCTAACAGGGAACATTTTGAGCAGCAAGTTCAACTTTTGTGAGCTTGGTTAAAAATATTTCAATTACATTAGTAAAAACTTTAATTCAGTCAAAGGGACATAACACTAACAAAAATAGTAATTCCTGCGATTGTACAACATTATACAAATATAAATATAAATCTTCTTGTTGTTATAAAACTCTTTGTGTTCCTTCTTGTTGTTTCATATTTTGTGGTAATTTGCATTAAATATAAATTGAGAGGACATATATGTTGGAGTTTTTGGGTACCTTGGTATACTAGTGAGCCAGCCAAAATGAGCTGACTCATTTTATAGTTCACCAATAGAAGATTCAACCAATCAGAAGACTCAAAATATTCAATAAGACGTGTATAAAGGCGGCCATGTTTTTCCCGGAATATTCACTGCCAGCCTTTGATATTGAAGACTGAAGAATTACAGAACAGCTGCTGGTGGTATTAGTGATATAGTCAGATTCAGTAGAGTGTCTGACTCGTGATTGTTAATCTTTAACGTTGTTTCATTGAACAGATTACGTATTGCGCTGGATTCTATATTCATAGACTATGGTGAACACGGTCAACAATATCAACTAACAGGCCTCAACAAATGGTAACCCTGATGTTTCAAAAGGAATAAAAATAAATCAGTCCTCCACAGGTGGAGCATCCAAAATAAACAAGCACCCATTTTGAAAAATTGGCAAATATGAAATAGGCTGTAAAAGAGTGACTAAATAAAAAAAAGTGTTCCAATATTAGAGATAAACTGTAGATATACAGTCAACAATGAACTTATTCATACACTCATCAATTTTGAATATTTTTATCCATTTCTCAGAATCTAATGCCCATATGATACCAGATTTTTCTGTGTTAATAATCACGAAAAAAGGAATATAAAACTCAATTTTAAGAACAATAGGTTAAATACAACAAATTTGACAGGCGAATTATGCAAAATAGGAAAAGACAAAATAATTTAGATATTGTTGACAGAGAAATCAACACTGCATGGTAGATGGAATTTTCTTTATTTTTCTTATTTTCAAAAATAACATGGAAAGAAAAACAGCAACAACTTGCAAGAACACCCCAAAAAATGTAACTTTTGCTGAGAGGAGAAAATAGTAATAAGCATCTTTTTAGATTACACTCTGCTGTCTGGCCTTCAGCTACAGATAAACAGAGGTGCAGTCAATCAAAGCGAAGGGTATACTGACAAAAAAAAACTTATAGTGTGGCAGTTTCTTTGGCTCTCAACTCACTGAACTAATGAAAAAGGATACCAAGCCGAAAGATTTAGAGGGGACAGTGTATATTCAATTATTATCTTCCCTGATCCTAAAAACAGGCTGACATGGTCCGATATCTTACTCAACAATTTTTGTTTACTCCAAAAAGTACCTGCTTCTGCTTTATTTTTACAAGAGTCAGATATGACAAAATATCAAGAATTGCTGTTATATCTGGACTGGAGTCATACACTTCTCACTTTCCAGCCTTGATAGAGCTCCAAAGCATTGGAGTGGTCTTATTATACATTCATCTCTGCAGCTTTTTTTTCCACAGGCACAATGTTGCAAGTCCATTGCTACTCTATCACTCTTTAACAAGCTTCAGATCTTTATAGCTTGTACTTGCCATGCTACATTCACAGAATCAAAGCACACATATTTTCTCTCTATTCCAATTGTAAGAAGGAAGTTCTTCTCATTCAGCTTTTTCCCAAGACATTTCAAGATGCTTCTTAGAATACTAAAATCTTAACCACTTCAATTTAAGGGTCAACTGTTAATCCCCAATTCCTTCTACCTTTTATGTTCATATCACACATCTCATTCAGTAACCATCTCCTTTGAGTGGCTCTTGAGTCCTGTGTTAGGTGAACTTTATTAACTCTAGAACACTAACCATCAATTAAAGTTACACCACTACTAACCATGGGTATATCATACCTGATTTTGAAAATATCAAAAAAAATATTAAATATAAATCTTTATTTGAAATATTTTACATGCAGGCACTTGAATCTTTGTACTTTGAGTTAGCATTAATAGGAACTGAAAAACATATTATTTAGGTAAGAATATCAGGTACTGAAAATTGTAATTAAAAATAGGAAAATTTGCACTGGGTACTATATACCCATGGTTAGTGTTCTAGGGTTAAAAAAGATTTTCATAAATAAAAGTATTAATTTATACTCATCAATTCTGATGAACTTTCCTCTATGGTACCTAGACTTTATGAATTTAAGAGCACTACCAGATTGATGCAAGGTCTCATCATTTTACAGATGAAACAGCAAGAAATGTAACCGTAAGTTCTATACTAACAGTTTCTTCTATCACACTTCTTGCTCGGGAAACTCTCTTCCAGTTTCTTGATTACTGGTAAACTTAGATCTTCAAAAATTTAAATGCAATGTCAATCGTTATCTACTGTTTTCTTAATTCTTGTTCTTTTATTGTTTACTTTTTAATTGTGTTTGTTTTTCACATATTCTCTCACATTCAGTGAACCCTTTCATCTTAGTGACTTTATTGGCTTGCTTGGGGTAAAATGATAAAAAAAAGTATTTAAAATGAGGTTAAAATAAATCAGTTCAGTAAAAAACATATGAATTCATTTTTATGCCATAAAATCCCTTGCTGGCATCTGTTTGTCACACATTAACCTCAATTTAGAATCCTGGAATTCTTCAACAAAATCAGGCCATCTCAAGTATTAATGACTTTTTAAGAGATGTCTGTGATTTATTTCAAAAGAGAATTAATATGATGGACAAAAAAACAGCCACCTTTAGATCTTTTAAGAGATTTTGGTAGCTGTTCATTTTTTTGGCAAACAAAGCATTTCCCAAAGTTTTTGATAGAAATTCTTTGACATTCGACATTTCCCAACTGTTGAATTCATCTGCCATGACTATTTCGGCTTTAGCCATTGTTAGACTGTTGAACAGATCAGTAAATCTCTGTACTGAGTTGCAGAGAAAAGCAGGGATGTTTGAAGAGTACCCGAGAGAAAGATTTAATAAAACATAACATTATGCCATAAAATAAATAACTTCCCTAAACTCTCATAACAATCTCATAATCTCTTCTTTGCTGAAACACCAGTTCCTGTATGATTACCAAAGTTAAGCAATGTCAAGCCTGTTCAATACCTAGATGGGTGACCACTAGTCAATGCCAGGTACTGTAAGCTTGGATGCGTGGGTGTTGTAATGAACAATGACTCGTAATTGTTCATTGGATAGCTGAGTTCCAATTCCAATTGGGTTCGTTATATTCACCTATACACAAATATCCTTGGGAAAGGTATGAAATCACCTCTTCTCTCCCAGCTATGGATTAATTAGTAAGACTTGTATCACTAAACGATTATTATCTAAAAAAAACTCTTATAATCTAAAAATCTTTTCTGGCTTTAAATAACCTGCAAAGGGTTGATAAACTGTAGAAAATGAATCAATTTTCTGTTTTCTTAATTCATGTTGTTTTATTGTTCTCTATCTTTAATAATGTTATTTTTTTCTCATGTTCTCTCACAATCAGAAGACCCTTGTGTCTTAGTGGTTTTATTGCCTTGCTTGGAGTGAAATGATTAAAAAATACACATCTGTACCAAAGTTTTCAGTATCTCTAATGGTAGAAAAAAGTTTAAGTTATTAGCAAATTCTCTGCATGACTTGTTTGCCACCTGCTGCAATTTAGAGAATTCCAGAAATTGATAAAGAATTTTTTGCCTAACCATAAAGTTAAAAAAATATATAAACTTGAGTTATTTATGTAAAAATGAGGTTAAAATAAGTCAGTTCAGTAAAAAACATATGAATTCATTTTTATGCCATAAAATCCCTTGCTGGCATCTGTTTGTCACACATTATAAATTCATAAAAAATGTTCACCTAATACAGAGCCTCAAAAACAAAACTGCTCTCTATTACTCACCACTGAGAACCATCCCTGCCCCCCATTAGAATGTCTGATGCTCAACTTCTCGAGAGCTCCTCTTTGCGACTACTCGGCCTCACATTGACTGCTGACCTGAGATGGAACAAATACATTGAGTCAATAGCTTCATCCACTGCAAGGAAAGTTGGCTCCCTATGCTACAACATGGAAATTTTTCTCGCCGGAGTCAATCCTTCAAATCTACAAATCATTCATTCGCCCTTGCATGGAGTATTGTTGCCATATATGGTCTGGTGCCCCTTATGTTTGTCTCAAGGTTCTTGATAAGATCCAGAGACGGATATGCAAATTAATTGGCCCTGATCTAGCATCTCATCTGCAGTCACTGTCTCACAGACGTGCCGTTGCCTCCCTCTATCTTTTTAACAAATACTTTCATGGTAACTGCTCCGATGAGTTGCTTTCACTGGTTCCCAAACTTCATGAATTTACTAGGCTGGCATCTCGCTCACACCCTTTCACTGTCAAAACTGTTTAATGTTGCCATCTCTTCTACTCCAATAGCTTCATGTCTCGCACATCTCGCCTGTTTCCCTGATAGCTATAATCTCCATCTATTCAAATGTAATGTCAATCGACGCCACCAGATGCCCTGATCTATCCCCTATCCTTCTCTTCATCCTTTCCTCTATCACTCCTATTTGCTCTAGCTCCAACTCTCTGTAACCCCTTGCATGTTAGTGGCTTCCCACCTTGCTTGGGGTGAAACACTTAAAAAAAAAAACTAGTAAATAACATTTTGTATCAATTTTTAGATTTTATTAAAGTGTATTTGACAACATATAATATCTGTTTTTTTTTTCTTTTCCTCAAAAGATGATTGAAAAAATATCTCCCCGCACTATCTTATAGTGGGTTATCAGTTATAGTGAAGTGTATGAGTGTCGAAACAGATTAGTTTGATTTGGCCTTGTTAATTAGATAGCCCACCATAAGAGGGGTATAAATCAAGAAAACCAAATTGTAAAGTGAAACAACAAATTTATATACATATAAATCAATTTAGGTCTTTACAAATAAAATTAATGTATTTTGGTTGATACAAGGTCATCAAAATGTTCGTAGTAGTCCTTGCAAGAATGACTTTATGTTTACATAGACAGGAAAGTATGTGTGGATGTATGTATGTATGTATGTATGTATGTATGTATGAGCATTATCGTAGGGTAGAAATGTCTTTGAAGTAAACACTCAGTTTTAAAATGTTCTGTTCATTTATCAAGTATAAAAGAGGTGAGGGAGAAAGGTAGAGATAATAATAACGATCACTTGACGTTTGACAAGGGACTTGTTAATACGCTCGTCTCCTTCTCTCTGGTGACAGGCAAACTTGCCCATCTTTTATTTTGTTTGTGGGGCTTGAAAAGGTTATTTGGGAATTCACTCCTGGATATGATTCGGGCCTTTCCATTGGACGATGAACAAATTTTGCATCAGCTTGTGAAAAGGTCCGTAAAAAAATTTTTTTCTTAGAATTGAAGATTATTTGAATTTTGTTTTTAAATGTTTCCTAGTTTTCTATTGGCCAAAAAACATTTTGCATTAGGGTGTGAAATTTCACGAGTTTTGTTTTGGATTCACTTTTGCATGTGTGTTAAGCAAAGTTTGTAAATTTGAGTCTTTTTAATTTCTAACAAAATCAATGAGTCAGTGCTTAGCATTTGAATTTTTAAATCTAGATCTTGTTTTGCTCACTACAATCTCATAGAAAAATGTTTAACTAGACTCCACAGACTACCAATAATTGTACCTAACTTAATACAATAATACTGTAATATTAAATTTAAATAAAGCAGGTTTATATGTGAAGTTTTAGTATCTGGTAAATCTAATGTTTACACAGATGCAATATTAGTACAGATACTCACCTCCATAACACTGCAATAGAGGAATTTTATTTATATTCAAACTATTGTTCCTATCTTTGATGTCATTATTAGAAAATTTTGGCCTTCATCAGGTGTATATCAATCTGGGTAACCTACATGGAATTCTAAACTGAACACTTTATTTAATCTACAAGGATAGACTGTTCTCATTCCACTGCCCATGTCTAGGAATATATCAACCAGTTGTTATTGCTTGCCCATTTTCACTGAGTCCAAGTATACACTGCCTAGCCTAGGGATAGAACTCACAATTACTATGCCACCAAATTCACGAACCACTGCTTTAATCCACTAGGCTGAAATATTGTGATAACAACAATAAAGATGAAGACAATAGTCTGTAAATACTGTAAATTATAACTGCTAATCCCAGAAATTCAAACAGAAAATATAATTGTACTTTATTGTTTGAAGAAAGTAGGTTTGTAGGCTATTATCTCATAGGACAATTCTCTATAGAAAACATGGAGCCTTAAACCTAACCTGCCTGCTGATTAGTGCTGCAACTGCTGTCACAGCCTGTCATGTTTGACTGCTGCTATTGGAGATTTGCTATCATTTCTCTTTTTTATTAGTGGCTTCAATATTGTATTCATTTCTATACTAGGCCTACGAAGGAGGTCCTTATAGCCTAGCATATACACTGATTTTTTTCTAACTCTTATATGAAAAGTTAAAACATGTTGTAGGCTAATCTCTATCTAGATGTCATAGAATAGCAGTAATTTTACCTACCCTAGCTCCATATGACTGTCACCCTGTCAGTTGGGGCTGTATAATATGCCGACTGCACCTCTGCAGAGAGGTAAAACACCACCAATGGGGCCACCTGTTGGCTGTGGGTGGTGACCCATAAGGCGCTTGAATGGAATCCTGGTGGTTGAGCAGTCATTGATCTGGCAACAGAGTGGTCAATGGCTTGCAAGACACCACTTTGGCCCTTACTTGGTCTGACAGGTGATTGGATAGGCCCAATCCAATCAATCGGTTGATCCCGTCATGCCCTAGCACGTGTATCTTTCTTTTCTCCCGAACGTATTATTCAATCAGCTCTTGCAGAACAACCCTCCAACCCATTATTTTTTAAGGAAAAAATATTGCCAAAAATAGATTTTTAACAAAACAAAATATTACAAGCAATAAAAATTTTGTCGGCATTAAATAACCCATTGAGGTTGATATCCCATAAAGCAAAACAAATCAAACCATATGTCTGTGAAATTAAATGTAAATAAGAGTGTCTTCTATGTGAAATTGAAGTAACTGGTAAGCTTAATTTTTACCTAGACATTGTCGACTATTAATACTAACTCCATAATACCATAATATTTTATGTAAATAGTGTAATCTTATATGTAAAGTTAAGGTATTTAGTAGACTAATCTTCACTCAGACTCCTCTATAGACTTCTGGTACTTGTATCCAGCTTAATTCCGCTATGCTCTTATATCAAATGTAATTAAGGGTTTCTTGTCTGAATCGTTGAAGTATCTGATCAGCTTGATGCTTATCCAAACACCATAAAATACCAGTACTTGTACCTAGACTAATTCTATAATACTTTAATATTAAACATAAATTTATATGACAGAAAATTCTGTTCAATATTCAATGCTTTCTCTTTTCACGTCCTCAGCCTTTTAAAGGTAAGTGGATTTCTTTCACATATTTTTATATTGTAACATAATAATTTTACAAGAAGCACTTTCTTTATTAACTTTGACTAGCTTTTTAATTTTATGATGAAAGATGAAAAATTATCCAAAATTACTAATGACTTTGTGTCTTATTATATTGATGTAATGGAATAACCTGTCACCCCCATGAGTGACTACACTATAGGTAGTAACTACCTATAAGTATCTGAAAGTCAATGGACTACAGAGTCCGGTCGAAATCTTTCGGTCGAGCGGGCAGAGAGGAACCCAAATGAGCCGAATGGCAGAGTCTCGTTCAGGGAGGTAGACCAACCCTGAACCCGTTTATACGGGTTCAAAGGGAATATTTTTGGCCGAGCCTACGGGCTCGGAGATCCCACATTAAACCCGGCCTTGTGCCACATGTAACCCTCGTGGTGGGTGGCTAAATATACCAGCTGAAATCTTTTTCAGCTGTACTGGTTGAACTCTCTGCTTTTGTTCAGAGAAGAACCCGGACAAGGCTATGGTAAAGGGTAGAGTCTCATTCAGGGAGGTAGACAGACCCAATCCCGTTTATGCGGGGTATACAGGGATTTTTTGGCTGAGCCTATGGGCTTGGGAACTCCACATTATATTCGGCCTTGTGCCACATGTGACTGTGTGGAGCAGTTGCTAGATACCATCTAGCTGGAATCTTTTCCAGTTGTGCTGGTCGAACTCTCTGCATCCAAGCAGAGAGGATCCCCAGATGAGGTTCTTGTCAATGGGCAGAGTATTGTCTCAGGCAACAGCTACCCAACCCTGTTTTATACGGGTTCTACAGGAATTTTTGGCTGGGCCTACAGGTTCGAATGCCCCAAATTAAATTCAGTCCTTTGCCACATCTGATCAAGTGGGGAGGTTAGTAAATACACTAGCTGGGGTCTTTTGAGTACGACTCAGGCTTACGTGAGAACTACCAACCTTTCCAATAGTAGCACTCACTACTGGATTGACTTGTGACGACGTTTTGCATAACTGTTACCTTTATTTTTATTGTATTGGTTTTTATAATAAACCTTTAATTTTTTTTAATCCACCGTGCTTGTCAAGTGTATCTTCCTATTAGCACGGAATATAACATATATATATCCTAGTATTTTTATATTTTATTCTTGATCCTAACTGTGTTAATAAAATAATTACATCCCATCTCCCCTCTCGTTTGTAACCATCTACTATAATAAAATAAACGTTTTTAAGAGCTAAACCAGAATTGGTCAAATAAAGCTTCATAAGCTTCTACTAAGAGTTGTTACTATATTAAACTAACCATCTGACAAAAATTAATTTCTATATCTATTCTATTAAATATTTTCATATATAAAGCATCAACTCAGATGACTGATCTGCATTGATCACAACAGACATCCTAAGTAAGCTCTCTATGAGAGACTCGTGAGGAGAAAGAGCTTGAAATATAAATCCTACTCTTCTTAAAATCCTTTACAAATATATACATTGTGTATATCATTCAAACAGGTTTCGTTAAATAATTTAGACATATCATGTCTATTAGTTTTCGTTGTGAAACATGAACTTTAAACTTGAACTTAAACTTTGAACTTTAAAATCTAGAACACTATATAAGCAGTAAAAACGGACAGTTGAAATGTTTTCAATTTACAGAAACACATATACATACTCACAGACAACTTGACCACCTGAAGATGGTCTCAGATGAAATTGAAAGTACTTGGGAAAATAAAAACTATTTGAAAGAAAATTTTGGTATTTTTCTTAATCAATTTTCTAAGGCTACTAAGAAATTTATTTTGCGAACTTGAAAGGATCACAACAAAAATGAATCAACATATGTCTAAATTATTTAACCAAACCTGTTTGAAATATATACATACATACATACACTATTTACATTGTTCAGACTATCATCCTCATCTTTGTTGCTATATTTATCATGTTTTGGCTGTCGTACACTCTGGCCTTCTTCAGGAATGTCGAACTGAATACTTTATTTCGCTCACTGGGGTAGACTGTTCTAGTTCCATGTGCCATGTCTAAGTTATCAGTTATCTCCTGTTAATTCCCCTCTCCAAGTTCTCCACCACCTTAACCAGGTATTGAACTAACACTCTTTGGGTCCTGTCATTGGATCTAACACCTTTATCCACTGTGCTAAGTGTCCTTGGGGACATCTGTGTGTGAATTTCTGGGTATTATAAACCTAATGTCATCATCAACTATTTTTTACCAGTGCTCATATTGTAATTTTTGCTGTTATCATTGCATGTTTTTACCCTCATCTTTGTTGCTATATTTATCACAATGTTTCGGCCGTTGTACGCTATGACCTTCAGACAGATACATACATACATACATACATATTTTAAGACATTTTTATGTTTATACATTCTTTTTATAGATACAAAGATTTAAGTAAATGCTCTGTTTATAATAAACAGTATTAATAACATTTACTGGCTTGAATGTCGAAGAAATTTTCATAGAAAATATTTGTCCTCCGACAGGAATCGAACCTCTATTCTATATGGAACCGTCATATAACCTGACGTGCCTTAACCAATCAAGCCACAGAGGATCGTTCGATTAGCAAGGTCGAATTTACTGCTTTTAAACTTCAATCTTCCATGAATCTCTCACGTACATTCATATCTGCTCAAAGCGTATCCAAATGTAAACAAATGACGTCACACGTTATGAAATGGACAATTATTTTAAGAATGTATAAACATAAAAATGTCTTAAAATAATTGTCAGACTTTGTCCATTTCATAATACATACATATATATATACATATATACATACATATATATATATATATATATATATATATATATATATATATATATATATATATATATATATATATACTGAGCATAACTAAATCAAAAAATATTCTTCAACTATTGCAGATCTACTTCTGAATCATTTCTATTTATATGATGAATATACAAATATATAATGACTCAAAATCAGTTTCAATAACTATGGGAACCTGAACAGTCAGTTTACATCAAACGATGATGACAGAAAATTTTACTGTAAACTGCATAGAATATGGAATTCCTATAAACATGAAATACAAAAGATTTTTTCCAAATCCAAAACAAATTCTTATCAGCTACTTCATCTTTTTCATCATTTCAACAACAACCATTGCAGACTCTCTTCTGAGCTATCTCATGATCAGGCACCTCTGGCTATTAATGCTATAGAATGCTTCTTTGTAATACACTTAGGCTTAGATTAGCAAGGGTACCTGGTATTGTCTGCAGGTGAAGAAATAACTTCAGATATAAGAATAGGGAAAAACATTTTTTTTTACATATTTCTTTATAAGGAAACAAAAAATATTTACATAGATTTATACCTAAAACTGTAGCTGTCACTGAAAATAAAAAGATTTGAGGCAAAATTAAAATAAATAATGTAGTCCCTTAGGTTGACAGGCTTTTGAATACACACAACATTAGTTTATCTCTCACTGGGTGCCACTATGAAAAGATTGTTTTAAGATCAATGATCATAGGAAAAGACATGGAAAAGTTAATTTGATAGAGGTTAGATTTTTTATGATATGTTAACCATTGTTGGGTTATGTAATGTAGAATTTTAATATGAAGCACCTAGTGAGGATTGAACTCACTTCTCAATTGTAATGTTAGATTAGGTTTGTTGATTTTAATACATGTCAACCATGTGTGGATTAGTTAATTTTAAAATTTGTATAATGTGCCCAG
Organism: Acanthosepion esculentum; assembly: GCA_964036315.1. Taxonomy (NCBI): domain Eukaryota; kingdom Metazoa; phylum Mollusca; class Cephalopoda; order Sepiida; family Sepiidae; genus Acanthosepion; species Acanthosepion esculentum. The sequence goes on along the minus strand of OZ038477.1, from coordinate 128,650,932 downwards.
TGCGGATCAAATTTGCTACACATTAATAATGTTAGGTTTGTTCATTTCGCAACATGTAAACCATTTTTGGGTTATTTAATGTTGAATTGGGCACCTCAAGGCAGTGTAATGGTTAGCAAGCTTGTCTCGCTAGAACAATTATGACTGAGTAGTGAGTAGTGAGTTCGATCCTCACTGGGTGCCCCATACTTTCGACCTTCTGCCACATCTAAGCTACGCTTGGAAAATCACTATTTAATGTTGAATTTTTGTACAGTGCTCCTCATGGTGATTGTCCTAACTACTAAGTAATAATGTTTAACTAGACTAGTCTCACTAACCATTAACCCACACCAAACCATTTATTAAGCCAGGTTGAACAATTACTCAACACCAAACCATTTGGATAAATCAGGTTGAACCATTACCAAACCATTTGGATAAATCAGGTTGAACCATTACCAAACCATTTGAATAAGTCAGGTCAAACCATTAGTCTACACAAAACGATTTACATAAGTCAGGTTGAACCATTACTCCACACCAAACTATTTGCATAAGCCAGGTTGAACCATTACCCCAAACCAAACCATTTGAATAAGTCATGTTAAGGCCAGTGATAAGTGTCTTTGTGCTTTGCTTCTAGTGATTGCCAAGATAAGTTGATTTTCTAAGCGTGCCTTAGATGTGGCACAAGGCCGAAAGTATGGGGCACCCAGTGAGGATCAAACTCAAAAGTCAGTTGTAACTGTTCTAGTGAGACAATCTTGATATCCATTACGCCATGTCAAGGTGCCAATGGCCAAGATAAGTGTCTCGGGGAATTGAATTAAATTGAATCCTAAGAGCAAGTCTGCTTACCCAAGTTAGGATAGTTACCTCAGAGAAGTTACTTAATGGGTAAGCATGTTTTATTGTACAACTTTGGACAGTCAAGATTTCTGAGAAGCATGATAGGCATACTAGCTTTTCATGGAAGCTTCCCAAAAAGAACTCTGTATAGGTTATGGAGAGTTGAGGAATTCAGTTGGGTTCGAAAACAGTCTTGGAAGCATCTAGAATTGTGTCAGTTGACTTCTAATGCTGAACTTACTCAGGAATCTGTTTCATCAGTTATGATTTTATTGCTTTGATTGCATCATTCTTTGGAGCAAGAATATCTTCAAAGACCCAATGGTAGTTTTCTGTTGTTTTTTCTTTTTTTCTCCTGGATATTTTGGAATCTTTTCTGTGACTGTTTTTCAACATTGCACATTTAACAAAGAGAACAGGAAGAAGATTCTGCAGCCTTCCACCAAAAATCATTTGACCCCCACAATAAAAATGATGCAAACTAATTTTAGTGAACAAATTATTACTTGCACCTCCCCCCTTCCGCCGATTCTTAAATGCCACCTCTTCACTCAAAACACTGACCTTGGACCTCATATCTGACTTCATCTGCTCTACTAGTTGTAAGGTTAAAATACATTTTCGTTCTTCATTAGCTTGTTTCGCTAGAACTAACATGTCATGTAGTTTGATGACTTCTAAGGTTAAATAAGGACGACCTCTGAGGGTTACAATCTTACATAGACCAAAATATCTTGTGAGTTTTCATGCTAACATAGCGCACTTAATATCTCACCTCATTTTGCTAGGAATACCATGATGTGCTCTTTAATGACCTCATGTAACTATGGATGACTCAGATCATCTGAGGTTACATGAGGTCAGGTCATCCAAGGTTACATGAGGTCAGGTCATCCAAGGTTATGTGAGGTCAACTGCTATAGCTTCTGTTAATACTTGAACTCTTATCCATGCAAAAATCTGCATCTTTACATTTGAACACACAATCTTCATAATAATACAGATCAGTAAAAAATGGCCCATTAGATTGTCTCTTTGTCACCCTGTTGGGATTTTATGAGAATTAGATTTGATACAAGAAAGAAAATGATATTTTTATTATCTTAAATTCAAGGTAAAAAAATTATTATCCCATAAATTATTATTATTTTTAATCATTTCACCCCAAGCAAGGCAATAAAGATGCAAAGTATCACTGAGAGTGAAAGAAATGGAAAAAATGTTAAGGAGAAATGACAATAGGAGAACAGGATTCAACAAGAGAGAAAGTGACGATTGATATGGCATTTAAATTCTGAAGATCAAAGTTCAGAGGAAAGCAAGAGGCCAGAAGCACAAGATAAAAAAAACATATTAGCATAGAACTTATGCTTACACTTAACAAATTCAACAATAAAATGATGAGACCTAACTGCCAGTCTAGTAGTGCGCTTAAATTTGTGAAGTTGAGGTATCAAAGAGGAAAGCTCATCAGAACAATAGCTATGAAAATACTTATAAAAAAGGCAAAGAGAAGCTATATTACAGCAATGTGAAAGTGACTGAAGCTGAGATGGCAGGTCAAAACTAATAACATTGCAGATTCTTTTTTTTGGGATTTTGTCAAGAAGCTCTCAATACACAGTAAAAAGTAAATTATAGGCTAAATTTTGAATTTCTTTAGAAAAAATGTTTTACTCTGTGTTTTGGTTTATTCAAATTAATTTCCTTTTTATTTTGTTATTTTTCTTTATAACATGTGAGATGCTGTGCACCATAGATTTCTTTGAGTGTCTGCTGTATTTGTTTAAATGCTGACTTGTCTCCTCATCTTTATTTGTTTGTATATCTTCAGTAGTTATATTTTTAACAGCAAGTCTGAAGACATTTCCAGATCATCTGTAATTGTTTTATTTTGTCTATTTAATCTTTAGGTGTGGCTGTTATGTGAATACATAGGAAGACTTAAAAACCTTTTTATAATTATACTCTGTTTTATTCAGCATTGTTCTTATTCTATATCTTTACACTAATGACTTCCACGTGACACTTATTTTGATAAATGGTCTGTTTATTGGATTTTTCAATATCATGTGTTGTATAACTTTTTGTCTCTTAATTTGTGAAAGCTTTTTGTCTGAAATGATCAACTGTAGTTTGTAGTTGTGAGGCAATGGCTTGAAATTCAAAATTAGAGAGCTGAGTTCCAATTCCAGTCAGATTCATTATATTCACTTATATGCAAATACCCTTGGGAAAGGCGTCCTGGGTAAGACAATAAACTACGCCCAACAGCAAGGCCTCTGATCAGGAGGTTCTGAGGAGCATGGAACCACCACATAATTGCTGGTGTTCCCAGGTCCACCCTGACCCGGGGTGGTAGCACCTGTTAGGGTCCCAGCTATGGGCAAATAGTTAACACCCAAACTTTTGTAAAAATAGGTTTTAATACCAGAAATACTTTGTAATAAAAAAATTATTACCAGCAATAATTTTTGATGGAAAAATTATTATCAGAAATAATTTTTTTAAAAATACCAGCAATACAAACAGCTATAGATTCTTTGGAAAAAATATGACCAGCTATAGATTTCTTCAAGGAAAAATATTCCCAGAAATAGATTTTTGAAGAAAAACATATTACCAGCAATAAAAATTTTGTCAGCATTAAATAACCTATTGAGGTTGATATGCCGTAAAACAAACCAAACCAAACCAAACCAAACCCTTGGGAAAGGTATGAATCTACCCCTCCTCCTCCCAGATATGTGTTAATTAATAGGAATTGTATCAATAAATCATTATTATATCTAAAAAAAAAGTCTTACAATCAAAAACAAATATTTTCTGGCTTTAAATAAACTGCAATAGGTTGATAAAAACTTAAAAAACACATCAATCTAGAGTTTTCATTCTCCTCAACTGGTTGTCACCTCAAGTCAAAACAATATTCATCTCATTAATTTGTAAAATAAAGAAGAGCATATTGTTTTCACCTTGGAATACTGAGAAAGAAGTTATACCAATAATAATAATAATAATAATGGCTGGATAATCATTTTTGAGCACACCAGTCTGCTAGGGCAACTAACAAATCTGTTGGAGAGGTCTACTCAAGCATATTTGTGCTTCTTCAATACCCACAGAAACCACCTGTGGATTATACTGTAACTATATTGAGCAGACCTTATTTACAGCTTCTAGGAGAGAGAACATCATGTGCTATGATCCACAGTTTAAACTGGGCCAGTACGCTCAAACCCTCATGCTATCACAAAAATTGATGGCCTCTAATTTAATTCACAAAGCTTGGTTCGACCTGTGGTGTGTTTTTTAGGCATATTTCAAAGGTGTTTACACACCTGGAACCTCCCCAGGCCAATAACATCGGGAAGTCACTTGTGACCAACTATGACCACTTTTTAGAGCAATTTAATTCTCCGCAAATATTAGTCTACATCTGGTGCATGTGAGTTTGCTGTTAAAAGTATGATCACTTGGATTTGTTCTACTGAAATAGTGAGTCCACTTGGTGATTTACAAATGTTCCCATAAATACTTTATGTCAAACTCTGCTAAAATTTGTAACTGTATAAAGGTTTTCAAGGTGCCAGTGTATACTTATCTAAAGCTGATAACATCAGGCTTACATAAGCATAGCCAGTGGTGGCATCCTACTGGTTCACAGAAACTGATTCTCTTAAAATTATAAAAACTCAGCAAAGTGGTTTTTGGATTATCTGAAAATAATCTTATATGTTAATAGCTGTTGGTGTAGGTGAAATGTTAGTTAAACTTGTGCCCACACCTGGTGAAACTCTAATAAACACACACCCCTTGCCATTTTGAAGTTAAACATGTGGCAAATCTTCTAGTCATAAATTTGATAGGTCTTCTATTGGATCTTTAGGACTGCAGTTTGATCCAGTTTGAATGTGGCTAAGAAAGCATAACACAGCTGATGACACTACAGTCAAAACCATCATACAGAAACAGAAATATGATGAGAACAGAATTTTAATCGGGAAATGTCTTAATAAATAACTGTTTTCTATTAAATTATCACAATAGTTTAATTCTTTTTGATACTATAAAGGGGTCTGTTTCCATTCTCAAACTGAAAAGAAAATCAGCAGAATAGGTTCCTAAAGATTACCTGCCTTTATAGAACTGATTCCTGGAAATTTAGGATGCCTTGACTGAGTATAGACCATCACAGATCTCACAATTATCCCTTGAATTCCAACAATCTGTCATTTCCATGCAGTATGTTTCATCTTGGAATGAAAAATCTGTCTCCTCTCAAAATTCTTTGCAATATTGTCAAAAAAGATCTACCTCTCTTACAAATTGCTGCCAAGTGTTTAAGTCTACATGTGCTTTAAGGAAATCTTTAAATGGCCTTTATAATGCTCATATATATATATATATATATATATATATATATATATTGAGACATGTTTCATTGAATAATTTAGATATGTTCTGTCTACTTATTTTCAATTGGATCCTTTCATATTCACAGATAAGCTTTTTGGTGTCATTATTGAAGAATGAGAGTAAATTGCCATGTTGATACATATTTCTTTTATTCTAAGTACTTTTGACATAGCACAATGTCATCATCAGGGTATTTATTGCAAGATGAATATTGTAGTGTTCATTATTTTTGAAGGCATAATTTAGACATGTTCTGTTTACTTATATTCAATTGGATCCATTCATATTCATGGATAAGCTTTTTGATGTTGTTATTGAAGGACAAGAGAAAATCGCTGTGTTGATAGATGTTTCTTTTATTCTGAATACTTTCAACATAGCACAATGTCATCATCAGGGTATTGTTTATTCGTAGACAAATATTGTAGTGTTCATTATTTTTAAAGACAAAATTGTTGTGTTCATCTAAAAGTTAAATTTCTTAAAGCAGTAATCCACATCAGCCAGTATCAGCTGAGTGCTTCTGAGTCAGTATTAAATAAGAGTCTCAACTTCGCCACAACCATCAGGCGAGTGCCATACTTGGACATCATTGCCAGAATTGAGGAGGTGGCCTTGAACTTTCCTCAGGCTTGGGTGGATGAACTAAGATGGCGGATGAGACAGAACTTGGAGAAGGCCAAGCTGCACAAGTCAAACATCATGAAACTGGAGAGGCTGGCAATTGGATCCCTACAGAGGATCAAAAACATCATCATACTACTGGCTGACAAAGGCAATGCAACTGTAGTGATGGACAAATCAGATTATACAGGAAAGCTGGAAGACCTCATTAAAAATGGCAGCTGCAGCAAAGTAAAAAAGGATTCTACAATGAAAACGGAATGCAAACTATCACAGATACTAATCAAGGACAAGGATCAATTTGCACCTTAGATGTATAGGCAGTTGTCACAGCATTACACCAAGCTACCCAATATATATGGTCTCCCTAAGATTCACAACGATGGTATTCCACTCAGGCCAATTGTTAGTTGCCAAGGCTCTGTGTGCTACCCTCTGAGTCGCTTCCTTATAGATATAATTGACCCATTGATCGGAAAGTCTCCTTCATATGTCCAAAACTCAACCCACTTTGTGGAAATAATCAAAGATGCTCCCATCCTATCCAACCAGATGGTTAGCTTGGACATGGTGAGTTTGTTCACCAAGGTACCCATGGAGGAGGCACTCTCAGTAGTCAGAGACAGATTGGCCTCTGACTCATCCCTAGAAGAACGGACCAGTATTCCAATAGATAATCTGATGGAGATGTTGACTTTCTGTACACAAACAACACACTTTGGAATGGGATCACACATATATCAACAGGATGAGGGATTAGCAATGGGCTCACCATTATCACCAGCAATGGTGAATATATACATGGAATACTTTGAGGAAATGGCATTAGAATCTATATCTCTAAGACCAACTCTATGGTTGAGATATGTAGATGACACCTTCATACTCTGGCCACACCAGGAAGATGTCCAGGTTCTACTGGATCATGTGAACTCAATAAGACCTTCGATACAGTTCACAATGGAGAAAGAGAGTAACAACACACTCCTATTCCTGGATGTTCTAATATCTCAAACAGAGCATGGGTTCAAGACATCCGTATACTGCAAACTGACATTCACCAGACAGTACCTCAATTTCAACTCCCAACATCCATACAGCATAAAGAAAGGGATCGTCTGCTGCTTACAACACTGAGTAAAAGTCATAAGTGGCAACCCAGAGACATTAGATAAAGAATTGGTCTGTATAAGCAGTACCCTACAATGTAACATCTACCCTGGGTACATGGCAGCAGCCCCAATAAACTGGGATAGGTGGGTACAAGAGGAGGACAACAACACACAGAAAACAGTCTGCCTACCTTATGTCAAGGGGTTATCGGAGAAAATACAAAGGATCTGCAGTCCATATAACATCAGGACTTCCTTCAAAAGCTGAATGACACTTTGCAGATATCTCTCCCAAGTAAAATCCCACTATAAAGGAGAACATGACTATAGACTGTGTGTACGCCATCCCGTGCAGCTGCAGAAAGAAATATAAAGGGGAGACAAGCCACCTCCTTAAGACAAGGCTTCAAAAACACCAAAAAGCTGTAACCCGAGTAGAATTGGAAAAAGCAGGCATGGCTGACCACATATGGAGAGAAAAGGGAGATCACCATCCTCTGTGGGATCAGGTTGAAAT
>OZ038477.1:128630929-128638429 GCA_964036315.1 Acanthosepion esculentum | reverse complement strand
GAGCGTACAATGGCCGAAACGTTGTAATAAATATGGCAACAAAGATGAGGACAATAGTCTGAATAATGTAAATAGTGAACAAATATATACTTTACAATATTATAATTTAAAATGTCCACCAGAAATGTCTGCCAAAAATGGTACCACTCTTTATCCATCCCATAATTTTAAAGTGTTGTCTCATGTGTGAATTAAAAAAAGATTCTCTCTGGAATAATGCTCTTCAACCAATCTTTGATGCAAGAAACACTTCTCTTGTGCTTCATGGCATGTGGATGCCCTACAGCTTTAAATTTATAGTTTTCTTTCTCCAAGACTGATTACCATTCAAGGCTAGAGAGTGCAATTTGACTTGCTATTTAACCCATAGCTGAAGTATAGAAAAAATTGATTCATGCTTTTTCGAAATAAATTGATGCAAATCAGTGTGCTATAACTTAACTCTTTTTATTACAAATGTACACAAAGAATCATAAATGACTAAAAACACAGCACTATTTTATTTTATCAGCTGAAAAAGAACTAAAGGTTCAAACTGAATTCAAATTTGCATTGCCTCAAGAAATGTATTTGTTGTTAAGCCAAAATAAAACAGTGAGCTCTGATTTTTCTGCAGTAATGGGTGTGACAAACATGGATTGGCTGATAAACAGCCAATAGGCATTGGCCTTTAAATGAATACAACAGACTCTATTCAAGAAATCCACTCTTCATCAAGCTAACAGCATTTATTTGTTCAAAATGAAATAGTAAGATCTGATTGGTCTGAAGATAGGCATGGCAACTGCTGATTGGTTGATGTACAGCCAATTGACATTGGCTCTTAATTGAATGCAACAGACTCTACTGAATTTTGAATTTGTTTTACCGATTTTCCTTTCTATCCTGCTAACCATTATATTTTTTAAATCTACCATATTATTGGATTTATCTTTTATTATGTTTGCAATTATCCTTAGATTTTACAAGAACAAAGCAAGCAAGGTTTTCTTTTATTTTTTTTTAAATTCCAGATTGTTTTTTTTGTTTTTTTTTTACATGAACAGCTTTGATTAAGACTTGACATGCAATGAAAATAATTAGCGAGCAGAATTATGACAACAATAGTTGCTTGGATCATTTCATCAAGAAGGCCATAAAGAAACTGAATTTAATGAGAACAGCAGTTACACTTGAGAGAATTAAAATGACAGCTAGGAGACTAAATCATGAGACTACTGGGAAGAAAGTGATAATAATGAAAGCTACATAGAAACAGAATTGCATCTACATTGCCATTATAACAATAATATGATGATAATTATGAGGAAGAAAAAAATAATTGAGCTGGAATATAATTGCCCAACAAATAAGGTAGAATAAAAACAAAAATGCATCTTTATTGCTGACATAAATCTTGTTGAATATTTACAACATAATGTTTTCAACAAATAGCTCATTCTTGTGACTGAGAAAGTGACATATTGACAACCAGTGACAAAATTTAGTGCTTGAACCCATTTAAAAGTCAGGATTTAGAATACTGAATTTTTAAGAAAAGTATACATTCCCCACTTGGGAGATTGGTGCAACACAATCTTTCTAAACTATTTACTCTGTACTTAAACTTGAGAAATATTAAGCTAAGCTTAATAAATATAATAGTTAGTCCAGAAATAAGATAAATCAGGCAAGCCTTCCCCACTTTTTTTAAAATCATTTATCCCCAAGCAAGGCAATAAAGCCACTAAGATGCAAGTGGATTACTGAGTGTGAGAGAATATAAGAAAAGAAAACATTATTAAAGAGAGAGAACCGTGAAATAACAGGAATTAAGAAGAGAGAAGATAATGATTGACATTACATTTAAATTTTTGACAATCAAAGTTGACCGGAAAGCAGGAAGCTGGAAGGGAGATCCACAAGCAAGAAGTGTGAGAGAAGAAACTGTTAGCATAGAACTTACAGTTACATCTAGTCATTTCAACTGTAAAATGATGAGGCCTTCTTGCCAATCTAGTTCTGTACTTATATTCATAAAGTCAAGAGGAAAGCTCATCAGAACAATTACTATGAAAATATTTATAGAAACTGCACAGGTAAGCTATGTTACGGCAGTGGAAAAGTGACTGAAGCTGAGATGCCAGGTTGAGAGATTAGTGCAACATGATCTTTCTAAATTGTTTTCATTCCACTTAGACTTGTGAAAATTTAACCTAAGTTTAATAAATATGTCAATCTAGAAATAAAACAAATTAAGTTGTCTTTCCCCACTTGGGTGGTTGGTGCAACACACTCTTTCTAAACTTTACTCTCCACTTAGGCTTGTGAAATATTACACTAAGCTTAATAAGTATAATAGTAAATATAGAAATAAGACCTCCCCACTTAGGAGATTGGTGGAACATGCTCTTTCGGACATGTATTCTCTCTCCGACATGTATTCTCTCTCCTTGCCATTGTAAACTAGGCTTAGATAATGAATCAAAAAATAAAGAAATATTCTTTTTTGGACTTTTTTCTTTATCATTTCACCTCATGGAAGGCAATAATTCCACTAAGACACAAAGTGTTACTGAGAGAAAAAGAAAATGAGAAAGTGAAGAGAAAGGACAATAAAAGGACATGGTTCATGAAGACAGAAAATGGCGATTGACATTGCATTGAAAGTTTTTAAGATTTTAATTGATAGGAAATCAAAAAGCTGGAAAACAGATCCACAGGCAAGAAGTACAACAGAAGAAACTATCAGAATAGAATTTACAGTTACCTCTACCTATTTCAACAATAAAATGATGAGACCTACCTGCCAATCTAGTACTGCACTTATATACATAAAGTTAAGATACCAAAGAGGAAAGACAGTTAAATTATGATCTTATCTTACTTATAAGTATCAGTCAGTTATGTGCCATAGGTGATACATGCTTAGGCAATCATGTATCTTTTAATACATGACTGACGAGGCAGATTTTTCCCGCAGTATGTTGCCATTTCTTTCTGCGGTAGACCAGTTGCCATGCAAGGCAACCCAGTCTGTCCTGCTATTTACCCATAGCTAGGGAAGAAGAAGAGGATTCATACCTTTCCCATGGGTATTAGCACATAAGTGAATGTAATGCATTTGACTGGAATTCGAACTCAGCTCTCCAATTCCTCAATCTGAGCCACTATCCACTACTCTACTGTGCCTCCCAAATAATATGAGCATTACTAAATATGAACAAGACATGATATCCATAGACATGGACAGAAGAATGAAAACAAGTGTTCAATCTGAAATTTCCTGAAGCCTACCAAGATTGACAAGCAGAAGGACACAAAAACAAAAATGTTATGATAATAACAACAAAGATGAGGACAATAGTACAAGTGTAAATAATACTATTAGTGTATTGATAATTACTTAGCTTCCACTAATACAAAGCCAAATAAAAGAATATGAGAAATAGCAAGATTGTGTTCTGTCACTTTTTCAAATGGGGTGGGCCTGTCTACCTTAAAGAAGTCATGGTTAAAAATCCTTATTTTTTACCTACCTGGTCTTGAATATTAACCTCTGCTGTTAGTAAGAAAACACAACCATCTCATCTATGAGGCAAGACCATAAAAAGAAAAACATCTGTCTCATAGCTAAGATAGTTGGTCATTTGCCACCAATACCATTAATATTTGATTCCATGTGAAAGCCAAATTTTCTAGGCTTGCCTTCCAAAAGCTAAGCAAAGTATTAAGAAACAGAAAAATTTTGAAAATAATCAGTCAGTTATGTGCCATGATGATACATGCTTTAGTGATCATACATCTTTCGATACATGACTGATGAGGCAGATTTTTTTTCCCGCAGTAGGTTACTATTTCTTTCTGCGGTAGACCAGTTGCCATCCAAGGCTATAGAACCCAGTCTATCTTCCTATTTACCCATAGCTGGAGGGAGAAGAAGAGGATTCATGCCTTTCCCAAGAGTATTAACACATAAGTGAATGTAATGGATTCGAATGGAATTTGAACTCGGCTCACTGATTCCTCAATCTGAGCCACTATCCATTACTCCACTGTGCCTCCTGAAAATAGTACTGAACTGTTATGTAATATCATTCTTCCTATATGGAAGTGAATGCTGGATAATTCCCACACAGATTTGAAGCAACAGAAATATGATTCTAAAGAAAGATGCTGAGAATACCATAGAATGAACATGTGATCAATGACAAAGTTTTAGAGAAACAGAAACAAAAGAATATTAACATCAGGAAGAGATAGTTGAAATTTCTAGGCAACATAAAGAGGAAAGGGGGCTTAGAAAACTTTATACTCATAGAACAGATTGAAGGAAAGATGAACAGAGGAACACAATGCATAACCTACTTCACAAGAATTGCAGAACAAGGTTAGGAAGAGAACAAAAAGAAAAAAATTATAAAGAGCCACAAAGCACAGGAAATTGTAGAAATTGTGGAGAGCCATGATCCTGAAGGGACATGGCATATAGACAAAGAAGATAAACTCTCCCCACTTGAAATGATCTTCTAGTGGATTTCTTCTCTATTTGGCCCATAATTTAGTAATATTTTTGTTAACCATTCTCCTTCAAGATATAGGCGATCATGACTCCCCACAGATTATTTTTCTTTATAATCTGTGAATAGCCATGCCTCCATGGGAAAGTTTGCTCCTCCTCCTCCTTCTTCTCAAATGGCTTTAGCTCCAAACTCCACTTATGGACGTCTTTTCAAACTTTCTTTTCTGGGGTTTCTTCAAGATGACTTCTTTTCAAAACATTCTCTGAAGGGGAAACTTGCCTGCAGCAACTTACCATGCATCCTTTACTTATGGGCAAACCTCCTGTTTCTAAGCGGTCTCGCTTCCAACTGCTGCTAAGGCCCAGTCACAGTTCACTCTTCCCTTTCAAAGAGCTGGTTCACCTTTGAACTGTCCAATCACAATCCATTAAAATAAAAATATCAGCAGGTTCTTAGGTCCAGTAACACAGGGAGTGTCTTTTGTTCTCACTTCACATAAAACTTTTCAAAAAATAAGCAGTCATTTCTAAGATGCAATTTACTACATCTGAAACAAGGATTTATTCTCCTTTTTGTACATTTGTCCTTTGCTTGTACCAATGCACATTCTTCTTTTTAATTTCTTCAGCATCATGTTTCAGACTTAGAATTGTCTGGCAATCATCCACTGTTTTGCAGTGTAATTTTAATGTTTTCTTCAATTTTTATTAAAATATTTGCTCATATTTCAGCATCTTTTTTAGCTGTTAAACCTTGAATAAAAATTAACCCTTTGAAATATCTGGAGTCATTTTCTTTATTCTAAACATTTCACATACTTTGTTGACAATACCAGCATATGTGACAAAATCTTTGTCCTCTTTTGATTAGATTCATACACCTTTAATAAGCACTAAACAGAGACCTCTTGTCATTAAAGATTTTCATCAGAATGTGTACTGTGTGTTCAAACCTGATTTTATCTGTTTTTTTTTGTAATATGTAATTGCAGTATTTTTCATACTCTATCCAAGCTATTTTCCTCAAAAACAATCTCGTTTTTCTCTCATCGTCCCAGCCGCTGCATTTCTGACTGAATATTTGTTTGCATCTACAAAAATACATAGTAAAAGTCAGTCCCTCACCAGTATTGTATACAAATTCTGATATGGTGTTTTGTTCAGTGTCTGTTATAAGAGACATTGAAGAATTTTTTGTTTTCTTCAGAATTATATCCAACAACTCCTGTTGCTGTTTTTGTAGTTCTAGCAACTGTTGATTTTGTTAACGTTTATGTTTTTGTAATGAATTTCAACTATCAAAGGCAAAATTTGCTCCATATTTGAAAGAATATGTTTTTTTTCCTGCACCCAAAAGAAATTTTTTTTTCTTCTATACAGTTAAAATTCTTGTTGTCACCTGTATCCTTCTTCCCAAAGTAACAAGAATTTCTTTTTTCCATACTTGTTCACTCAGTATGAGTTTCCAAAATCTTTGTAACTCCAGTTACAACACATATGAGTTCTGAATCCTTGATACAATGGTTATAAATCACCTGAGTTTCGAATCCCTCATCACCGCTGTTATACCAGGCTTCATAGTGCTTATAATATTAGTAATGCTTTGTCTACTTGCCATGACACCTGTATTACTTAGTCTGACTCCAAATGGCTTCTTCTCTACCTCTGACTTGTCACTCTTTACAGTTATGGACTTGTACATAAAGTCACTAGGGGTATACTATTTACTCCACAACAAGTCAGACAGAATAATCTTTGCCTTAGAATAAACTCAGGCAAACCATACCTATGGACAGACACACAGCAAAGTGGCCAGTATATAATAATCAATTAATATTTGCTAAAAATATTATCAGTGATAGCTTAGTAGTAATAGCAACAGAACTGAAACCTTCATAAACCTGTTAACTTTACTTTTGACTGAAGTTATGTTTGTAAAATATATAAAAAGAAAAGACATTCTTATATGGTCTGCGAATGTTTAATATATTCCCCAATCTATAAATGTTATTCATGAAATATTATTATGTTATTTTTGATTCATTGTATAAAATAATTTTTAATTTCTTTAGATGACACATGTTCATTATCATCATCGACATCATCATCATCATCATCATCAGTAGTAGTAGGAGTAGGAGTAGTTGTTTTATTCTATTCTATTATTGAAGCGTTATATCATCTCAACATGATTACTATTTTTTATTATTAATTTTATGTTTCCTTCTTGCTCCTCTTTTTCTTCCTTGCTTTTCTTCTCTTTTCTCTTCTTTCAATATAAAATCTTTCATACGTCTGCTTTTCTTCCTCCTCCTGCAATTCTTTTCCTTCCTCATTTCTTTTATTTTGATTTTTCACCAAGCTATAAGTTTTTACATTTTTTTTTCAGATTTTTATTAAATAAGCACTAATAAAATTACAACTTTTTTTAATCTTCTCAATTTTAAGGAGTGAGATTCAGTTTTTCATATGGAATCATTTTAAACTGATCCTCCAATGCAAACCAAAAAAAAAAATAATAATTTCATACCACATGATAAAACATATTCTTATAAAATTTCAAATATTTTTAAGTTAAATTAAAAAAAAATTAATATTTATATTATTTAAAGCCTCTTCTTACCTTTTCCTGTATTGTCTTAAAAATAATGCTTACATACAAAATTTTAAATAATTTCCAAAACAACCACAAAATATGAATTTAAAGCATATTCTTATTTGGCTTTGCCAAAAACACCCATTAGTGGGGGTGTTTTTTAAGTTTATAAAAGGGCAAACATATTTTTTCTCTTAGTCTTTTTCCATCTTGCTTTCAAGTGTAGTCGCAAATGGGCAAAATGTCCAATATTCATTGTCCTTTGTTAATTGACCTAAGGCATGCATAAAAATGCACACGTGTATCACATGCTTAATTCACACACACACACACACACACACACACACACATTTTTATAGCTAGTTTCAATATCTTTTGCTTTCATTTCAGTTATGTACACATG